>QVRM01005726.1:0-53028 GCA_003439945.1 Dermanyssus gallinae | reverse complement strand
TATAAGCAAGGAGCGGCAATAGCATAGGCAGGAGCTGACCATATCTATATCAACTAATCTCCTAGATGGACCAGCAGTAAAAAACTGCGTCAGCGCGATGTGGAATGAGTGGACTGAAAACGCCGATTGATCTCACAGCAAAGGCGCGGCAGGCAGAACCCGGCGCTAACCTAAACGTAAGCTAGTGAATGTCCACACAAATTACACGTTTTCCAGCCGCCATTTGCTTCTTAACGTAACAGTTCGTGAAGCGCCGAGACTCGATTGGGTGGGCAGAAGAAATACGCGCTCGTAAAGCTGGCATTTCGTTGGGGACATATTTTGGCCGTTTTTTTAGTGTAAAAATGTTGTTATCCACTATGTGTTCGTAAACTTATAGTGACACAAGGTGACACGTAGTGGGAATGTATGTGTGAGGAGCATTAGGAGCAAATTGGCAGACGTACGTGGCATCTAACGAAATTGGATAAGCCAACATATGACGTCTCGATATGCTCGAGCATAATTGCCAATTCCATCATGCTGTACGCAATGTGGCATGTTCAAGGCCTTTGTGTCGAAGGGAAGCCGCATCAGAAAACCCGGTCAGTGGCCCACGAGAGACACAACGTCGTCTCGTAGGCGTTTTGCCGAGCGCGGCGTAACCTCAGTTGGACCACCCCATGTAAGAAAAATAAACGGTATTGTTTTCTTGTCGGTATGTTCTTGCTGTTGTTGGTCATACCTGTTTGTACCCGAATTTCATGTAATGCGGATATTAAAAGCCTTCGATTTATTTCCTTATCTAAGCTGGCTACAGAAAGGGAGCACTGCTCGTCGATATGAGTAGGCCGACGCGTGTCACTCTCTCTATCGTGTGTAGATTGGCAGACTTGCTCTTCGCAGGCAGCGTTGTCCGTTGGCTGCAGTCGTAGCGGGGTCAGCAAATATCGTTGCGTTACGTATGGTATAGCCGTTGCAAAACAGGCTCGCGAACTAGTGAAGGGTCAAGCGTAGTGACGCTTAATGTCTAGGCATAGTCATAGTACGGCCTACATGCCAAGACACATTTTGGTTAGTTTAAATACTTACCTTCCATTATATATGGAAGAAGGAGGAGGGCGGAAACGTCTCGTTTAGGAGTGAGGATTCAATTTATGAAAGTAGCTATTCTGTTTATTTGTATTCTACTTATGTGTGTAAAATCTACGTTGCGGGAGAACCAGTCAACGCACGAGAAAACCGACCGTACTGTCGTGTTTGACGGTTCGGAAAATTCGGGTGAATGACATCCGACGCAAGCTAGCGAATACCTAAGAGAGGATTAAGGAAAGTCATAACAGGGCAATATGGTGTTATGTCTTACGTTGAAGCTTTCACGCCCATAACTGTAAAAGTTTGCCAATATGCCATAAAACTACTATCATCAGGCAATAGCAAATTGATTGTTCATCATTTTTGTGATAGTGCTGCGTCACATAATTACCAAGTAACTAAGTTTTTTCGACAGCCACATCGAAAGTGAAAGCATGCATACTTGCTAGCATTTTGACCTGCTTCAGCAAATAGACCACTTGCGCTCGTTCAGAAACCACACCAGAGATTTTTGGACTATTATGGGAAGTGTCGAAGTTTTGTCCGTCAACCATTAAACACGGTCTGTGGCAACTGCAAAGCTTTTTTTGCACGCGTGTAAATATGTTGGACATTGGCCCGAACGGAGCCAACAGCATTGACGTTACGGGCGAGACCAGATATTTACGCGCTACAACAGGAGTTTTTGTAGACGACACTCTTCAGTAGCCGTACAAATAAAGTCGAGATTTCTTAAATTGGGCGACCGAGTTAAACCCGAGCGGGGGGCGGAAACGTTTTGTTTAGGAGTGAAGCCAGATTTCATAAAAGTAGCTAGTCCGCTTTTTCGTCTTGTACATAGTTGTGCAAACTCTACGTTGCGGGAGAGCCAGGCGGAAAGAAGCGATTTTTCGGCGTGTTCGGGCAGAAAATCTGCATATATTTATATTTAAATTTAGCTGAAACATAGCTAAACATCAAAGCATTGCCATGATTTGTTTAGGCTGTTTTAATGTCGTTACTATTTTCGGATTTGTAGACGCACAACCAAGCGAAATGAACTCTAATACGTTTACCCGTACGACTCGTGGGTGCCTTCTTGACGTAACCTTGACGAGCACGAGGGGGTTTTCCTTGACCCTCCGAGCTTCGGCGACCTGCTCATCGCTTGACGATGGTGAGTCGTCGTCGTCGTCGTCATCAATTGTCGTCATCGTGTGAAACCGCTCGCGGAAAATTCGCCTGCCCTGTTCACCTCTGGATGACCCCTTGGCGGGCTGCGCACCGCCGTCACTCCCTGCTGCATCTCCTCCGGACCTCGGCATCTGCCCTTCCTTCGGGGGCAGATCAGGAGGTGAAGGCAGCGGCCGCTGTTGTTGCGGGGGTGAAGATGACGTCAGTCGCGAATGCGGTGGCCCGGTCTGTTTCGAACAATTTTTGCAGCGTATCGCCGCCACCTCCGCCACCGCGTTCACGCCATTGCGAGCACATCGCTTCTGTCTGCAGGGCAAGATCAAATCAATGAATTGAAGACGACAGCCAAGCAGAACACAAAAAGACACAACGCAACTTACAGTCAAAACGCCAATGTTCATACTATTGCCGCATGGCATCCTGATGCCCTGTGGCTTTGAGATGATCGATCATTATGAGTATACGCGAACTGAATCACTTACGCGACTACCCCATACATTGTCTAGCTAGAAAAACGTCTGTTTTTAATCAGGAAGTGAAGAGTCGCCTGAACCTGAATTCGTTTTCAAGGTTCCGCCTCCTATGTATTTCTCCTGCTATTCTCCCCTTTTTCTCTCTCCCTTGCCTTCTGTTCTCCAATGGGTCTCGCAAGTGTATTTCATTCGATACGACTGTATGGAATCAGCCCGTGTGTGTATATGTGTTTGCGTATTTTGACAGTAAGCCAATGTATTCCAATTGTATATGAGCTTATATATAATGCGTACTACCCTCCTGACTAGTATTGCAACCAGCGTATTTTGACATCTGGTTAATGGCATATTGATCTGTAAATTCTGGTATGTGACTGACATCTTGATCTGAAAATAGCACATTATGGAATATGCCTTACTTGGCTTTTTGTTATGCCAAGGGCGATTTGGTTAGTATAAGTGGACTGTTGTGTAAGTGGACGATATCAAGCCGACTTTTTGACAAATGTGCACTATTTATGCGTTGCGAATGCCTATTTATTCGTGTTTGTAAATTTAAGTAATGGCAGGCCGCACATCGAAGCGCACCTGGACGTCCAGTTGAGGTCAGTACGCCAAAAATAGTTGAACATGTCTATCGTGTCATCACGGAGACCGTTCAAATTGCGTGACACAGCTGATATCGTAGGCACCTTAGTAGGTAGAGTAAGAAAGCCTGCTTTGCTAGCCAAAAGGTAATGGAATATATATATATATATATATATATATATATATATATATATATATATATATATATATAAGTGATAGCCTTTACTTACGACGTACAAAATGATCATGCAATATCAGGAGCATATTATTCAACATTTCTGAACCGTTTGCCCGAAATACTGCAGACGAAATAAGATTCCAAGTCGTTAGCCTTCGCTGTGATGTAACACCGTATGCAGTTTCGCAAATAAACTCACACCTCCATTGTCGCTGCGACAAAACTGCAGGATTTAGGGTTTGAACCATTACGCGCTTATAGCCCTGAAATTACCCCCTTGTGACTCGATTCGATTCCAAAACCTGAAATTCGTAAATCGCAAGAGAAAGATCTCTAGGCTCGGGAAAAGGAACTTTTTGTCCAATAAAGATGTTGTTGGCGCTATGAATCCGTATACTAAAGGCCTTAAGGCTTCATACTTTTCAAAAAGGATCACAACGCCAGATTTTAACGCCACTGGGCTAAGTGTGCAGATCTTCAACGAAATAGGTGTCAAAAAATAAATCAAAAAGATGACATGATGTGATTTGATTTACTTTATCGGGTAACCTTATAAACTAGCCACTAATTTCAAACAAATTATGTTTTATTTAGGGTGTATAGGAACAGAGGGAGGGCTAACAGTCAGATACACCCACTTATATACACGTGTATATACGCTGAATGGTGATCTATTGTTAATAATATTGTCTGTATCAGATGTGCTTGTTGGAGCCAGTTCTTCAAACAGGAATCCAAGTGCTGAGTAACAGGCACGCACTACGTCCACTTATCTGACAGCATGCTAAACTATTATATATTGGGGTACATTTGATATTAATTTCATATTAATGGTAAGGAAGAGAAGGAAATTAGAAAAAAATAAAGAGCTGTTTGTTAGACATTCAACGTGAACGATATTCGTCTAGCCAGACTCTAAGCGCCCTGCTTAAGCTCTAAATACACCTTTCTCACAAATAAAAGAAAGTTGCTCAGTTGTGTAAGCTCCCTGATAGTAACATTCCCCAAATGCCCAATACAATAACTGACGATGCGTTCGGCAGTTCGTTGCGTGATAGCTAGCGCATTCCTGCGAGCAGAACCGGCAGCGGCAGCGTTGTCCCCCACCTGACATAATCCAGAAATCGAACACACTAGGCGTGCACAATATATCTTGTCCACACATGACCACTAACTAGCCCATGCCGTTTTTCCTTATAGGTTCCTGGTGAAGTGAGACTAAGAAGATCTTTTAAGTCTAAGCCTTTTTCTACCCACGTTGTAGTGTACTAATTAAATACTGTTTGTACATCGACATAGTATCTTTGTACTGTATGCATAAGCACATAGCCCATATTCTTACTGGCTCATCATACTAAGAATAGTAATCGTGCGTAACATAATATGAATAACATAAAATTTTAGAAACAAAATGAAGAAAACTACTTTTGTTCCATTTTAGACCATCTTCCGTCCCCTAGGGGCTTAAAATCATCGTGAGACATGCACCAAGAGCCGGACAAGTTGTTGTCCCCGACAGTCCTTGTAGCACCATGGCCGCTGGCTTTCGCGGTATATGGTTTATCATCCATTTTCAATTATTTTCGCTCAGAGAAAATTCGATCAACAACGGGGATCGAATTAGCGACACCCAAGTATACGACACTCATGCGCCACTGCGCACTACCCTTCCCCCCCCCCCCCCCCCCCCGAGACCACACCGCCACATAATAAGAATACTCTTTTTTCGTGAGGTTCGAGAAAAATGCTTTATACACACCCAGCGCTCACGTGGATGAACGCGTGGGTAGTGTGGGACTCCCCGATGGCATAGGGTTACCCACTAAAATTCCCTAGTCCTCACGTTTACCCCTTTTCCCCTCCCCCCCCCCCCCAGGGCTCAGTACTGTTTGCCAGTTTTTCCAGACCATGGGGAGGAGCCGTCTGCTCTACCTGCCGGCCTTGGCCACCGAGGCCTGTGGGGTCTTTCGCGGTTCTTCCTAGTAATGGGGGAACGCCTTTCATCCTCAAGGCGAGTTTTCTCTGAGGCTACCTCCGCCCATGATTTGGTTGACGTCATCATCGAGGTTATGGTAGTATTTGTGTCGGCTCCAGCAAGTGCATACGTAGAGGACCGGCGAAGATGCAAAAGTTCTGTGCACCCTGCGACCACCTATGCTCTGCAAGAATGTCCCAGCGAAGCATTCTTGCCAGTACTGGGGCCGCCTTCGTGCTGAAGGTCCTGTAGACTCGGCTAATCCGTATGAAAATCGTTCTTTGGATTTGAGGAGCTGCCTATTGCCAGCTGGGCGGAGGGCGATATCCGCTCATACTGGCGCCGCGGAATAAGAATACCCTATCGCTACACAACCAGCCCCACTGCTTCTATGTACAAGGAATGTTAGGTATTGACTATTGTTGTTGTTATTTACGTTGCTTACGTTGAGCAGCAGACAATGGACCTAACCCTAGAGAACCCGTTACCAGTCTCAGACCTTTTATCTCAGATCAACAGTTATATATATATATATATATATATATATGATGTTGAGGTTACCAAAGGACAAGGGAGTCTATCAGAGCCGCGTTATTCCCCTAGCGGCGTATATTTCTGCAGAAATTGTCCTACGCCATCCACAAAAGACACCTAGAGGTGTAAGGCAAGAGATTTAAACTAACACTTACTGTGTACAAACTAACAAGAATATGGTCTCGACAAATATGCACGTGGATTGTTCAATAATTAGGCAGAAAAAGCAATACAATCACCTAAGAACCATAAGTTTTGTTTTGATGTAGTGTCCTTCGAGCTCTTCACCTTAATTTACGTCAGTGTTCTGATTTTTATCCCTTCGAAAGAGTCTCGAAACAATCTGAAAAAATATCAAATTAGCAATGATAAGGTATTTCTAGAACAATTTTCGGCGAGCGGAAAAGTCATATACGATCAACATAACACGACAGACTGGGCAACCCTTTGAACCCAAATTCGTGCAGTTCTGCTACTTCGACTGGGAAAGATGACTTTTGTGCTACAATCTTGGCTGTTTAGTTTGCTTAATGATTCATAATACTTAGACGTGTGAGATGGTAATGCTTCTTTAGTTTCTTGACCCTACTGTAAGTAGTTAATGAAGACAATTCCTAGGAGACAGCGACTAACACTATACCGAGCGATGAAAAGCTTCACTCTCTTATGGCGCACATTTACCAGGCGCTGCTTAGGCGTATTTAACTGCTGTCTCGGCTACGATGTGTAGTGGTGGGCCCAAGTCTCGTCCACAGACACGAATCGACGCCAAAACATCGACAATCACTACTGCAAAATACTTTTTCGTTTGCTTTGTATTGATTGCCAGTAATCGCGGCATCTATCTTGCTCAAAGCTTTCTAATTAAAAATAGTTTGCGGGTGATACTATGCACCCCATCTACGACCTCAATTATGTCACGCACTTTTAGTTGGCGATTTTCCGTGGCGACATGACTGATGTTTTCAACCGTATCTAGCGTAGTGGCCTTAGCTGGGCGTCCGGGGCGCGCTTCCTCTTTGGTTGAGGGCCGGGAGCGTTTGAGTTCATTAATCTAAAAATAAACGGTCGTTAGTGCGGGGTCCTCGGGTAGACTCGGTTCAACTCGGCTTTGATCTGATCTGCACAGTCGTTCACTTCTTGAAACAAAGATGCTTCATCGCGATAACTGAGTTTGAGTTTATCCATGTTTAGGGCAAACGCTGGCGCGCTCAGTTTACATGTCTACCACACGCGAGTCAGGCGTCACCTTTAGCACCAGCTTGGTATGAGATCATGTAATGGAGTGTCACTTTCAGGTCATACTCTGCAAAGGTCACTGCGGCGCCATATTGTGAACATGGTTGGTTGATTATTGAACGTGAATAATGTAACAAAAATCGATTTTTTTTAAACTAACGTTTCTTAGCATTAGCGTATATTAAGCGACCCACAAATCAAAACTAGTTGCATTGGTGTGAATATATTTTGGTGCCTCTTAATGTATTGACTTGTGGCTATTCTTCTCCCGATCATCGTGTTCCATGGGGCGGCTAGACTCTAAACTCGGGATGATCTCGTTATATGCAGTAATTAGTCGATTAGAGGATGGTCCGTTTCGTCGTCACACAGGCGTCGGAGCTATCACTCTTCTTCCTCTAGAAGAGCAAAGATTTAATCTCTGTTCTCGGAAGCATGCATGCATAATAAATAGACCGTCTCTCTAGTTAGGCTCTTTAATTGCGCGGTCCACAGCGATTAGACTTTTTACTAGTAGCTGTGCTCGGTCCTTCAATTCATGTATGCTTGTGTATTTATTTATCTGTTCCTTTTTCTCTCCCACCTCCCTCAGTTTCTCTGTATGCATCAAAGCGTGCGTGACAGTGATCGACAATATACCTGTGTACAAGATGTTCCGAGACCAACAGATAGCGGCGTCCTAGTTTGTGGACTCTTGCTAGCAAACGAATGGAGGGGGGCCTGCTTTTCCGTATTGGGTGAAGGTGGTAATGATGATGATGACGATGTTGTTGTTGTTGTTGTGATTGTTTCTGTTCCTGTTGCTGTTGCTTCTGCTCGTGTTGTTTCTGCTGTCGTTGTCGTCTGACCGAACTCGTGACCCGCGTTCTTGATCTCCTGCGGTGCGTCGTTCGGTGAGCTGCTCGCAGTGTTCGAGATCCGTAGGACATCTTTGGAAGGGGATCCTGGCCAACCACCGGTCGCAATCTTGAAGCCTCCTTCTCGCCTGCCGTAAACGTCGTGTACTGAAAACCGGCGAGAAACAGCCGAAGGAGAGCAGCAAAACCCTTTTTTTTACTTTCACACCATATTGGGTGCACACTGTTTTTCGGTTTGTCTGTTAATGTATGCATACTAAAATATCGTTGACATGTGCCAATGTGATAAACATTGGACATTCTTTTATATATATATATATATATATATATATACGAATCGTCAACCATAACAACAGCAGCCACTCAACTAACGACAACTCGAACTATTGTCATATTAAAACGGTACCATCAGCAATAACCAAAACATGAATGACGACTTGTGTGACTCCTAATTTTTAAATAAATCTTTTCCAACTAACCAGATGCGGGCTCTTTCCAGTGTCTGTGGGTGTGCGTGTAGGCAACCAACCATTCTTATCCTTTTGTAGGACGTCTTCGGCATTGTTCGGAAATATTGCAATTTTATGTGACCTTTTGTTATTCACTACGAATCCTTGCGAAAGTATGGAATAGCAAAGCACAAAACCCACGGCGCCACTGAGGTGTGTCTGCGTAACACCTTTTTTCTAGTGCGTTACATGCGCACGCCTGTCATGTTTGAACACAAGAAACAGATACCTACGTCAGGATTCGAACCTGCGGTCGAGTACTCCAAAAAATGAGGAAAGTCTTGGACAATTCTCAGCTGGCTAGCCGCAGCAGCAGCAGAAACAGCCACAACAACAACACATATTCGATCTGAAGGCTGGCCCTATCCTATTCTATTCGTCAAGTTTCTGTTCGTGGGCTGTCCTCACCGTTCTCCCTCCCAACGGGCGTATAGAATACGTCCCCACAATATACGCCTGTGCATTAATATTCTGTACAAGCTTACATGCGTGGACATACGCTCGTGCACATAAAGCCTCCGTTCCAAGATACACACGCGTCGAATCCAATGCAGTTAACGTGCAAATTGACGCAGGTTGAATCACGCTGCATATGACGCTCTGGTATTGTTTGTCTAGATAGCAGATCGCTCTGCAGCGCCATTACGTGGGGCGGAACGTGCATCGTAGGTACACATGAATCGCTATACAAGATCAAGTGCGACGAGCTCTAAAGTTCAACGATGGTAAGGTGGCTGGTTAACGCGTTGGGGCGACTTTTCATTGATAGCCATGCTTCATCGTGTTTCGAGTGGCCAGACCTTTCTCTATTCCCCTATACATGCCCCTATACGTACGCTGCCGTCAGTACGTCCTCCTGATACGTACAAGACCAGCCAGTTGGACAGTGGATGTTTGTAGACAGACAGATAGATAGAGTTTTTAGTCTGAATACAGCCAAAAGTACGGTCAGGCGGGCAGTCTGGCAAGCTGGCTCCGATGTGGGCCCGGTAATTGCCTTCTGAAAGGTTTTGTCCTGATATCTAATAGTCCGGCTGTATGTGAAGGAGGGCTTGACGTGTCTACGGCATGCCTACGCGCGTGGGACTTCACCGAATGTCGTCCGCCCTCCCCGTTTGCTGACTGCTGAGGTGCGAGGCCCGCTATCTGAAGAGAACCGAACAAGCTTCGCTAATGAAGTCTGAAGTAGTGGCGCAGCCCTCCAATGGTCGCTGGTGGTTAAGGGCTGCTGCCACACAAACGACCCCTTCCGGCCGTTTGGCCGATCTGAAGTTGGATTGGGGCCATCGCTACTCGGCTATATGTTTAGATGAGAGAGAGAGAAAAGAATAGACATTTTTTTGTAAACGGACCAATATAACATGTAATATTCGAGTGTAGCCTTCGAGTAATTGGCTAAATCCGCTTTCAGTTGAAAGCATACGTGGGAAGAGGAGCTGGACTGGACTTAAGATTTTTTTAAAGAAAAAATTGTTTATATATATATATATATATATATATATTAGGGCCAGAAACTAACTAGGTGGTGCTCGATTGCCACGTACAATAGATATCTTGCACATAAACTGTTTTATTTCTTTTTTTAAAACAACGCATCTTAAGTCAAGTGCAGATCTTCCCAACACAAAGCTAACAGCAAGCGTTTGCCGATACTCGAAATTACACTTTTACCACTACTACTGTTACACCAGCAAAACGGCTGTCGGCCAGTATAGTCACTTGCTGTAATAATGCCGTTTTATGGATGATGGTTTGATTCACTTTATCACTACAAATGTGGCACCCCATCATACGCCGATGGGCGTATACCGGCACCTCATCACAGACCCGATACCTCACCAAAGACCCGATACCTCACCAAACCCCCGATACCTCACCAAACCCCCGATACCTCACCACAGACCCGACTCTTTGCCACAGTTCCGACACTTCATCAAAGACCCGACACTTCATCACAGATCCGACACCTCATCACAGACCCGACACCTCACCACAGACCCAACACCTCACCACAGACAATACTCAACCTTTGTCGAGCTGACCCTCAGCCAACATTTAACGTCGACGGGGATGCTTCAGCATTGCTTCGTAAGACGGACCCCATAAACATAAATGTGCAACGGTGGGGACCGAACCCATGCACTTATGTGTCTCTTCCAATCGCAAGGCGCACGCGAATGCAGCGCGTCACCACCGGGCTCGACCTCACCGCAGACCCGACATCGCATCATAGACCCGACACTTCAGTGCAGATTCGGCATCTTTTTACAGACAGGGTGCCACGCCACAGATTTGGTATTTCGCCACAATTTTGCCATCGCACCACAAGGTCAACTTATCTCACTACAAAATCGGTAACTAGCCGATTGGCTCCGGTCTTTTGCTGCATCCCAGACGTCTCATCACGCCGCCTGTGTGTATCTAGTCTTCTGCGTTAAGGATCCCGTAGGTCGGAGGGTTATCTTAAGGAGGATACATGTATGTAGGCACTGCCGTCTATATATGTATGTAGGGTTTTAGTGGGTATTGCCTAAATCCTCCGGCTCGACTCTTGTCAAGCGCCAAGACTTGCCGTTAGGTGGCTGAGTCCCACACTCACTGTGAGCGTTGGCATGTTAGGGGGCTTACCAAATTCTGTTATGCTTTCTTTCAGTCGTACGTAAATGTATTTTAAATTCTAAACGTCCTAAAAAAATGCATCTCATCACAGCTATACTATCCGGCAGCTCATCACTTTCACGGTACCTCGCAGGAAGGCTCATTTCGGATTCGGTGAAGCGCACTGATGTCATTGTGCTTTAGTGTGCGATCGGCTTCGAGGAGCCTGTCATCACCATCATCATCATCATGATAAACACCAGCCCGTCTGTGTTGCTCTCTAAGTGTGGCCGTAATGTCATTAACAGTGTCCGGACGAGCAGAAACGCTGGAGGACGAACAAGATTATGCGCGTAGAGGAGAACGACAGGGAGAAAAGCGCCGTGTACCTGAACCGACTCGACTGAAGGCCACCTACCTGGCTGCCATCCATACGCCAAAGCTAGGCTAAGCGGCGACCAACTAACAGTCACTCAAGCTTTGTTCATTAACTACCTTCTATGTCAGCAAGCATATGCGTGTAGATTTGTATCAATGTATTATTTTCTTAATTAGAGAAAGTTACAATTGGAATGAACGAAGTATATATATATATATATATATATGGAATGCAAATGTTAGAAAGGACCATATATATATATATATGGAACGCAAATGTTGGAAAGGACCATATATATATATATGTCAATGTGTTATTTGCTTCATTAAAGAAAGCTATAGTTGGAATAAACAAAGTATAAATATATATATATATATATATATATATATATATATATATATATATATATATATATATATATATATATATACATATATATGATATGCAAATGTTAGAAAGGACCAGGTTGATAATATAAATATGAGGGTGGAGAGCAAATATTCAGTAGGCCTTTCCATTGATGATATGGATGCGTAAATTGTATATATGCTGTTGCTCTAAACGCTCCTAATACACAGGGTGACATGTGCATTTAGGTATACATGCCAAGTGAATAATAAATTTATCAAGTCAATCATATCTACTCGTATATATATATATATATTCCAAGGTGTTGTTTGCTCAATTTTGAAAATCAGTATAAACGAAATAAACCCGTTATACAGATATATTTAAATATATATACATACGTACAGTTGAAGTGATGTATTGTTGAGGTGTCTTTTCGTTTCACTTTACGGGGCTTGTTTGCGTTTAGTTTTATGCGAGGTGCATTGCGGTCTTGTTACACTTTTATCGTACCTTTTTCTACTTACAGCCAAAGAGAGCATCTGCTTTGAAAACCTTGAATATTCTTATTATTATTATTATTATTATTATTATTATGAATAAGCGCTGTGATGGATAGTTCACTCGTAAATACTTCATGTTGTTGTTGTTGTTGTGCTAAAGACGCGGTTGGTCAAATGAAACCTAGTCAAGTTAAAGTTGAAAATTTGTTCATCTACAGACCACTCAATGGTAAACTAAAACATTGCATACATATTTGCAATATAGATTTAAGTTTGGTTGCCAATGTACTTTCTATCTCGAAGTGGAGTCCAGGCTCAATACCTGCTCTCTACGCGTGTTTCTGTGGGCACAAGGCTCGTTGACATTCCAATAGTAGCCATATGTAGAAGCCCATGTGGAACGGACACGAGCTTGTGCACGGACCTGTGCACGGTTAGGTAATAGACATTGCCTTTACCCGTGCTCGGCGCACAGCGGGGTTCTCTGTTCTTCTGCATTCAGGGTCCACTGGGCGTTCTCAGAACGACGACACGGACAGCGGTCAAACAAACTGCCATTGCTCATTTCGTTCCTCTCGAGAGGGCCCGTGCTCTAATGTGGGACGGCATCGTGACCGACCCCGCTGCCACACTTCGTGTTGTTGTCGTGCATGCGGCATCTTGTCGTCCTGGCGATGCGCGGCTACCCTCGCATAAGGTAACAAATTACGCAAGTACTCCGCAGTCCACATGACACGCACAACTTCCTCTGCTGTCCTGTGGCGTTCAGGACACTAAGCGGGCCTCGAAGGCTCACCAATTGCTGTCGTTAACTGTGTCATAACGTGTCTGAATTACTTGCAGCTACCTCGAGGAATACTCGAGGACAGCTTACTTTCTCCTTCAGCGTATTCGATTGACATTCAGCAACACAACCGTCTGACCCGCATTAGGGGCGATTTCAAAGTGGTTCAAGCCCGTATTGGCGACCCAGCATTCGAAATGCAGGTAAAGACACAATACGGCACACCGCTACACTAAACCTTATACATATATATATATATATATATATATATATATGTAAGAAGGACGGTTGCGCACAAATCTATTTTTAGCGTGTTGCGAGTATTGTCTACTTTGTTGCACAGACCAAACATATTCTCTCTAATGATTTAAAGTCTTGCAAAGGTCTTGCGCGTTACCTATTGTTATATTGCTTTTCTTCTCAAGAAGATTTCTTTTTTTCCAAGAACACATCCCAGAAAATGATTCCTAGATCCTGCCTGCAGGCGTACTTAAAGTCTAACAAGATGACTACGACATGCCTGTTGTCCCAATGGCAATTTTGCAGCTGCAGACGCTGTGCAATGTTTCACAAGTGCAATTCGAGACGAGCAGCGCTCCGCTGAAGTGAGAGTGGGATACGGGCGTGACAAGCCGGGAATAGCTTTAACGAAGTCCATTCCTTGACTGTTGGATTCCAGACGGATAGCTTCGTGTTGTTGTGGCTTATTCGAGCGACAGAGATCACAGTGCGAACTAGCCGAGGCTTCAATCTGTAGTAACGGGTGGTTGCGCGCGCCGTCGATTCAACGGCGCCGGTCTTTTCTTTAGACACTTTATCGTTTCCGTTTCCGAAGGGCGAACCGCTCACCGTTCGAGAGTGAGCTCCTGAGCTCTCTCCTGAGCTCTCCTCCCCGGGTAACGGACGACGTGCTCACAATACTCTATCCTGTCTGGACGAAAAACGCTTGGTGGTCGGCACCGCCAGGAACAATATGGGAATAGCGTTGCCCTATTCCCAAGTCGTTTGTTGTTTCCCGCCTCACGGGACAGCGAAATATAATCGTCGCCGCTTAGCAGGGCTATTTTGGGTGGCTACACAAATGAACAGTGGCATACGCTGTGAAAAAACAGACGCACTGCCCTCTGACACAATGCTGGTGGGCAATCAGCACCCGTGATAATGACCTCGAAGTGTCTTGTTCTTTTCGTTTGCGCGACGACTTTGCACCGAGCTGTTTAAACGCTGAAGGCAGGCCTATGCATCAAATATAGTAAACAAGCATAAATGCAGGATGGTGCACAAATATCTGGATACAGCAACAACATCTCCATTGCTATGGGAATTCGCAGCCACTTTTTCGCTGTTGCTTGCTATCGCCTTATTGCGTTATTATCATACAATTAGCATTCAGCGGTTAAAACATTATATCCAGGTGGTGAATGCAAATTCGCCAAAAAGGCAAATTGCACCCTTGAGAGTTCGCGTCTAAGCATCAAAATATGCATATCTGTCTACCGTATAATGTACACAGTTGGTAACAATGCAAAATAGTAATAGTAGTTCTGTTCCTATAAGTGATGTTGTATGTGTTCTCTCATATTTTTTATAAAACAATTCGGCTGGGAGTTGCTCGTATATCATCTAGTTCGGCCTGATTACTTGTCAAGGTATATAGCAAATTATGATGTTGTTATAATAACTAAATTAGCCATATTTAGATTATAAAATCGAGGTGCACTCGATAAATGCCTAGCAGGCAACGTAGTAAATGCAACCTTATCATTATTTTCTACAAGAAAGCTAAACAAGTGGACGCAAATGTAGCGCTGTGCATTCAGTAGAAATAATAATGAATTTGCATAGATAATCCAGTGTTGTTATTTCAGTTAAAATGAGTATCCTGAAATATCAACCGGAAATAATAACAAAGTAGAAGATTAGTATAGGACTTAACACAAAACGCGTAACGTATGGTCTTTTAGCTTGATTCAGGTAGGGCTTTGCACCTCGATAACCGCCCGGCTTAAGACCGACTACTGCACCGTTGTGAAAAAACCGGAGCGTTAGCACACGTAAAAACGAAGATTCTCTTCTTCTCCTTCTTTGATTACGAATCTGATCGAACGCTGTTCGAGCGCTGCTAAATTCCTAAGCTGGGAAAAGCCCCGGTGGGTCCAATACAAGCACTGTATAATCTGGCTAAACGGTTTAGTCTAAGCAATCGTTTAGTTCTCTCCTAGCAGCCAACACTAAGAAGATGTGATTTGATTATGGCACCTGGCACCCCCGACCCACGTATCCTCGTACGAACTTGGAAGAAATAGCCATGATTGTGTTGAGCGAAAATCAGATTGGGGCAAGAGCTGAGAGGTTTCAGACTGAACTAATAAAAAAACATAGATTGAACAAGCTCTGTGCCTGCCCTTAGCACTCATTTGTGTAACGTGCGTTACTAGCGTTGGAGCCCACACTGTATGAATTGTGTATAAACGAAAATAACCCCGCGCCGCCTTAACTTCTGCTTAAGCTGCGAACTGCAGTCGGAGTCTAGAGGCGCTGCTACGCATTGACCTGTTGAGGTCAGAGAAGTGCCTATAGAAACAGGGGAAAAACATTACATCATCCAAGCTGTCATTTAAAGCCGGCGGGGGTATTACCGGCCAACAGTGAACGGTTCATGTACGGTATCGATGGCTTAGGGGGCACTGAAAAAAAAGGCCAAAAAAACACTGAAGCGAATTTTTGGCGGTTTTGTGTTCCTCGTTTTGCATTGGCACTTTTCCGTACGAGAATATCCGGTATGTCGTTTCCCCGTTCGACTTCCACTTTCTTCCTTATCTGTGTGTGTGTGTGTGTGTGCGCTTGAAGTTGGACTTTAAAATATCGAGGCTTCGTAGCGCTTAAACGTTGCGCCCCAATTAGAAAATTATCATTATCTTGAAAATAAGTATTACCGCTAGTAGAATGAATTGCTGTTGTCTGCCATCGACTGATTCTGACCGATAATAAAATTTAGCGTTTGTCATCATTATTAAGCAGGGAAACGACGAATTCTTGGTACAACTTTAATGCGCAACTACAATGAAGTTGAATTTATTCTATGTATATGTAGTATATAGTTATAGTTACTTCTGCTTCTCTTTCTCTGGCTGTCGGTTGAACAGCTAGCGCTTTACTTCTTCGTGATGAAGACATGTGCACTTTTTTTAACAATGAAACATTAAAGTGAGCATTTTCATAGCTGACAATACATTGACCCTAAACCCATTCTTCGTATCTACCAGCCACAAAATGTCGTATTCCATTTTAAGGGTAAAATTGTTATTGTCTGCTATTGTCGAAGCTGTTGCCAGTAATCTATCAAACGATCGGTTTGTCATTCTGGCCATTCGATTTCTCCAGCTGTATTACTATATATATATATATATATGATACACAGTTCTCTTAGTCGGCACGATAGACGTACAATGGTCCCCTTGTCGAGAGTCTGCTAAGCTACAGTTGCCGACTCCCTAGCACCTTCTATGGTCGGTGGCGGCGCATCCGAAGCTGGTTATGCAGCCCATCTTGCGGAGACCAACAAGCTAAGAAAATACTTATCAATTGGGTATCCCCACGAATTCTGGCCTCTCGCGTTTGAGACCTTGGGTGCTCCTGGTGTTCGGACCAGACAGCTAATTCACAAAGTCGGCACTATGTTAAATATGTCAACCGGTGATAGCAGATCGTCGTCCTTCTTTAAACAACATGTGGATGTTGGCGTACAACTTGAAAATGCGGCCTCCGTTTGGAGCGCACTTCTGAGTCTGGTCTCGGCCTAGCCTAGACGAAGCGGACACGTGATTGTCACAATGCACACCCGCTAGGCCCATTGGCATAGCTAACCTTCCATAATATGTGCCCCACATGCATATTGTAATATACGAAAAATAAGCTACAGTTGTATACGTAGCTAATTGCATAACAATAGACACGTGCTGGAGGAGGTCGATCATCGTTTGTATCAGCCGGTTTGCAACTGCCACTAGACAGATCCAGAGACAGGGTTGTGAAAGAGAGTGATGGAAGGGAGCGTGCGGAAGGAGGGATTAAGCTGTCTGTACACATCAGGCGGATTACCCTCATGGTGTGTATGTAGAAAACCTGATACGTAGACTTTATGGCTTGCTCAATGGGCCCTGCAGAAGTTTGAAATATATATATATATATATATATTGTAATAGATCGCCAACGGTGGGAACATGACAATAAATGTAAATACACTTATAAATACAAATGGGTGACTATGGCATTATGGTCACATGGAAAGTCCTTAGTTTAGGATGCAACGGTTCCGTGCACAACCGCGGCTTCCTATTTATGTACATCACAGCTCAGTTGAGTCGGGGTGGGTAGCAAAGCAAGCGGACACCAGAAAACGGATTAAATACGCTGGACTAGAAATAAGATATACTTTTTGTGCCTATTGCTATAACGACACTAGGACCAGTCAGCAAGGGGACCAAAGTATTTCTCAAATATTTAAATAAGCAAACTCAGGAGGTCACGAGCGACCGAAGAGAGGGTTAATTCTTAAGGCAAGCGTGGTCTTTGGCCGTTTGCAGAGGGAACGCGGCATCTATTTTAGGCGCCATGGAGTGAAGTACTTATTTAAAAGATTTGCAATAATCAGTTCAGACCTCACCACTGAAACATTGTTTAACATGTAATAGATCATAATAATAAAGATACATGTAAATATACGAGGTAGATCAAAGCAACAAATTATTCAGAATCTATCATTCATTCAATCATTTTTGTTACTTTCAGCGAACGACTTACTCTGGCGCTGTAGTTGGCATAAGCTTTTCGGAATTGTAGACAGGCAATGCTACGAACTTTTTGATCCACCTAGTATGTGTAAATATACAGATGCATAAACATACGGTATGAGCCCTATATATATATATATATATATATACATATATATATATATATATATATATATATATATATATATATATATATATATATATATATATATATACGAGCTCGTAGATATATATATATATACATATATATATTTTTTTTAAACACATAATTTAATACAAACAAACAAATGCTTAATGTATACAAATGTGTACACCTTGGGCGATTAGCTGTGCGAATTGTCGGACAGTTTCCCCTGCATACCTAGAGGTTGTTGCATTGACCTGCTTGGGCGGAGTCGTCATACGATAATGCATCACCACGTCCACGGCGGAAAAGGACTACTGAAGGACTACAATGTCGAAGACATCTCATACATTTCTAGCCACCATACAAGATTAGAAAGGCGTGGTTTGACTGTTGCTGCCGCTGCTGCTGCTGCTGGTGTCGGCGGACTAGATATGCTGCAGTTAGAGAATAGCTTCCACTGTGTTCACCTGTTGCGCCAATGCACTAAAGCGCCCGTCGAATGGGCGAACCGGCCTAATATGTATCACCTGATTATCGCGGCACGGTGCCGTATAATAGGCAAGCAGAAAACAAAAGGTATTATGGTGCTACACAAATATATATATATATATATATATATATATATATAACCCCTGCTCCCATATATCTCATCATTTTGCTAAGAGTGCAAGTTTGCGTACGTCGCCCATGACAACAGCATTCATTTGCTGCATAACTAAGTCATTCGTATTTGCGGCACCAACATCCGTCCATCTATGTGTTTTTTGTTGCGATAAATTCGCGAAATGAATGGGCCTATGGTTTTGTCATTTTCCAATCGTGGATAGTGGTTGAACCGGAGCAAGTTAGACAACAAGTTAGATACTTTGTGCGGCCAAAGACCAGACTTGATTTTTGCGCCGTAATGCGAGGAAACGACTCTGTGGCGTGGTATAGTGCTATCGAGACAGCTGCATTCTGCGTGGTTGAGCAAATATACACATATGCTTTTGTGTTTTGCGATGCCAACATTCCAGATTAAGGAACCCCATTTACCTTATATATATATATATATATATATATATATATATAAATATATATAAATGTGTACTTAAGGTATGTGCCTCGTCAGTGGCACGGTATAGTGGGGAGATGGCCTGTGATTCCGACAAGGATTTCTTAATGTGTTATAATGTAACCCGGTCATTCGCATATATATATATATATATATATATATATATATATCTATATATAAATATGTATGGCACCTAGGAATGCAGGTGATACGCCTATGTCGTCGGTGCAGTTCCATGTCTGATTGTGGGCGGATGGCGTCGACTCAAGTGCGCCGACAAACTCTGTAGACCAGGCAGACACTACGTTGGTTTGATAGGCGGCTCGGCAGGCCATCATCGAGAGAGAGCACATCTCGAACTGTAGCATGTGTTCAGCCCGACCACATAACGTTGGCCGCTACGTCTTGACGATCTACTACTACTCAATGGAGGGGCAGCGATGGCGCCATAATCGGCGCAGGATCTGCGATTTGTCGATCTCTAATCGTGTAAACGGTGCTGATGGTGACGAATGACTGGCGGACGGATAGATGCACGCGCTTCATGGTGACACCCAAGTGGCCGTTCTGTTTTTAGGCAGATGGCAAATGGCGTTGCTCGAGCTGCTGCTGTTGCTAGTTGGCACTGCTGGCATAGATGGATTACTTTAGTAATGAGACGACAAAAACTACAACACTGACAAAATTACAGACAACAACAACAAAATCGATAACAACAACAAAACAGACAACAACAACAACAACAACATCAACAAAAACCGACAACAAGAACAACATAAACAACAACAAAACCGACAACAACAACAACAACAACAAAACCGACAACAACAACAACAACAACAACATCAACAAAACCGACAACAACAGCATCAACAACAACAACAAAACCGACAACAACAACAACAACAACAAAACCAACAACAACAAAATCAACAACAATACCGACAACAACATCAACTGCGATGCTAAAAATACCAACAACACCAAAATACAACAACGACAATAAAAAAGTATAACAACAACAACAATAGAAAGCATAACAAAAGCAACATATATGTTTCACCACTAGTCAAAGATTGTGTTCCTAAACGATCTACGGATGGCGGGAAAGGTGAATAGATAAACAAACAACTGCATATCATATGATGTAAATTTGATGGGGGAGTACACCACAGTCGGATGGCAACTTTGGGAACAAAACGCAGAATCAAAAAACAAGGACGATAATGAACGCGATTCCGTTACAGTCGTATTACTTTCTCGCTAGGTGGCCCTTTTTTACAAAGGGCAACCAATCGACTGCGTCATACAAGTGATGGTGAATGGTCTGAGCTCGAACCTATAATCGAAAGGTCGTCTTATTTGTATTGTGATGGCAAGTGGGCTTAAGATGGCCAAAACGTCGACAAGTTATTTCATTTCCTATTGCTCTAGGGGCACGTCGAGTAGACACATAAATACGATGTGATTAAATGTATGGCGACAATGGCCTTTTATGACATTTTAAGACACAGATCTTCTGCGTGACTATACTTTTCTTAGTTGCGCTCGTTCGAGATCAACCACTCGCAGAAGTTATTGCGACTCACCAAGGCGTCGCCGTCTTCAGCCTCCGTTGCTGATGATGTTTTCGTTATTGTTGTTGTTGCTGTTGCTGTTGTTGTTGTTGTTGTTGTTTTCGTTATTGTTGTTGTTGTTGTTTCTCTCGTTTCTTTTCTTGTGGTTATTGCCGTCGTTGTTGTCGCTTTCGTTGATGTTTTCCTTGACGCTTAACTGCCGTAGAGTATCGAGGGTGGCGCCTTTGCCCCGCTTATCCGCGCACATAAAGCGAAAGCTCAACGAACACATTAGCCACAGTAGATTTGGCAACATCCGCGGTGTTTCGATGCGCCTGTTGTTGTCGTCGCTGTCATTGTTGTTTGATGTTGTTGTTGCTGTTTTTGTTGTTGTTGTTGTTTTTGTTGTTGACATCGTCGTTGTTGTACGACCGACGAAGACTACCGTAGATAGATGAGTCGGTACAAACGAAGCCACTTGCTACCTGATCAGAGGTAGATGCGCACACGGACAACCACAATTATAAATAGACTTGCTCTCTTTGGCGGGATGGTCATCAGATCGTGCCATCAGTGAAAGCTCCTACGACCGTGCGCACATAAAAACACTCTCTCTAAACACTCGGACGAACGGACAGAAAGACGCATACGAACGCAAGCACTTACTCCGCAATAGCTAGGTGATAACGGTAGGCTAGCGGAGCAGCAGCACCAGCAACAACAGCAGAAACACAACAAACCACACAAGAAACAGAAACACTACGCTGCGTCTTACTTAGATCGCTATTCCAACAACACTTTCGTGGCTTTCGTCTCAAGCCAAGCTGCCCAAGCGGACAACACTTGCTTGTTGACGTACGTGGGATGGATCATAGTTGGTTGGACGATTGTGGTGATGCACCTCATGATGAACTCTCTCTCTCTCTCTCTGTGATGATGAAGTCTCAACAACTTTCGTCTCGTACGCGTACGGGGGCCCGTAGCCCCGTCTGACCCCCCGCCGCGCCTGCTGCTGTCGTCTCGTCGAAAGACCGTCGTCTGGCCGAGTCAACCTGATGCTGCCCGGCCTAGTAGAGGAAATGAGGTTTCTCAGCCTCACCGAACCTTATCGACCCTCAGTCGCGTCGTTGCTGCTGCTACTGCTGCTGCTGCGGCGGCGGCGGCCGCTACAGCCAGCGCTCCTTGCCAAGGGGAGATCGCTTAGCTTCACTCGGCCCTCAGCTACGGGCAGCTACCCTTTCCCTTGCCTTCCCCCCCCCAACCGTCGCTCCCCCCGACAGAAGACTAAGCGAGCTGGCAACGTGAAGCGGTGTGCACACCCCCACACGCGACAGCTCCATCTGGTGGTGGCGAAGGCGACGCCGCCGCCGCCGCCGTAGCGGGCCACCTTTGCAGCTGATGTCTCGTGTCGTTAGCCTCTGGTGGGGCTGGTCTTCCTTCCTCGTTCATCTCGAGCTGACGTTCGTCGTCAGTCCCTCTCTCAGGGGTTCTCCACAGCGGGGGCTATAAGACCTCCAGAGCCAACCTCCGATGTCCGCCTACCTCGGCCCAACCTGCTAGAGGTGTTATTTTGGTAGAGCATAGCTGAGTTGCAGAGTCGACGTCAACACTACTACAAAACAGCACCATAGGCCCTGTCGTCGGTGGCTTCTTGTCCGTGCATCCTTACGGTGCAGATGGTGGCGGTGGTGTTCTGCTGCTGCACACAGAGGCTCGCACAGAGGCGATAAGGCGGGTCCCCAGCTTTCTTGTTTTGTTCAGATCGACATCGACCTATGAAGGTGGGAACGCGACACGAGATACACTCGCGCGTAGATATGCGTCGAGAGACGTTGATAGGCTAGCTACGTAGATGTACGATACGGCGGTCGAACGATATAAGGGCTCTTCTGCAACCACTTGAGTCAACGGCAGTGATCTATCTTACCCTTCACGTTGTTATTCCTTCTTCTGCGCGCGTCAGTAGGCCACCAAGTGTACGCGAGGCCTCTTTCGAGTCACCCATCTAACGCAACGCCCGTCGAGAAACGGACTCATTGATGTGCATAACGGTACGGCCTCTGATGCCTAGTGCCTATGGAGGCTGCGACCCACCGAGTGCACAACATACGTGAAGATGCACACAAAGGGCACTGGTTGTGGTAATAATAACATTGACGAGTGCATTTGGTGGTGTTGATGATGTTACAAACATGTGTGTTGGCCTATACGGAAAGCATTCTTGATGCACATTACTATTCAATAATTACATCAAGATTTAGTAGTGTGGTTAAAGGCATCAGTGATCAACCATCAAGTGATTACTTTCACCGCCGCCAAAAAATATTTTTAAGAAGCACGTCGTCTCCCGTGAACCTTCTTGTTTTTGTCCTAGCAAGAATGTATGATTGAAACGCATATCTGTATTTATGAGTACTTGCAAATAAACTTGAAAGCCTCTGTGCTGAAAAAAGGTGCTAATTTTTTGAAACGTTTACCTACCAGTAGATTTCTAGGGCAGACGAGTGGTCGCGCTCGGCGAACTGCTTTAGGGTTTAACGCATTAGGGACTTCACGCGTGATACAGATTGCCTGCCGTAGTGTCGAAGCGGCCGTTACCTAGTTCCGGTTTTTAAGAGCAGTGAAATATAATTGTAATTGCATCTCTCTAGGCACGTTTCTTCGCAGCCGATATTGGTCATAACAAACGATGGCTAAAGATGAGGCGCCCGAGGGAGACCGATTTTTTCAAAGACCCTGTTAGAGACTTGTTTGCTGTCAATTTGTTAATTTTATGAATATGTGTATTATTACAGATAGATCACGATGTACACAGTAAAATGTAGCGGAAGCAGGCGAATCAGGTGAACCTCATAGAAATAAAGATACACACGAACTGCTTGCACAAAGATTTGTTGTAGATACTACATTTATTGCTTTCCTGCTTTTCCTATCCGAAGCCCACGTCTGGCGCGTGTCACGCGTTTCCCGTGCAGCCTTTAACTCACCGTGTACGTTTTATCATCTACTTTATTCTAATTCTTACGCATGTCAAGCGATTTTGGCGACAATTGCACTCTTTTGTCTTCTGTCTGACATATCATTCTCCCGATTCAGTCTTTCCTGCACATTTTGTACTTAAATGATGGTTCCATCGACGGACATATCTTAATGGTCAGAGAACGCATCACAAGTTATTGGAATTTAGCCTTAGAAGCGGACATGCGCTTAGCAGTGGTAAATGCGAGGTCGTCCATAAATAAACTATGGAGTCTTACGAGAGTACCAGGGTGACCCTTCCAGCGGCTCCTTGTCTTGACCACTCCCCCGAGAGACCCGCTCAAGCTTCTCCCACCTGGCCGTTTCTTGGCTTTCTTAAGTGGCAAAACGGCGTCGAACAAATTCGTCGTCTTCTATGAGTCCTCCAATATGTCCCTCATTACTGGCTTCCTCCCAGGATGTCGAGTTGTAAAAGTGTAGTGCACAGTATGACACTCCTAGGGTTTTCGGTCCCAGGACCGCGCGGCCTTGGCTTGCAATCTAGAAGCAAGCGAGGTGGCATAGCACCCAGGGAGAACTTAACATAGTATGCTTACCATGTTAAGTTTTCCCTGGGTGCAACACGAATCAGCAACCTTCGACACAGCGAAAACATCGAGGGTCATTTAGATATACCCACAGAAGAGGATACCTTGTTAAGGACCAATCTTCGGAAATGTTTGAAACTGACACTCGCCATTGTTAGCTTAAACCAGCAGCAAAACGAAATCCCGACTAGACCCCTTCCAACGAGATAGGTACTCTGCACTTGTCAAGCCCGGTGGCGTGATGCATTCGCGTGCGCCTCGCGACCGGAGGATACACATAGGTGCACGGGTTTAAGCCCCACCGTTGCACATATTATTTATGGGATTCGTCTTACGATGCAATGCGAAAGCAAACCCGTGGACGGTTAATGTTGGCTGAGGGTCTGCCCGAAAAGATTTTTTAGGTTATCTGCACTTGGAAGTCGGTAGGCCTTCTTTGATGCTGTGGATGACGCTCCGGTGGGTTCACCCTATGTGATGGCCTTACCAATCCAAGTAAATACGCATAATTAGTCGTCGAATTCATCTACGCAAAACCTGTCAAGTCAAAAGCACCTTTATTCAAGGGTCATATATGCCTAAGTATACATTGTTTTTAACAAAATATTTAACCTCTGAATATAATTAGAACATACATCAGGTCTGTCGACTTCGCAGACTCCGTGGAACTCTATACGAGAATGTGTTGTTTACCTTCACTGAGCGCGCAACTTCCAGTGATCTAACATTCACACCACTTCACAGTCCATTATTTATATGTTTAAACATGGTCTGGTCAGTCCCGAGACAACACAATTTTTTATACAGCGATAGATCACCTCGTTCGTGTAACGTACGTATTGGCACAAGAGATACGCTTTCACGAGGAATATTACATCTTTTTGATATCCGTCTGATAAATTTGGCCTGTACGCTCTCAATGGCATTTATATTTTTTTTGCCATATAAGGAGCCCAAACCTGGCTGCAGTAGAGGAATTTGGGTAAGACTAGACTTCTATACAAAGTCACATAGAGATCAGGATTTTTTAAAATGAAGCATCTAAATATGGTATTACATAGTTGTGAAGCAGAAGTGACGGTGGTAGTAATATGTTGAGAGAAGTCTAATTTGGGGGTTACAATCACACGAAGATCACAAAAAGATTTAACTACTGGTATTGCATTGTTAGCGAGTGTATACAGTGGCGAACTGCCATCTGACGACACCACGGCACATTTAGGCACAGATCTTTGCATCATATTCTCACAACACCAGTTTTCAATATTCTTAATTGCTAGTTGAATAATACTTGTGGAATTGTCGACTGCTGAGTATATTTTTAAATCGTCCGCAAATAAGAGATAAGTGACACCTTCTGGAATCACTTTTGGGAGATCGAGGGCGTATATTCTGAAGAGCAGGGGCCCAATGCACGATCCTTGCGGCACCCCTGTGGTGCAGGGGAGGGGGTCACTTTCTACGTTACCGACTTTGAGGGTAAATTTTTGCCCAGTAAGGTATGCTGACACCCATTGACAAGTTGTGGAGTCAAGGTCAATACTTTCTAATTTTTGTAACATAAGTTTGTGATTCACTTTATTAAATGCCTTTGAAAAATCCAAATATATGCAATGGTGTCAACCAATTTGTTACACACCAATTTTCAATATAATCAACGATTAACTTCTTCAATAAAATACACACAATGGACAGTTGTGCCACCGGCCGGTAGTTATCCACTGAATCCCTAGCACCTTTTTTTAAATATAGGCGTTACAATTGACCTTCGAAATAATGAAGGAACTTGCCCATCACCATACGATTTCTGGAAAATGTACAGTAATGGTTCGGCGATAAAATCACAAGCGTTTTTATAAAAAAACTGGTGAAATACCATCTGGTGTAAAACTGCACTTGTTCTTGAGTGCTTTGATTTTTTTAATTATGTCCTCGATTGAGATTAAAAACTGCTTATAAATTGTTTGATTATGGCGTCTTTCTATACGCACGCGATCCGTTAATGACGTCGGCTGATCATCCGGAGGTGTATATACAGAGGAAAACAGTTTCGAGAATGCCGCCGTTTTACTTCGGTTATTGTCAATGAGTACATTATCGACTTTTAGTAGAGTAAGTTCCTCACGACCTCAGAGTCGTTTATTCGCGTAGCGGTAAAACGATTAAGCATCCTTAAAAGATAATTTTGACTCTTTAAGAATTCTCAACCGTGTCGAGGCCTTTCTAAACTTCACTGAGATGCTTTCAGTCGCTAATTCATTCATGAGCTCCTCTTACCGTCGAAAATGGTTTCGAAGACTTGTCATGTTGGGATTAGTAATATTGTTTCTCTGGGGTGTGAATACCTCGATAAGAAAGTGTTTATCATCAATAAATACATTATACATCTGCTCAATGTCAACGCATCGTGCAAAGAATGTCGTCCAGTTTTCGCTTGCAAAATTTGTACAGATCGAATCATAATCAGCCTTCCAGAAGTTGAACCCACCACCCGGCTCTAAGAAATGGGAAGAAAGGACCAGAATCAGGAAGCTAAGAGCCCGATGATCTCTAGCAATAGGGGGATCCACGACTGCTGGCTCAGTGACGAGCTCCCTCTCAGATGTAATAAGCAAGTCCAGAATATTGTTTCCCCTTGTGGGTTGCATAACAAGCTGATCTAAACCATTAATGATGCAGAAGTTGGTAAAAGCCTTCTCTGGGCTGGTAGCATCACTTAAGCTCAGATTTGACCAGTCAGTGTCAGGCAAGTTAAAATCACCAACCGCGCAAATAGGATAACCGACATCAAGACAGAATTCTAGAACTTCTATTACGTTTTCGATACGGGCGTTGCTTTGGGCGCCGGAGCATTGGTGGCATAACAGCATATGATTGGAATGATAATGTGATCATAATGCAAGTCTACCGCTATGGTTTCCGAGCCTGTGGGTATCTCAATTTGGCGACAGTTTAGTCCCTTGAGTGTTACAATAAGCACTTCACCACCCCTGAAACCTCAATCCATTCGATGCACCGAGTACCGGTCGCCGAGTGAGACCTTTCTGTCACTAATTGCGCTAATAAGCCAGGTCTCTGAGATAAAGATCACATCGATGCTGTTTAATAAACAATAATTCGCAAGGGCATTCATAGCGCCTGGAGTGGCCAACGAGCGGGCATTCAGATAAAAACAACTTAGACTAGTTTGACCGCCACCGGCTAATCGTGAATCGTAAATCGTGTCTTCTAAATGTCTTCTAAATGGCTCTGGCCAGGAGCCATCGACGCTCCTCAATAAAATTGCTGAAAGTATTAAAATAACCACCGGCGACAAACGGGCCATTGACTTCTTATTACAACGCTTCTTACTCGCGGTTCAGAGAGCTGCATCTATAATAGGGGCGATAAAAAGTTTCCTTAGTGATAGACTAGAATGACGGACCTAACACCACGAGGAAGTTGCGCGAGCCACAGATGTAATTTTCGCTAAGCCGCAATGAATTTTACTAAATCCTTTTCTATAAAAAACAGATTTTTTCTATGACATTACTATATATCCGAATACATAACGCACAATATATATATATATATATATATATATATATATATATATATATATATATATATATATATATATTATATATATATTATTTTTTTGGTTTAGTTATGTTTAGTTGTTATATATATATATATATATATACATGTTTAAAAGAAAGGGTACTAAACGTAGTAACAACTAAACCGGTTGAAATTTGAGTATGCCAATTGGAATAACGCCGTGAGACATCTAGGGACGCGAATGGAGTGTCGGGACCTAGTTGTGCGCATGTGCGGGCTCCTGTGCATGACGAGGGAGGGAAGTAGGTAGTTGTGTGTCCCGTCCAATTGAAGCGGCAGTGCCTGGGAGGAGGACATCATATCGTGTGCACGCAGTGGGCTCCGAAGACGCTCAGCAAAAAAGGAATAAAAGGAACTGTGTACGAGTCGACGGGAGTTGGTGTTATCGCTTCAAGCCAGACAGAGACACAAAGCGGGACGGCATGCAATGGAAGCATGCGTCATCATCCCTCACAAAAATAAAGCTGTGCCCTCAGTCACTTCGACTTAGACGACGAACTGAAGAACATCCAGTGAAGGACTGGCTCTTCTCATAGCCGCAGGATTTCTGGAAACAGAGAACCTTTTGGCTCCTGAAACAGATAGGTAGTTAGGCTTAGGCTTTTGGCGAATCTTTTTCTTTATATATATATATATATATATTATAGGTGAATATTTTTCTTATATATATATATATATATATACACACTTGGTTGTAATACAAAATATGATAATAACCAATTTGGGTGGACTTAATATAACAAATTAGGCTTCAACAAAAAAAATAGTTACCATAGTCGACACATACAAATATATCGTATATTTGATCATTTGTAACAGATATTTAGATGCTTATTTATTGTTTAAATTATCTGCGAGACTTGTGTCTTACAGATAATTATATAATGCTTGAGGCTTTATAAGAGAGCAATAATAAATAATACTTACTATTATTATTATGATGGGGTGTAGGCTACTGGACTCTACCACTTCCCCACACAATTTGCACAGAAATGGCTCGTAGACAGGACGACCGATCTTAAGTGCTAATATCATACGTAAAGAGTTGGGATCTAGCATGGTGTCGAGCTGAGGCGAGGTTAAGGCCTTAAGCAAGCCCCAGCTAAAGGTATCTTGTCCCGCTAAGAACACGCCACAGCCGTAATTGTGTTATCAGAGTACAGTTGTGAGGTTCGAACGTGTCGCGTCGATTCAAGCACGTATTTAGCTGCTCATCCCATGGCGCCGATTATAGAAGCGGCATTGCCTCTACACACCGCGAGAGACAGAAGCTGTCTCAGATATTCGCCCTCGCACTGGTCCCCCGTTGTTGCTACCATTCTTCTGGCCAGATCCGGTATAAATTTTGCTGTTCCACTGCTGATGGGTCCTAATGTTTCCATAGCCACCGGTACGAAGTGAAGACTGTTTTAAAGGTCTGCGTATTTGCGTCCCTTTTCCTGTTCGGCGTGCTCTGCTACCCATCCTGTGCTAACAGAGCTATGGCTGAGATACAATGAAGCTACTATGCAGGACACTGTAGCATCCCAGGCCAAACACTTGCCGTGAGACCATAATGGTATAGTCACGCCGTCAGGTCTCTTGTCGTTGTTTCGTCCGAGGCCCCGTGGTTCTAGTTTATCTGGCAACCTTGCCTTCCTAAGGGCTCTTTCGATGATTTCATTTAACTCCATGTGCCGTGAAATCCTTCCAGAGCTTCTTGGATAGCTCAGTGGATGTAGACCGTAAGCATCGACTTCATTTCCACATGTTGCGCAAGGAAAGGGTTCGCAAATTGGAGCTCCTATCCTGATAGCGGCAGCCATGCGGAAAGTGGTTGAGTCCAGCATGGTGCCTAAATGTGGAGATAGCAGGGCTTTAAGCCAGCCTCTACTAGAAATATCTCTGGCGGCTCGGAAAACCGCCTGTTCACGGTGCGTACACAAAGAGTCTTGGATGTATCTTGCTAGCTTTCTGCTACTATATCCGTCTAGTTTGCGCTGATATAGATGTTCTTCCAACGGGCCGGGGTCCAATTTTGTCCTGATTTTACATTCAGCTTCCATCTTATATTTGTGAATTACCTGTTGCACGTCGTGGCTTACCAACGATTCTGACAGAGATGCAAACTGGTTCAGCGAAGCAGCGTAACATACTGGAGCCAGGTCTACTGCACTCCTTAAGCCAAGTCTACCCTCTTTGATAGGTAAACCTGCCCTCTTCCATATCTCGTCGTTAAGCTTGACGTTCAGCACCTCGCTCAAGATCTCTCTGGTGGAAGTATCATATGCCTCAAGTTCATCTGGGCAGAGGTCTGTCGGTGCACTACGAAGTATGTAGTTTAAGCGGGGCGCTCCCAGGCTGTATCTCCACAGGCACATTGCCGCTTGTGGATGCATTCCCTTGAGCAAAGGTGATACGCCCTCGATAAAGACTGTTTGGTCGTTTAGCACTTAAGGGATTTTTCGCCTGCCTAATGGGGCACCTAGTAGCTCCATATAGCCTTGTCTAGTTGTCTCGCTGAAGGTTGAATCTCTAATATTGTGGTCATTGCGTGTGCTCTGTCTTCGTGGGATCCACCAAAAGCAGTTACTTCGCATTTTTCTGTTAAGAGATAGGCCTTCTTGTTGTTGAAATTCTTAAATTTGGCGTATGTCCGATGCTACGATATCTGCTGGTCCTCCGAGTGTTCCGTCGTCTAGGTACCAAACGTTGAACAGGCATTGCATATGGGCGACCAGGCCTCATATACCAAGGCTAAAGAGCGCGGGTCCTAACGGGTCTCCCTGTTGAACTCCATTTTCTGAAACGATAGGCGTCATCGTATCCCAGGATAGCAGTGAGGGTTATTTGTAGCTTTGCCAGACCAGTGGCAGTAGGTCCGGAACATGGTGTTCTACTTTCCGCAGAAGCAAATCTCTTCGGATTGTATTGACACTGCCGCTTTCACTCTGCCCTTAACTGCTACACCGACCTGGTGCGGTTTTACCGCTGCGAGTATTGCTCTCTTATTTGTGGCCAAAGTTATCTTTGCTGCCAGGCTCCTTAAAGTCAGTCCGCATGCAACTGGGCGTATACATAGAGCCTGTTTTCTTCCGAAGAGCAGTACGGTTTGCTCCGTAGAAGATCGAGAGGCAGAACGGTGGTAGACTACCATTAATTGCGTTTTCCATAAGAACACTGAGCTCCTCCAACAATCTTGTTGAAGATGGAATCGTTTGGTCTAGCATATCTTTGAGGTGTCGTGGACGTAAGCCATCCAGCCCTGCTCCTGAAGCTAGCGCGAAAGATCCCACTGCCTCCAATACTAGGAAGTCTGACACAGGTCCATGGTCATCCATTGTAGGCTCATTCATTGCTTCTATATTATCGCTGCTAATATTGTCAAGCGGAGGATGCTTGCGCTTAAGTTCCTCCTCTGTATTGTCGTCGACGGGGGCAATAACGATAATAGTCACCCAGTGCTCTTGCAAACGCTGCTGCGCATGGTTTCCTGACGCCCCTGGGTATTATTCGTATCAACCGAAGGTGTTTGCGCGCTTGGGCCAGGAGTTGCAGGAGGACATCGTTGTTCAGTGCAAGGTTGAATGACAAGTCACGTGGGAGATCCGCCGGAGCCTGGTTTGTCTGTCTCTCTGTTCTGTTATAGGTGAGTGCGGAACGATTTGGACTATGAATCCGCGTCGAGTGTGCTCGTAGGCCCTGCAACGTTCGTGAAACTCGTCCACATTGATTGCAATTATGGGTTGGCTGTGTTTACGTGTGAATTTGCTGAATATCCCGGTTATCTACGCTTTCGGAATGACGTAAAGGTTGACTGGTCATTTCGATGATGGACTAGTCGTTGACTTAGTTTCTGGAAGAGGGGGAAGAGCGTTTACGTCTGAGCCCTCGAACACGTAGGTCAGAAACGCTTTTCCTGGTTCAGACTCTAAAAACTAAGAAGGTTATCAACAACTGGATTCTTCTTTAGCCATTCAGAAATGAGTGGCCTAAATTATCCAAGTATCTTTAAGAAGCCGTTGATTAATCGCGGCGTTTGCTGTTGTGTAGTACCTTTAGAAGATTGGCGCCTGGGTTCTTCTCACGAACCTGTTTTGCTTTGTTGTCGGCCGTATTGGGTTTTATGGGCGTGGGGAGATGGCACACAACCGTCTTCCCATCTTTGCCCATAATAGGCTTGTTGGGAGTTCTTATTACTTCAGCGTACGACTTACGTCCATCGGTGCTGTTTGCTGGCGGGGAACTTTCCGTATTCATTGCGGGGAGTCTTCAGTCGATGTTGAAACCTGCAGGCGCGTAGAAACTTTCTCGTACAGCTTTTTCCGTTGAGTTTCGCTGTAGACTTGCCTTACTGGGCATCTGTTGTCGTTGGCTGAGTGGGCACCCCCACAGTTAGCGCAGTGTGCTTTCTCTTGGCATTGCCTACATGTCGGGCTAGCTTTTTTATTGCACACTGCAGCCTTATGACCAAACTTGTGGCATGAAAGGCATTGTAGAGGAGAGCCTGCACATAGTTCACCTGCTATAAACACCTCCGGCACAGGAGGTCCATTAAATCGGAGTCGGACCCTTCCTGAGTTCTTCCATACTTTGACAACATTATTTTGGTCGCTGGCGTCTGCGGCCGTGTATCTTATCGTTTTACTGATGCGTCCCCAGAATGCACTCGTATCGGTAAGCGGAGCCACTGTTATTCCGCATACACTTGTAAGTGCCCTAGCCACCGTTTCGTCCTCTGGCTGCGCGATCCAAATTGCAAGTTTACCCTGTGTCGTGAAACGAGCATGCGCGCCAGGTATAGTTGCTCTTATTTCAGTATAAATCTTCAGTAAACTCAGCTTTTCAGACCCTCAGGATCATTTGGGCTCTCAAAAATGATTTGCGGTCGCCATTTATTGCCCTTATCGCCGACAGTCAGGCGACTATTACTCTTTGTACTAACAGGAGCTCCTATTGTCGCTTCTCTGGCTACTTTCTTCATAACAGCTTTTACCTCCTTTTCCTTCCTTGTAGCGACAGTCTGCCAAGCTCTGCTATCGTCTGGAGGTGACTCAGACTCGGCACTCACTTTCTCCGGGGGAGAGTCATGCGACGTGTCCGTGCACATCTCCTCCATATCCTCCTCACCACCACCTCATCGACGTCATTCGCCGCACTTTCCATTAGCTTTGTGAACCTGTCCTCTCTCCGCTCGCTTTGTTTTGTTTCAAATACGGCATACCGCTTTTGCTGATCTTCTCGCAGATGTGTGACACTTAACCGAGCCTCTGTGTTCACCTACACTTGTTTGTGTTGATAAACGTAAACTGCTTAGATAACAAGATCCTTGAGGTGACAATTTCCGCGTGTCAGTTGGCACTAGATGACTTTCCGCACTCAATGGGTGAGCTAATGGCTCAACGACGCTCTTAAAATGAAACACTTGGTCATCGTTGGAATATTTCTTCAGGTCGACCACTATAGGTCGAGTAATATCGTTAGCGCACTGCAACAAGTTCTGGACGAGGAACAAATTCACCATGAGGTTACCGCACTGGGATCGAGCTTATAAAATGCTTCTTTTTATAACAAAAAGGCACAATTTAACGGAGCTCTTGACACGTGCAATCACCTGCGTCGGCATGTAGCAGACGACACTATTATTATTATTATTATTATTGCAGAGCAAACTGCAGCTCAAACCTTTTAGATGCGAGCTATTCCTACAGGGTTTCGAACACGAAGAGAAACAGCAGGTGATCGCAGAATTGAACAGCAAGCTCTCGGGCATTCTTGTAAAGGACTGGTGCGAACTGGACCTGCTGGGTACGGCGGTGTTCCCCGATATGATTTGTCCGGTACTGGAACGAGAAGAAGGAACAACTCTTCCGGCTTTACCAGCGACTAGGCTATCTCGGGGGACATCAAGCCTACTTTCTGCTCCGGCACGCAATGGGAGTGCAAAATCCGTAGTACGTACAAAGGCCTTGTGCGTATTACGGCCCTCACCTGCTGTACTGCTGCCGCAGAAACTTTGATCCTTGACGACCAGCTGAGCAAGAGCCTTACGAAACATTCTCGACATGACGCTCGAAGATAAGGCATGAACGCAGGCAAGCCTACCGGTCCGGCTAGGTGGAATCGGCATTTGCTCGGCCACGGACCTTGCCTTGCCTGCTTTCCCTGCCTTGTCACATAGCTGCGTCTCCGCAGTGACCGCTACTGCCGGCGGACTCACCAGCCACCAACAAAACGCTGTTTGGGACGCGCGTCAGTCTTGTGTTCCTTCTGAAGAACGGTCACTGGGCAGAAGGGATGGGACCAAAGCGCCGCTCAGGCTACTCACTTATTTCATAGTCATTGCCATGTTTGAGAGAGAGAGGGGTGTCCTTGTCGTGGAACGGTGGATGAGCCCGGCCTACACCGGATTAACTGCACTAAGCTGGCCGGGCTTACGCACGGCCGCCACGATGCCATCAATGGCATCCTCGGGTGCGCGTTCCGCCCAAGACAAGCCGGCTACTGCGTCACACTAGAGCTTGGTGGACTGCAAAGGGACGACAAGTGTCGACCAGATGTCGGCCTTACCAGCCGGTACTGGGACCACAATCGACGGCTGGCGTGGGACGTAACTGTCTCCAGCACGTACGTCTTTGGCTATCGTGCACTAGCCATTGCGGACGTCGATTACGCAACGATTTACCAACGGGAGATGCAGAGACGGCGCCTATACGCGCATTTTTCTAAGGACCACGTTGTCATAGCGTTCGCTCTCGAGAAATCTAGCGCTTGGGGCGAGGATGCAGTCAAACTCATAAGAAGAAGCTTTTTGAGGCCACAGCGGAGCCAAGATCGACCGCGTTCCTCCGACAGAGGGTCTCATTGGAACTACAGAGAAGCAATGCCAAAACTATGTTATGTGCTCACTGACACTCAAGCAATAATAGAAATATAAGCTATATTGTAGATGTCATATAATAAATACAATAGTAGTCGTGATGTACTCAGATTCAGAACGTGGTTTATCTGCGAAACTGCATTGGAAATGCTTAAATTTAGGAATCAAATGAGATTTTATAAAAAGTCACAGCTCTTCACTTCACAACGCCTGCAATTCCCTCATTGGTCTGTCATACCAGAGCCGCAAGCGAGATACTTTTTTAATTCCCGCACAAAACTACTCACAGAGGTGATAGATCTTATGCGCCCTAGTAGCGTGCTCCAATTATGCGATAGCCGGCACAATAGAGAATGGGACCTACGTTTTTTTCCGGTCCGCGGTACCCTAACTAATGTTGCTCTGCGTAGCCGCCCTTTCCATCTAGGCCCCAGAGGAAATATCATATCCGCTGGTAGTAAACTATGAAAGGCTTTATAGGTAAGCGTAGCCACTTTAAGACTATATATTTTTGATGCTGGTAAAAGGTCATGGGCAGCGAACAGATCACTAACTGACTCGTAGCGCCGTCGGGAGAAGATGGCACGAAGTGCATCATTTGGAATTACCTGAACCCTTCGAAGAATGCCTCTGTACCACCACTCCGCAACAGAATACCATCACATTAAAGACATCGAAATATGACCTAGTAGACAGTTAAAAGTCGCTCAGTTAGAACTAGTCATCTGCCTTAACTTCCGTAAAGCTTCAATGACGGCATAGTATTTCGGCAGCAATTGATCTATGTGAGAATGCTAGGATAAATGTCCATGTGAAGCCAAATCAGGAAACTCTACCGCCTGAAAACGATCTACCGTATTTACAAAGCCAAAAAAATCGGTAAATTGCAGCCTTCTAGCGGGTCGAAACTATGATGTGAAGAAAAATATGATTGTCGTGTCGTCAGTTCAGTAATATCAGAAACATAAAAAGACCAAGAACAGAGCCCTGTGGACTTCCCAAGCCAATTACAAATTGAGATCCTCAAGATAGACCTCAATATCCTCAAGATAAGACCTAAACCAGCTAACTGTAGAAAACGTGCAACCCAAGTGGGTCAACGTCTGGATAAACAATCCATGATCAAGTCAATTAAAGACAAACGCTCAATCAGTAAAGAGAGGAACACGCCTAAACAAAGCTGATACATTTCGGCTGAGACAACTACTCGGTTTGTTACCAATTTGCTGCCACAAATGTGCTAGGGTTAAGTCTGTCGATCGGTTTCTACAAAAGCCGAATTGGTCTGATATGAGAAAGTCATTGTCTTCAAGTAACGAGTTAAGCTCAGTAGCACTTACTTTTAAAAACTTTGAAATATAGTCAACAACTGAGATAAGGCGGTAACTGAACGCAAGACACCTATCCCCTTTACCCTTGTATAACGGGATAATCGCTGACATCTAGGGAAGTAGCCGTGTTGCAAATATAGGTAATAGTTTACCTTTACCGGCGCAATAGAGCAGCGCAAAAAGCGATTCATTTTCGAACTAAAACGAAATCAAAGTGTTGCAGATGTCAGAGTTGAAATGGTTGTAACATATATTCATATGTAAATTGTCGCTCTACTTGCATCCCTAATAAAACAATAAGTTGTTCATATAGCATGCATGCTATGTTTTTGTTTTTAATAGAAACAGTATTTTTAGTGGTTCGTTCATGTTTTTGTTGTAACAGTGCTGTGATGGTGTGTTGTTGTTGTGTTGTTGTTGTTGTTGTTGTTGTTGTTGTTGTTGTTGTTGTTGTTGTTGTTGTTGTTGTTGTTGTTGTTGTTGTTGTTGTTGTTGTTGTTGTTGTTGTTGTTGTTGTTGTTGTTGTTGTTGTTGTTGTTGTTGTTGTTGTTGTTGTTGTTGTTGTTGTTGTTGTTGTTGTTGTTGTTGTTGTTGTTGTTGTTGTTGTTGTTGTTGTTGTTGTTGCTGTTGTTGTTGTTGTTGTTGTTGTTGCTGTTATTGTTGTTGTTGTTGCTGCTGCTGCTGTGTCTTCTCCGGTAGCGAGGCGCAGACTTAAGCTACCACCACGCCACCACCAGGCTTGACTACTACTACTACGTACTACAGAACTGTCCTCGTTTCCTTCATCATCATCATCATCATCAAAACCATCTTCTTCATTTTCTGGCTTAATCTTCGTCGTCGTTTTCTTCCTCTAACTATTTCTGCTTCTTCATCTTCTTCTCGTCCTCTTCCTCCTTGTCGTATCGTCATCGACTTGGTTCTTGGTCTCTCGGCGGCAGATAGTTGCTTTAATAGTTTACCTGAAACCCATAATTTCACTATACCAGCTAGCATTTAGCAGCTCGCGCCCTCTCAACAACAACAGAGGCCTGCACTCGAGGCAACGGAAATCATTTGGTCTCTTTTGCTGGCCATAGTTCGTCAAGGCGGTGGCCATCAGTACACACACACTTAACGAGGTTATATTTTAATACTCAAAGATTTTCGGGCTGACCCTCAGCCAAGATTTAACGTCCACGGAACTGTTTTTCACATTGCTTCATAATAGTTTAATACTCAACCGTAGCGAAATGTAGGTTTAGTTCGTCGGCGATAGATTTTGGCGTGCTAATCGTGTGACCGACCCGTGCTGAAAGTTAAGACTGATGAGAGCTCGGCCTTGGCAAGAGATCTCTACCGCAGGCTTTGTTAATAGATTTCCACAGACGTCGCGAGTCCGATTTAATGTCATTAAACCAATAATTATTGAAAAAAAAGCCTCTCGGACGTCACGCACTAACGATACCTTCGGTAAAGCTTCACCGTGTATCTCAACCGACGAAGCCTCGGGAAACTGTACCAAGTCAAGAAATACATCAATACTGCGCTTCCAGGGAGGGGGGGTTGACCGTCATTGAAAGATATAAAAATCAGATAGTAGTTTGAAAATAATGAGGTATTTAACACAGCTGCCTTGATAGAACTGAAAACAGAACAATTTGCGACAGCAATATAATCTATACAGGTTGCTGAACTGGGACGGGTTACCCTACCTATCGTGTGAACAAACCCCCTCGCAATCCCTTAAACCATCGACCGTTTTTAAGTAGATACAAACCGCTCGAACATGACCATCGGGACTACAAACAGATCAAAAGCATTGCAGAAGTAGATTTCGAACGAAATCCGGCCTTCCCTTCAGGACGATCATTTCTGCAGGTACTGATTAAGTTATTGCAACTAATTCCGTGAGTAGGACAGTCCGAGTCGTTTGGCCAAGTTTTACTAATGGCAACGACATCACAACCAGAGCCGTCCCGAATGAGAAAGTCAGCAATGGATTCAACCTGCCCCTGCTTTAGTAGACCACCCGTACCAGCATTCATATGAATGGCTGAGAACAAATTAACACCCCAGCGAATGTCGTCTCAGAGCAAACACTCTCTGATATCTCCGGAGACTGCGGAGCGATGTAATTAAAATTAATGACGTATATAGATTAAATGAGTTAACTACTTTTGTTTCAAGAAAGCACAAAACATTGGCGTTAAGATATCTACGAGCACTTAAAAGCGTTGCACAGCTCTTAGGCCGGAAAAGTTTATTATATCCTTGAGGGGCGCAATCACTGTTGCCTTCAGCTTTTTCTTACAAGAGACTTCTTGGGTCCTTTCTTCGTCGAGCGCCAACGATCTGTAGCTTTAAGTTTAGGAACCGGTTTGGGAGTGCTCTTTGGAATAGTCGTTGCGCCGGGTAAGTTCGCCCAAACCTCTGACCACAATGCCCAGTCAACTGCTAGTGTTCTCAGCACGGCCGCATATGATTGGTGGGAAGTTCATATGATCGATCTCCTTGACTGATACGGCTGTTGGAGATTTCACAGTCACCTGATGTGAAGTAATCTAGATTTCATCAATACTTTGCGTTTGTCAATTTCGCGGGTACACACTAAACATGTACTTATTGATAATGCGGTAGTAAAACTCTGACCTGGAATCCACTTAAGATTATAAAAAAAAATATTAGTATCAATAGCTATAAAGTCAAATTGCAAAACAATACAACATACATATATTTAAAACCAGAAATGCTCGATAGGTCGCATTGTTTCAAGATGACGATGTTGTTTTTACCTAAGGAACTATGAATAAAGGTTTGCATAAGTTGTGAATGCCACGTCAAGCTGCAATTATAATTAATAACAATGTTGAGTGACGCCGTTATTATCTTACTAAACAGGCGAAATACAAGAAGGAATTATAATGTTTAATATTAGGAGCAGCTTTGATTAAAGAACGGATGCCATTTCAAGTTAAAATGTGTTGACAATGATAGACTTTCGTAACGAACCTCGTGCGCTCAGTTCAAGTCAGTACTTCTGTGTGATGATACGAAGGACTTGGATAAGATGGGGTAGCTTAAAGGTAGTCCAGATTCCACTGCAGCCGATCCGTGCATTACATTGCGCGTTGCGCAACCAACTTTTGAGACAGAAAGCTGTTTTAGCGATAGAGGCCAAATATAGTTGCCAGCGAGCAATGCCAGCGAGCTGCTACTTGATAGACTGTATGCGGGTATTGCTTATAGTAAAGCCGTGTCGTTTTGCACTACTGCAAGCGGGCGTAAGTGAGTGGAGTCCCTACTCGTCTACGACGCTACCGTGACTGACACTTTAGCACCTTCAATGGTCAGTCACGGCGCTACCCAGGCTTGTTATGCTGTTTTGCAGGCGGAAAGAAATAAGTGTCGGAAGTATGCATCTATCTGAGACTCTATAGATTTTCGACCTTTTGCCTTGGAGACCTTAGGGGGCCCAGGTAAAATTACTGAGGGAGTTATTACTAAAATATGCAAGTATCTAAGATTGGCCACGCGGGACCTATGCGTTGGCGAATTTTTCCGGCAAAGGCTGTCATTGGATATACAACGTGGTAACGCCACGGCGGTGCTTGGTACCCCTGCCCAGGTGGTCGACACCAGGCCTGGACCTAGGGATGGTGTAGTTTGTCGTCACGTTCGCTGGGGGACAATTTTTACACCACGTTATGAAATAAGCATAATTTTACTCATTCAGTGAGTGGAGTAAACGCTATGCCACTTCAGAAGTAGAAACCGCAAGAAGTAGAGCGATGAAATACTATTAGCAGGAATATTAATATTCCGCATACGGGGCAGTACAGCAAGGGAGACGTAATTTCCATGCTTCATCGAGTTGACGCGGTCGAGCCAATCAAGGCAATTTTTATCCTTACTAAGATAAGGACCGAGGCTTTTGGCTGTGACGGATAATTGAATTTCGTTGCCGCAACGAAGGATCATACCGCCGTAGATAACGACTCTGGAGTGCGAGGATTTAAATAAGACGTGTTCGGTTTTGCTAAGGGAAAGTTGTATCGAATCGAACGCTGACTTGAGCTTCAATAATTACTCTCCAAAAACCGAGACACAGTCATTAACGACACTTCGGTGTCGGTACACATGAGCAGAGTTAGGTCGTTGCCACAGTCGAGCCCGGTGGCGTGGTGCATTCCGCCTGCGCCTCGCAACTGAAGAAGACACATAGGTGCGCGGGTTCGAGCAGCCCCACCGTTGCACCTTTGTATTTATGGGAGTCCGTCTATGAAGCATTGCGAAAAGCAGTCCCGTGAACGTCAAATCTAGGCTGAGGTTCAGCCCGAAAAGCATTTTCTTAGGTCGTTGGCACAGCACGTAGCGTGCAGACCCGTCACGAAAAAAGTGTAATCACAAGTGATGTTGATATAAATAACGAATAATATCAGATCCAGTGCTACACTGCTGGGACGCGACGGTTAGAAAGACATGAATGTATCCATTGGCAAAAAGTACGACAAGGACCAGTATGTTCGAGGGGTGTAATTAGAGTATCATGCGATAAGCTGTCAAGGGACGATGTCACGATGTCGGGGAAAGCCCCTGCTACGGTATAACGATCCTCGCCGTTGTCGATAATGTAATTGACGATGCTGCATAAAGCGAGGCCGGTGATGGATCCGGGCTGAGCCGGCGAGAAGAAGTAATTCATATTGGTTAACTGACTGACGATCTGATGTTTGAGCCTATTCTAGGTAGTTTGGACGAGAGAAACGAGTACTGTGCTATAGGCATGATAGTCCAGATAAGCCTGTCCCGGCCTTTGTAAAGGGAGATCTACAGACACCTTGAATGCGGTGGGCACCTGGCCCAAAATAATGGACATATTGAACATATGCGATAACGGCAATTAGTGGTAAATTTGCTTGAGTTTGTTTGAAAAGATTGATTCCGAGGGGCCACTCAAATTGCCTGTTAGCGATGCATATTTGGCAAAGTTTTCAGGTAAAACAAAAACGATATTTCAGAGGAGAAGTGATTGGCGAGGTGACTCGAAACATCAATCGAGCCCTTAATATTTAAGTGGTCTACTAGAAGTCTGTTGGAGGCAAGATCCTTGTGGGATCTGCCGAAAGAGCCGGCGACCTGCCTTAAAAGGAACGAAGGTTCGCAGCTAGTCAAGAGACTTGCAACTTTAAACGTATGCGGTGAATGGGAATGCTTTTTACATAATCTAATTGCACCTTAATAATGTGTGGCGGTTTGTTTTGAAAATAAATTGTTGATCTAAAAAATATTATTCTTAGCTGGCAGGCAGTGCAGAGTCTAGTATCCGCAGTGCGTCAGCATCACGTTCAGCATGGACTGAAAAACATCCGAAGCTGCAGTATGGTTGCAAAGCGACCATATTATTAATATAAGTGTTTTTTTCCTGGTATCAAAACTTTTCGATTGTTTTGTTCATTTACGATTGGCGTGCAATTCACGTCTGAGTTTCCTTCATGACGACGATGACATTACTCAATTGTTTCTCAAGATTGAAGCGCTAAATAAAATACTAGCGCAATCGACTGCAATCTCGGCTACTTTTGATATTTTTCATTGCTAAAAATTAAAGTGCTTTCTCCTATGGGGCACATAGTATTCACAGAAACTGATTGGACGATATAGTGCCCCTTAAAAAGGGCGTAGTTATGGGCTTGTTTCTATTCTGATATTTCCAGCTCAGGCGATATTCTCCGGTGCTTTCTTCGGTGGCTCTGCACTGAACACTGCTACAGAAATAGCATATTCGTACACCTAGCAGCAATCTTACACGGCAAGGCAAAGTTGGTCATTTTCCAGCATAGTGCCGAACATTTCGGCAAGGTCGGGCATTAGGCTACCTTCCGTGACGGGAGCGTAACGCGGCCGTGACGGCGTTATGTTAGGCGCCTTTTTTTTTCTCTGATTTATTTAAGCGTGTGGTGATACCGCCCGCTGCAACAACAAAGGTGACCTGTTTCAACTTGTTCCCATCCTTCTTACTGGGGCAAGCCCACGTTTCAGCAGTTGCGGAAGACATCGACCTTTTGAAATCGGCTGTTTGCGTCAAAAAACGCTAGATTAAATTGAAGCACGCATAGTGCAGTGACCGAGTAGACACACCCCAGCAAATCAGGATCAAAAGCCGGAAGCGCGACTATCAAATGTGCATATTTGGTGGTTGATGTCTGCCTTGTTCCTTGTACGCTTCAAACTCCCTTTGGGCGAAAGTGCACCCAGGAGAGACGGCGCCAAGGCATCGGGGGCCTTCGTATTTGCAGGACCATTTGCAGGAGCTAAGGTCCGTCGTCTGCTTAGCAAATTTGCCCGAAACCAAACCAAAAACTCGCATTTTCTAGCTCTAGTTCAAGCTCACTGTCAGGGTAAAAATGGCTGCAAGAGCCAGAATTTCTGTTAGCTTTAGAGTATTCGGCATTCAATGCCAATTCTCAACTTTATGCTGCGCTTCCTTATTGCTAAGTAAGACCGAATTGGCTTTAGGGCTAGCTAATTAGCAGTGTGAGAACAGCCGTGAAAATGTTGGCATTTGCGTGGCGAGCTCTTAATGTTTTAGGTGGCGGCCAGTTACCATGGAGCCACTAAATTTATTTAAAGTATCCAAGGATGTTTTTGCTCATTATAACATACCGCTTAGGGCAGCGATTATGACACATGGAGGAAAGCAACAATCTAAGGGAGGCTTTAGAAAAAACAAGAATGTGCAATTTTATATCAACATACAGGCAAAAACAAATCGTTTCCTTTGCGATTTCTAGTTAAGAAAAAGCCTTACTTTCTATTATATGACGCCGCTGTTTTACGCTGTAGTGATGAGTCAAGCGTCACTAGTAAGCTGAGTTTAGTATGTCACGTACACGTCATTAGTAAGCTGAGGTTAGTTATACCACGTCATCAATTATGCAATACGGTCAAACATGAGTGGCTGAGCTAGCGGCTTTACAGGCAACTAGATCTTGTTAAGATATATCGCCGCTTGTCCATAATGGCTTGTCCACATGTGCTCGCTCTTTTTAAGGTAGCAATATCAACGCCTATGTGCGCAGTTCGATGGAATATAGTAGCGTGTAGCGTGGAGCTCGGCCTAAGCAATGTTTTGCCATGAAAAGTGCTTTCTGACACGCACTTAAGTAACCCCCTTCTCAGAGCTAGAAGTTAATGCCGTTTCCTAATTTTCGTCATCCTTATAATTTGGTCTAGCCGGATACAAGCTCAGCGTACTTTACGGCTCTGATCGTCTAACAAATGTTTACAGTGATGATGTTTGATGACGCTAGGATCCATCGCCTGCTTTGCAGATTTGCCCAAAACCAAATACCTCGCATTTTCCAGCTTTAGTTCTCAAGCTCACTGTCAGGATAACAATGGCTGCAAGATCCCGAATTTCCAGAATCGAGAAAATAAGCTTACTGCCCGGGTAATAATAGCAATGTTGCTACAGATTCAACTATGGTTTCAAGGTCCAGCATTTTGGTTAGCGTTAGTGTGCTCGGAATTCAAAGCCAATCTTCGCATTCAATTCAATTCAAATGCACCTTTATTTTGTCAAAGGGGGGGACAATATTTACATTTTAGAAACCGTTACCTAGATACATACAATAGTCAGTTTACTTGTGTAGCGACATTTGCACTGTTAGCGTTTCAAGTTCTCATTGCCCTCGCCATCCGCCACGAAAACATGTTATTTATACGATCTGTCTTGGCAATTTCTTTCGACGAGGTGTTACCGCTTCTAAGATTGTTCAACCGAATGCTAAAATAGTTTGGCTTATTTGATGAGTTTATGATACGATTGAACATGCGATAATCCGCTCTGGATTGAAGTTCCCGAATAGGGCTTATCACAGTAGAATTTCGGGCAATGTTACACCTTAACGAGACACGACGAAGGAATCTCCTCTGTACACTTTTTATTGCTTCAATGTGTTCATCTAAGTAAGGCCGCCAAACCTCACAGAAATAGATAAACTTAGGTACAACCAAACTATTATAAAGCCTCATGTAAAAATTGTAATCATTAATTATGAAACAACGAAATATGGTATTAGATATAAGATTAGCTGATCGGATGACTTGTGTAATATGAGTGCTAAAATCCAGTTGCGGTGTCACCGCAACCCCTAGGTCCCTAATACAATTTAAAATAGGCCTCCCCATGTAGCATGTTATGGGCTTTTTTAAACACAATACAGCACATTTCGGCACTGATATAAGCATTTCATTATCCACACACCACTTAGAAACCGCCTCAATCGTACTCTGTAGTATTTACATAACATAACATAACATCACTTTTATTTCACATAAAAGGGTTGGTATCAATATACATACTTCTGTAAGACAATCGTACTTAATCACCAAATAGGCGAGCACTATTTGGATTATCATGGGCCCATTTGGTCATACGCCAAGCAAACAGTCCGTTCACGCATTCAACGCGGGCCACGGCTTTTGAGGTGATTGATCGTTGACTCCTTAGGTTATTGGAGCGTACATCAAAAAAGTGTCCTAACAAGTCACATTTTCGTAATTGATGTAGAACAGATAAGTTGCACTGCATGAAAAGTGTGTCGATACTTGGAACAACGTCATCTAACACGCTGTGGGGGCATCTGATTCGCAGGCGTCTTAGAAACATGTTTTGGACGCCATTCACCAACTTCCTATATTTGGACAGATAAGGCTCCCAGACAGGGGAGCAATATGTGAGTTTAGGAAGAACAAGAGATTTGTAAAGGCGAATGTACACATGTGGAGTCGTTAAAATAAAACAGCGAAAGATAGTATTTATTGTGCGCAGCGATGTCTCCACAACCTTGGTAATGTGAAGGCTAAAGTTAAGATCAGGCGTAATATATATGCCTAAGTTACGGGTATAAGAGAGGGTCGGTAAAATGCAGTTGTCAATTTTGTAGTCAAAGTCATGTGCACCATTTTTCAGTACAATGCATTTAGAGGGTGAGAGAATCATGTTGTTTTCAGAACACCATCGTGCAATGCCGTCGACGGCAGTCTGCAGAACAGCGTGGGAGTCACTAGAGCAAATAGGATAATAAAGCTTTAAGTCATCAGCATATTCAAGATATTTGACCGCCGGTGGCAGGTACTTATTTATGTCCAATACAAAAATTGTGTATAGAAGGGGGGATAAACATCCCCCTTGAGGTACACCAGATACTGCAGGATATGGTCGACTAAGTTTGTCACCAACCTTAACTCGAAAATGACGGTCGCTTAAATATGCCTTCACCCATTGCACTGTACATGCATGGATACCTAGATCTTCCAATTTGCAAAGCAGAAGAGAGTGATCAACTCTGTCAAATGCGCTCTTTTGGTCAAAATAAACACAGTGAAACGGTTTTCGATCATTTATAAACATAGCCCAGTCCTGGGTCATTTCTAAAAGCTGTGTACATGTAGAACGGTGGGTAGTAAAGCCGTGCTGGGCAGGGTCAAGTAAGCGGTTTAAGATTAAAAACTGATTTAAGTGGTTAACTAAAATTTTCTCAAAAATGCAGCATGGTATTGAGCATTGCGAAACTGGTCGGTAGTTTTCAGCATTCATTTTCGAGCCTTTCTTGTGGATAGGGGTGACAAGACTGAGTCTAAAAAGGTCGGGCACAGCGCCGTCACTATAAGATCTTTCAAATATGAGTTTAAGTGGTTCCGCCAAAAACAACGCAAATTGTTTGAAAAAAATTGGAGGAATGTTTTCAGGTGTAAGGCTAGTCTTCAACTTAAGCCCAGAAAGAAGTGAATAGATTTCAAACTCAGAGAAGGTAACCAAGGGATCGCGATGAGAAATGTTGCGTGGGTTGTTTGCCGTTAAAAAACTTGGACCGGATGCACAGAACAGGGTAGAAAAATGTTCAGCGAGAGTCTCAGCTTTATGTGAATCAGTATAAGCCACCGTAGGGCCAAGAATGATGGGGGGAAGAGATTCAGTTCCTTTAATTCGTTCATTGGCATACCGAAAAAGTGAGCGAGAGTCCCTAATGTTCATTCTAGACTCATGTAAAATACGAAGTCTTTTGGTCACTTTCATTAGCTTGCGTTCAAGAGACTGAGATGCGGTACTACAAGACTTTAGTTTATGAGCAAGACGATTTTTGTAAGTCTCCATATCCTTGATGGAGTCACACTGGTGAACCAGCGGAGTAAACGAGTTAATTAAATAAGAGCAATAGTCAACAAATTTGGTGTACATTACATTTACATCTGGACAACCCATGAAAAAATTTGCCCAGTTTACAACGTCAAGATGATTCGCAATAATAGCAGCATCCATTCGTTTGTAATCGAGCCGACCATTCGACGGCAATATGTCACTGACAGCAAGTACAATATTAAAACGTATGGCGCGATGATCAGATTTTATGGGAGGAGGGATAATGGCAACATTATCAATTGTATCTGAGTCAGTGGTAAGAAGAAGGTCAAGTATGGATCCAGACACATGAGTCGGTGAGTGAATTAGCTGGGATAGTCCATTTGCCAAACAGCAGGCTCTAAATTTTGATTCCATAGAGTCATTGAGAGTAATATGAGATTGCCAGTCAATTTTCGGAAGGTTGAAGTCACCTATCAATATGACAGTATAGTCTGTTTGACAACAGGTGTTTATAATGGCACATATATCATCTATGCGTTTTCCCCTCTGAAGACTGTCCCCCGAGGGAGATGCATAGCAGCAGACAAGACGAAAGTTGTCTTGTTTGGAGACTACGTCAAGGGAAACGTATTCACCCGGTAAGCTGAAATCAGCTTTTATAACACCTATCGAGTTTTTGACGAGTACACAGATGCCACCTCCACGCGAATCTCTATCTTTACGAAACACTCTGTATCTGTTCCTTAAGCTGATTTCAGCATCACGTATGCTTACGTTAAACCATGTCTCACATATTAGAACAACGTCAACGTCATATAGCAAACAATAGCTTCTTAGTGCATCAATGGCACCTGGTTTGGCGGCAGACCTACAATTCATGTAGAGACAATTAATTGATCGCCGATATCTTCCCCCGCCGGCTCGATATCAGCTGATGTAGGACACGACTGAACATCAACAACATCACCGTCAACTTTCGATTTAATCTTCTCAGGCGCGATACGTCCAAAGTACGGCTTTATCACTGTACCATGTGACCAAAGTTTTGGGTCAAGAACAGCCCGTTCATCATCCTCAGAGACGAACAGGCAAAATGAAGAATAAGAGCTGTGAGCAGTATGAAGTTGCCATACTGCTAGGGGTGACTTGAGTTTAGGTTTGATGATATTGTACATATCGGTGGCAGTGACGTTGGGTGCAATACGAGACACGAACACCCTCTTCTTTATCACTCGTGCGACTGACGGAACAAGACCTTGGGAATCCGCAGTGCCAATGATGGCTTCACGTCGTCTGCTAGTACTTCTCAGGCGCTTGGCCGAGCGAGATCTCTCTCTCCCCTGCACGTTTGCGGACGTGCCTTTCGCTAGCGGTGTTGGAAGGTCCGTATAGTTTCCAATCATCAGCATAAAGCTTATGTGTTATCGACTCACGAATAACGTTTTTAAGATCTAAAACAAATGTGCAAAATAAAAGTGGCCCGAGGCTTGATCCTTGAGGAACGCCTGAGGGGCACGTGCCCGACTCACTAAAACTATTGTTTACGCGAACGCAGAACTCTCTACGGATAAGATAACTAGGAATCCATGATATAGAGCGAGTATCTACATTTAAGTACCTAAACTTTTATACAAGTTTAACATGGTTTACTCTATCAAATGCCTTTGAGAAATAAAAAAGTATACAATCAAAGGCCAGCTTATGCGTTTCTTGCGTTTAGCAAGGGTGCCGGCGTTTGTCGCATAATAACAGGCAACCCTGATGGAACTATATTTGGAATACACGTCCAAAGCGACAGCTTCGATGCCACTCTCTATTCTTAGTTCACAAACTTTCATCGTATTTTAAATTAATATACACAGCCCCCCTCCTCGGGAGCTACGATCACATCGAAATACTGAGTACCTATCATCACACGACAGTTCTCTATCGGTTACGTGTTTGCCACCTACACCTAACCAGGTTTCGGTTATAAACACTTTATTAATATAATTTAAGGCAGTATATGAACTCAGCAATTGTGTACGATCATCTTTACCCATCGAACGTGCATTAAAATATAAACATTTTATCGCGTTTTTATCCGCAGGGGGAAGTGATGCCAACTGTTCGGCGGAGACTCTGGGGTGGTAATTTAATCTAAATTGTTTTAATACAGCAGGTAGTCTGGGAAGAGGCTGGGATGTAGAGGTACTGGTGGCAGAGGTGGAGGCGGTATGTGGAGCCGAGGGGGCCAGATGGCTAGGAAAACCGGTTGTGGAGGAAGAGGTGGAGGACGGTGTTGAAAAGGAGCGATCCCGGATTGGTTGTTGAAGTTGTTTATACTACTGCCGGCAACAGGGGACAAAATGCCCGGGAGGAATGGTCAGTTGGTTGACGCCGAGTTACATTGAACCTAATGTTAAGTCCCGCAATATTAGGTTTCACTCCCAGGAAACTGGCGGCTTCACGGGCGATAGGCCTGGCCGCCTGCCTTGCTCCACGGCGGTTGAAATGAACACCATCCTGTTCATTTCATCATTCAGCTAATGCTCCATCCGCCTCCACACCTCGACAATATCCTCACTGGCTGGGCTCGGTAAGATATCATTTAGCCCGGCGTGCAGCATGACGAGCTGGTCCATCGGCTGTGTGTTATATATGGCAATATGGCGACGCACGTTTGCGATAACCTTGCTTAACGTGGCGCCGCCTTGCCCCGAGATATTACAGCGCACGTCACCACCCATCATGTCAAGCACGTTCGTCGCAAGCCGTGAGATGTTGGAGTCACCGACCAGAAGAACGGATTTGACGGGTGGTGAGTGGAAGGAAGACTCTCGGGTAAGCTGAGAGTCGACTGCAGTGCCATCGATGCTAGCCTGCACGAAGATGTCTGTTTGTGTGCAAGCGGTGACATTGCGTATAGCAGTTGGGATTCCGTTGTTTGTGGATAAAACTGCTGTTTTACTACTCTCAATCAGCGCGGGAGAAGCTGTAGCCGGCAACCCGTTGGTTTTGGTGTCTGATGTTGAAGCTACCGCTGCTGCCGCGCTGTCCTCCACCACTGCAGCAATCAGTGAGCCGATGTTTGATACGCTTGATGTTATTGTTGCTGCTGCTGCTGCAGTATCAAGAGCCTCTGTGATCCTTCGTGCAACAGCCGGTAGGTCGTTGGTCTGGTCGCCTGTTTTTGTTGTTGCTGTTGCACTGGCCATTGTTGTCATTAAATTTGGTGCGTTTTTCTCTGTTTGAGGCGAGGAAGAGAGGACGGCGACGCTCAATTCACCGTGAACTGAGATAATATCTAATTTGGTAAAAATGTCCGTTTCCAAAATCGTTTTCTTGAGGTCTTCAATGGCGGATTTAAAAACACACAATGTTTTTCCGACGTTAACACAATAGTTATTATTAAAAGCGGCCTGTTCATCCACAAGCTCAATTATATTCGTTTTCTTCACTTCTTTTTCAATTCTGAATTTACAATGTGTGCACACAAATGCATCACTGTTCGGTCTGAGCTCCTGAACAAGCCACCGCAGTATATACATTCGATAGCTGGTGTCATAAGGCAGGCGAGTATTCTACCACTGAACCACCGACGGGGGTCCGTCTATGAAGCAATGCGAAAAGCAGTCCCATAAACGTTAAATCTTGTCTGAGAGTCAGCCCCGAAAGGATTTTTTTTCCGGTGTCATAAGGCAGGCTGACTGGGTGGACGGCGTTGAAAATGGTGGCCGCCGTGTTGTTGAGCGGTGCTCAGCCGGAGTGTCATAGTTGAAACTCATCTCCAAGGGGAGACGCGGCGCCTCAGGCAAAACAGCGGATCCTGATCGGTACATTATTGTTAATCTTAAATAGTATATTATTATTGTCACAAAAAATGCTATGCTGCCTTTATGTACGCCATGCCAGATACTTCTTATATAGTGCAGCGTTATCCTGCGTTAATTCCGATTAGCTGAGCAGCCGTTAGAATTTAAATTTGAAAGCACGGCGGACCGCTAGGAGCCTTCCGACCGCTGCGCGGGTGGTTTCGTTATGCTTCACCCTGCTGAGAACGACTTGTTTGAACTTTACAGCGGCCTGGCCTCCTACTTTTCAGTCGTACGGCTACACACAATACACCAAAATTATCACTGAAGTTCACGAATCACTATGGTATGTCACTATCTGGGTTTCCCTTCCTGCATTCACACAGGCAAGCGTGATCTCTCGGAGCTCCGTAGAAATACGTCCGCACTCTTCGGCGCCAAAAACAACATCATTCATACTGCCCACTATGATTGGTGAGTAGTACACAGACATATTTATAGAGCTAGCAAGGCATGACGGTGTAGCCAAAGCTGTAATAATTTCTTAAAATCATTTCGCCCCTACTTTTTTATCTGAGCTAATACAGCCATGGCGTACATTATTATTACACATATATAAAAAAATTGGCGCTGACCAAATTTTTCAAGCCCACAGTATAGTCTGCAAAGTTTCAGATAAGAGTCAGGATATTTAGAGAGTAGAAAAACCTGCACCATGTAGAGACATCTAACGGAAGAAATCAGCACCAGAGGGTAACAGATGAAGGAGGAGGTGCTCGCTAGGCGTAAAGTATCACGCATTTTCAAAGATGTGCTGCGCGTCAGATTCCTATAATTAACCAAGCTGACAGGCGGAAATACGAAACGTTCAGCTGCTTAGATAAGTAGGTTAGGCGCTAATGAGGCGAAAACCAGGTGACTTCCGAGTGGCGAAGTCTGCCTTGGGCGGTTGAGAAAATCAGCCCACACAGAATTGCATAGACTATGTCCATAAAGGCGACGCCGAGATTGTGGATTCATGTCCAAACCACATCCCCAGGAACACCGTCTAGCCATACAGCTTTACGGAGCCACATTCTTGTGGCAATTTCCCTAATAGTTTTTTCGTTTACTGCAACTGGCGGAAAGGTCTAAGCTTTAAGCGTTGCGCCGGGGGTAGTCTGGCGGAAAAAGTGCATTAGTGTCCATGTTGGTCACTTGGTTCTGTAATGGGCACGGGGGGATTCACTTACTACGACTATTACTACTACTACACATTTTTTGTTGATATTTATTTACCATTATTGGTAGATTCTCACCATTTTGTTTAATTGATATATTTGATACAACCAGATTTCATCGGTACTAGTCTTGTTCTACTTCGGTGAAAAATTGAGGATCTTCTTCTACATGCTCCGTTCTTTTGCTTCTTCAACGGGATTGCCTGAGGCTATCGTCAGCACGTCCTTTCTCGTTCCATCTCCAGCAGCTCGTTCTTCCGTCTCATAACGTTCTCCACCAAGCTCAATCCCTGTTCTTACCTAAGTTCGTCCTGAAGCATGGCGGCGACTAGGTCTGCCACCGCCGTAACTACTACTACTACTACTACTGCGGAATACTTTATTCGACTTCATCGCATAAATGAGTACTCCCTTTTTGCTTTTCTTTATTCCGTTTGTTGGGACACAAAACGCTCTCCTATATTTTCCCTCTATAGCGAGCAGATTTAAACGCGGTCGTGCTCGCTGTTAAAGGCAAAGGAGTCGTGTTGGATTTCACTTCTTCGGGCTAAAGACTTTGGTTAAAGAAGTCGCGTACTGAGCTGATCGGGATGTAAAGTTATTAGATACCACAAATTAGATTGAAAATGTAGAAATTTTCAATTTTTCTCGTCTCGTTTGGGATGTGGTCGAATGCGGGTAGTTGGCATGAGTACAAAAGAGACATCGTGCACGCTTACGATTACTCGGGTTGTGCTTGAATCATGAGTTAAGTTGTGTTAAAGTATATAGGCACGTACGCGTATAAAACGCCAATTTGATAAAAATCGACGCGTTATATATATATATATATATATATATATATATATATATATATAAAGAGAATATTGTGATAATTTATTAATCATTTACAATACGTTTTCACACTCGGCAGTGCTCGCCTGACTATATTGACAATTGTTTACACCTCGTTATGAGTGAAATAAAATTGGAAATATATTATATATATATATATAGTCTAGCTAAATCAATTGTTCTATAGCTGCAATATTCTACAGCTCAGTCGTTGTTCTGACTAACGGCGAACCATATGTTTAAACCACGGGTCGTACAAAGGATCTCTCGGATAACGAAAAGACAAGAATTGAGGCATATGCTGAGCTCGGTCATACGGTAACTGCTATAGCAAACCAGATTAGGACGGAATAAGAGCACCATCAGCAGGTTCTTACACACCTGGAGTGTACCAAAGGTGCAGATCTAACAGGGGGAGTCTAACGAGTAGAAAAAATATTCTTCTCAGATGAAATAAATTTAATCTCGATGGCCCTGACGGCTGTCAGTACTATTGGCACGACTTACGGAAGGACCTAAATGGTTTTCGAAACGTGTGGCCGGTGGTGGTTTCTGTGAAATATTGGGGCGCGTTTGGATATAATGGGAAGTCGACACTAGTCGCGATTGTAAGCCGAAACAATCCGACAAGCACCAGCGTATCGTCGGTTCCCAGCTAGAAGCCCATTTCAGAAGAATTGGGGAGCTGACGCAGGTTTTCAACAAAAAACAACGCCACGTTTCCTACCTCGGCTAGCACTATAGCCTTTTCAAGAACAAGGAGTGGCCACTTTTTGACTGGCCGGCATTGAGTCCAGACCTGAATCCCATCGAAAATCTTTAGGGACATTTGGTGATGGTAGATTTACGGCAAATGGTCGACAATATGATAATTTGTCGGACCTCAAAGAAGCGTCCAGCAAGCACTAATATTCCACTTTCGTACTTTACAACAGCTCATTAACTCCATGAAA
>QVRM01005725.1:50000-67705 GCA_003439945.1 Dermanyssus gallinae | reverse complement strand
TATTTCTATTATCATGTATGGTTATTACACTTTGAGGGCATTATTCATTATCTAGTGAGAACAAGCATTAACGTGCTGCTAGATAATTTGAAGAAAATATAATACATTAGTGCTTAGATTATGCAAGCAAACATGAGGTTGTTCAGTAGCAATTATTTTAGTTTGTAATACACACATATGTTGACTAGGTGTCTACGTAGTAGAAATATGTTCGCATAGTTTATAGTGAGTTCTTGTAGCTTGTATATAATCGCTGTGCTGCCTGTTTGATAAATGCTCTATATTAACATAATAAACGTTATTTAGCTTATTTATATAGCTTATATTTTGTTTTCCAAAATATTGGAACTCACTGATCAGCACTGCTCTTCAGGTAATGCTATACATTATAAAAGGCCGGAATTTCTTAACAAATTATTTCCAAATACGTAATCACACTTCATCGCCGCAATCATGGTTAATTGAAGACGCCTTTTCGTCTGCGTTTTTTATATAGTCCGTTTAACTCTTTATAAGTATCAAGTGTGGAATATTTACTGATAACGAGTGTGGTAAGATTTCAAATAATGGCCCTCTGGCCGAAGGACGTGCGCTTCCGACGCTGACTGGGGGCTCTGCTGCTCAGAATGGCGTATGCGAAACGTTTTCTGACGGGCATGGTTTACAGCTAGACATAATGACAGCTTCTACCAAGGCACGAGTCTTCGAGACGGTACCAGTAGGTGGACTTTCATTCTATTTACGAGCAGGCAGTCACCCCGAGTGAAACGTGTGGAGTTAGATTAGTCTCGGATCACACTCACCTTTGATGTTTTCAACCTCGCATTGTTCTACCTGCCACCTGGTTACGTAGAGATGTTGAGTTGCCAATGAGGCGGGTCAAGCGGGGTCAGTTACCGACTCTGGTCGGCGGTGACTGCAACTGCCGCCGTTTGAGAGTTGCGCCACCGACAGGAAAAGCGACGAGTTATTTGACCTCTGGAAACATAGGCCTGCATTGTGCAAATAACGATCATTCACTCACTTTTGCCAAAGCGCTAAAGAAGCACTATCGATCTCCTTTTCACAACCTTCAACGTCCGACGCAATTTTAGGGATGCGAGGTTTTTTTGATATTTCACACGAAAGCACCTGCCGGTACTGGCGTCCTTGTCATATCTAGGCAGCTAGATTTGCGCTAGACGTTGAACAAAGTAATCACGCTTTGCAGGGCGTCGTTCAAGGCGGCTGTAGAATAGCACAGACCATAGAGGACGCAGCCATTGGTTTACACAGGCCTGCTACCTAAACACCAAGAAGTTTTTGGACTCCGAATATAAGCAGCTGCTGATAGAGGCAGTCGCGGTTTATATGAAAGTATTTTCGACTCTTGGAAGCGGAATAGAGCCTCATATCTACTTAAACGCCGGCGGTAGAGGAACATGCACAACATGTCCCAAGAGCTAATAAGTCAATATTTTACCTCGCCACTGTTCAACCTTCGGAGGAGATCGCGAAATTCTGCGAATCTGTGTCGGGGCATGGCGTCGGATTACAAACTTAAGACGATCTTGGCAAAAGTTGATCGTCGCACGAGTGATTCAACGGTCGAGAAGGTCCAACCGCCGAAGCCTTTCGCGTTCGAGAAGGACCGAGGCACAGAGGATGCAATCTGCATACTCAAGTTTAGAGGGCATTCCTCGTACGCAGTCTTCCTCGATTGCGTCAAGGCCTTCACAAAGACCCCGTCAATGTTTAGTCTAGTCATTTCTTCGGCACGCTTTTCCATTAGTGGGGACATGTACACAAGGTGCATTGTGCATAGCCACCCGTCACCTGGTGTGCTCGGCCCAGAATTGCACCGGATTTGCGATCAATGCCGTTGCCGGTTCTGCTCGCAGACGTGCGCTAAATATCACGCAGCGAGCTGCCAGACGCATCAGAAGTCTCTGCGCTTTTTGCCCGATGGGACGGCCACTAAAGTGTTCAAAATTGTATATAATGACAACGTTCTATTCATAATTAATATGTCAAGACTTACTACGAATAAACATTCAATTCAAAATGTGAATAGTTTCGGTCTTCAAGATGCAAGGTATTTGCTTTAAACGGTATTCTAAACGTAAAAGGTATTTTACGTTTTTTAAGGGCCCCTGTTTTTGTTTCGTTTTAGAAGTACAGCAAAGTCACTCCCGTTGATGTTTTCGCTCCTAAGATGAATGCGAAGCACAACACAAATTTGGAGTGCTCTTTTGCTAATATGTAAAAGTGACTTCCTCGGCGTCTCACAAGCGATTATTTCTTCATTAATCATTATATGTTTAATATTTCGTCAAACAGCTTCAATCGAAGAACTTCTGTCGGTTGTAGTTATAAAGTCGTAGTAGTAGCAATTGGTTGTTAGCAAAAACTGATTGGTTCTGACATGTATTCTCTTTGGGGCATGCCTGTCATTATCTTAACACGTGGTATAATCATTAGGCCACTCACAAAGTAAAGCACTGTCGGACCCGGTTGAAACCTTTCAGCTTCTTCCCCTGGGTGACTCCCTCGTTGTGACCATAGCGTTTCAAATTCGTGGACATAGTCCGTTCGTTCCTAGTTCGTTATAGACATAGTCGAATCACGTCTTCCCAGTGTTGGCTTGTAATAAACTTCTGGACATCATAACTTCAGTTCTACTGTTAGCCGTGCTTATAATAGACTTATGTGGGCAACATAGTTTTCAGCAAAGTAACACAGCAGCAGAACAATGCTGAACTAGATTTCTAATCAAGGAAGAAGAGATCATTATTGTACCCGAGCAGACTAAAATCCTATGCAACGCTCCGATTTTTTGCAACAGTGCGCTAGCCATTTAATTCAACCACTGCTATTTAGAAGTAAGGTCAATTATGTGAGTGGCTACTGATTTGAAATCCAGCGTTCAGCCTAGATTTTCCGTCTGGCCATTGCAAACCTTTTGACGCTACATACAATGAAATAATTTTGGCCTAATTAGGATCCGACACAACTTCGCAGCTGAGTTCACACAGAAATTCAGACGTCTTAGAAATAACACGAGCTTGTTTAGTTGCATAGCGGCTAATACATTTGCCAACGACGTCATACAGCTTGCGGCTTTATAACTCAGTTGGCCAAGCCCTATCGTCAACCAGTATAGACGATTTCCAGTGTTTTTCTCTTGCCTGTCTTTATTGTTTCAATACGCACGCAATCTCGTTAGCTATGTCTGCAAGATGTAGGAACGTGCATACGAAGTCACACTTGTCGTATGGTTTACTGCTGGCGCAATTCTTCGATTGTGAAATTCTTATTCGGCAACAACTGTCAGAATATATATATATATATATATATATATATATATATATATATATATATATATATATATATATATATATATATATATATATATATATATATATTATTCAAAGTTAAAGACAGGCAACATCGACAAACGACGATACGCACGTGATTCGTGGAATAAAAGCACCCGACGATTAGTTATTTTTGTAGGTCCAGAATTAATTCCAAGCGGTCCACGTGACGCAACAGTGCAGTCCGGTAATGGAATCAAAGCAAGACATTACCTCAATTGTAGGGCGGATACTATATATATATATATATATATATATATATATATATAACGGGAAAGTGGTAAGTTTCTGTTTTATTTACGGGCAGCAAGAATGGCAACACTCAGTGACTAACATAGAAATGCTCGATGCGTATTGTAGGGAAAGCTGGCCGTGCGAGCTCGCCTTATTCGAGGCCCGCATAGCAATAGCGTTTGTCGCAGCATAGGTGCCTTTATAAAAATCGGGTTCCTGTTACTAGCGTCTAGCCGTCTCTACCTAGATATGTTTTTGCACTGATCTACAAGTGGACTAAGCGTCTAAAGTGATTGTGTGCATCTCTACCAATGCGAGACGCATTGGTAGTTACAAACGTTTGCAAACATGGCATCGACAGCATTAGTAGCTCAAACAGCGGTATCTTTACAAATTACAGTAAGAGTCCCCTCACATATTTGGCTGCTGCTTAACATTATTCGCTTATTTTTACTGGCATCTCTACAATAGAGTCTGTAAAGCAGAAGAAAACTAGATACACGTTGCTTTCTTTAGCATTTCGAAGTTGACGTTAAAAATGGTCCGCACGGGTCCGCATTAGCAATAATGAGGGTATTCAGAAAAGCAATTTTGTTCGCTACTCTCGCGACGAACGTCTCTTCGTTATCGACATAAAGCCGTTTAGTATGTGGAGAGAAAATGACGTTCCGCTGAAACTACAGAGCGGTCGGGATACCTCACTTTTGGGGCGGCGTGAGCAATTCCGTTTGACTCCTAGCACGCCCTCAAAACGAAGAACTGCGAGGGCGAACGCCACTGTGGTGGAATTGCGAGCACAGTTCACCATCGTCGGCATGTATACGGTTGATGATGGGCGTAGAAGCCAACTGGTCGTCAACCTGCTCGGCTTTTCTTGGCTCTGATCTGACGGCGGTTCAACTGGTGGAACAAACTTCGATGTGGAATGTATAAAGGCCGATTTTCGAAACCGCAGATGAGGGCTGAGCACCGTTATGCTCAGATCAAGAACTATAAGTAAATGATTACAATTTATTCGATTAGTCCGCTGTCTCTCTCTCTCTTTCTCCGGGCCTGTAAGGTTTGTTACGCAATACTTTATAACAGATATATGGTTGGTTAAACCGCATTCCAAGTATTGTATTGTACGAGTTACGGAAGATGCCAGACCGCTGAGGCTCGTCGAAATATCGCTGCCATATTTAACAAGAAGCACTATTCAAGTCAAGCGTTAACCTTGATCGACAAACCACGATGCGTAAGGTTGTCGATGATAGAATAAAACGTTTGATGCTTCAAGATGAAATAAACTCACCACTCACTCAATATAAAATACGTTCTATACGAAGATATAAGAGGAGAGGGATCTTGGTTGGGGGCGCATCTACCAGAGTGAACCCTCAGAAGGGTATGTGCGCAAAGAAAGTTACGCTGTATGGATAGCGGGATATGAATGATATCCGTTTACCTCAAGCTTCGAACAAGCTAGACAATCAACACGGTCCTTTATTACGAAAGAGTAAAAGACAAGCTCAAGTACGTCCGCTAGTCATTGATAAGGAGTCATTCTGCTCCAGAACATGACTCGCCCTCATTTGAGACGAGGATTTGTAGAACATCTATCGGGTCTTCTGGCTCGTATACTTCTAAAGTAGGTGACGTAATGTTCTTCTATTTGAATTGCGTGTCGTAAAGAAAAAGCCTCTCTGAAATATACTATAGACTTCACTAAAGGTAAACTTTTTATCCGAAGGTAAATCACTACGTATGCATAGATAGCACTAGAGCAAATAGTTGGAAAGGAATTTTTACGTCGGTTACGCAAAAATACGCGTATAAGGTCGTTGTTTTTGACCTATTTTTATTTTATACAGAGGGCGTTGCCTATATATAACCATAAGCATCATGTCTACTGGCATTGATTTGTTAGAGCAATGATACTTCACTGGCCTAAATGTCGAAACATTGGACTGGGCTCACTTCACGGAATAGACATCTTTAATGAATATAAAAATTCATCCACTAAACTGATCAGTTGTCCCAGTTTAATTGAGCATCAACGAACAATGCCATTCAGCCGTTCGCCAGTGTTGTTTCTGGTGCCTTAAAAGTTTACGACTTTTGGCTCCAGGCAACATCAATTATATATATATATATATATATATATATATATATATATATGCGTGTTTGTGGCAGTGGATCCTTCCATTTGCGTTATCTAATACAATGTATAAACTGCTACGGGCGTCACACGTTAAGATCATATTTTCAACAGATTTTGACATAACTCTGGAATTCATAATTCCAACAACATTCTCTACATCAGGATGAGACAAAAAAAAGACGAGTTGCTTAAAGTTTGAACCTGCAGCTTTCACAAAATAAGCACGATACGTATGCGATGTATTTCTTATTGATTGCAATGTAGTGTTGCTTGTTTTAGCTTTAATCGTTGTATATAAATATATATATATATATATATATATGACTTTGTGTAGAAGTCTTAGCTACCAGTTCCTAAAATACACGGCGGCCGTTAGCTGGGTGTACTGTTTCTACGTTCGCGAACTGCGGCGGCACTGTGTGGTCACAATGTTGTGAGTTTGCCGCAAAATAGCCGCAGCGCATCGAATTCATGTATCGTGTCTGTCGAATCCAGCCGACAAAGCGAGTATGTTGGCACAGAACAGTTTGGGTCGCCTGGCCAAAACAGCCCCTCTCGGCTTGCTGGCTCCTGTATTTGAGCGAATATTCTGGGACGCCCTTCAGCGAGTGGACATTTCAGGCGAACTGCGTCAGTCCGCCTTTGCTTAGCGATCTACCGATGACATCCCACCGAAGCACCAGTCTGACCGTTGAGGTGCTGAATACGAAGTTTCTGTTCTGCTGTTGTTGTTGTTATTGCGGACGCTATCGCTGTTTTATTTGTTAGTGTCAGTTGGCCACGCCAGACGCACCTGCTGTTCCAGTCAGTGGCAGTGATCTGCCAGCAGATCAGGCAGCTATTTACGTCTCTTCGATCCGATAATGGCGCTGTCCACTTTGCATATGAATCAATACAGCCAATTCAAACGGGCGACATTCATATTCTTTTGTCATTTATACATATATATATATATATATATATATATATATATATATGGGAAACACGAAGTTTGTAAGGCCGATTATTGTATCGGCCGTGTTAGTAGCACCAGTATATATATATTTATTTATATATATATATATATATATATATATATATATATATATATATATATATAAATTGTGCCACTAGCGGCATTATTAGCAACGCAGATGCCTGACGAAAACCCTCTCATATTTGGGACGATTGTATATATTTAATGCTATCACTGGTGAACGGTTTTTCAGCGAACGGGCGTTCCCATTTATACTGGCACAGAACATGCATGTAAGTACTGGCACAGAACATGCCGGTAAACCACTAGAGGGAAAAACCCTGAGTTATGTTTTTGGCATTGAAATTTCAATTACAATATAAATTGTAAATAAAATGCATATTACACATTACACGCTGATGTGCAGGGTATTTGGTACAAACAGTACTTTACAAGGTTTTTGTTACTTATTAAACTGCGCTTGTTGGTAGAGCATGCAAGGTGATGTTTATGTAATGAGCTTTGGCGGCAGGTTTTGCAACGACATGATTGACTAAATGTCCCCGTTTCCTGCCTTATCAGGCGAATATGCTAGTCATTTTAAAAGTAACATTACTACCGCGGTATTTCATGGTAAGACGTCTGTCGATTAAGTGGTCAAATCACCAATAAATATACAAACTGGTTCGCTTTGACTGTGGTTTCTAAACGATGGCACTCTCGCCGGAGAGGCTCTAGATATATTGACTAGGTGAAGGAGTTCAAGGCCGTCTCAGGGCTTAAGCTAAATGACGCCAAATGCGAGGTTTTCTTTTTCTTTTAGAGGATCCCTATCGAGGCTTCGTGCTTCAAGTGGTCCGCCATCTTCTGCCAGCTGTCAGATACCAGTGTCCTGATCATGAATCCTTCTTCTAGAGCTTCTAGAGGCGCCAGTTCTCGACGACTCCATCGGCTTATCTCTAACTAAAAAAAAGGTTTTGACCTTGTTCGCTGGTGCTCCCGACTGCGGGCTTTGGACGCTCAGCCAGCCCTTTATGCCAGCCAGCGATCGATCCGATGATGCGCGGCAAATGGCTTTAGGCCATTCCCCTTCCGCAGCTGGGTAAGATGCTGGACCACACAACATTCCGCATCGTCTCGGGTCTGCGTTTGAGGGGAATCGGTCTGCTTGGCACATGATTGCCCCAGAGGTAGCATTCCGGTGAGCATGCTCTTGCTTGCAAGGGGAGCGCCGATAGGCTCTCAAGACATTCGGCTCTGAGTGACGTAATTACCCGGACAATGCAATCGTCCCACATCCCTGCAGTTAGATGCCCAGTCACTCTGCTACAGAGGAAATCGGCTGAAATTCAACGCGGCAACGCTGCGTCGATCATTGGTTCATTCAACGCGGCAACGCTGCGTCGATGATTGGCAAGACTCTCGCCTTTATGCCGTAGCCGACTCGAGCCGGCGTTGAAAATATATGTGTGACTGAGTGACAAAAATAAATGATTGTGTAAGAAACGAACTGGTATTGTCGAAACAGAATTGAGTTAGTGGGCGGATCGACACTGTATACGATTTAAGATGTACCCATTAGAAATTCTCTAAACCTTTTAATTTATATCAACGTGTTACGACCCTCGGACGATAATATAAGCCTTACCTCTGACCTCTCCTTCTGCGTTGAGTATGGGCTCTAATAATATGTTACGGAAGCAACACGCGTTGGCAGTCAGCGCAATTCGTTATTAGATGTTGTGCTTTGCAACGATGATTCGTGGACAAAGTTGCTGTGCGACTCACCTGTCCTCAGATCACTGTATGGTGGAGTTCTTGATAACTGACTGCAAGCGCCTCAAACAAACGTCAGGAACCAAATTGGATTATAAAGAGGAATTACGACGCCATGAAACTGAGCCTCGACATCACAAACTAGACCTGATTTTTCCAAAATCGCTTATCTGTAGATTTTATGCACATTAAACTAATTGATCATGTGTACTTTCTTATACAGCTACATGCGCCACAGCAAATCTGCCGTACATATTTTATTGATAGACATGTGTGTGTGCACTCAAAACAGCTCTAAATCGTGAAATCAATTGCCAAAACATTTGCCAGATTTAGAAAGAATTAAAAAAAAACATTTATTTGACAAGAAACTCTTGAAGAGCACGCTGTAATTATAATCAGTGACGTAAACTCAACCCACATGTTGAGTTGACATCACTGTTGTGTTTGTTACATCACTGTTTTGTGTGTCACATCAATCCTTGCTGACAAGCAAGGATTGATCACCAAGTCTCAAACTGCATATCTAACCGAATATCTAGCGTCAATTGTGCGTCCCGATAGTTCGTTTGCTTCCGATGATCAAGTGGAGTAAAATACAAAGCTATCCATCAATGATGAACTTCGTTTGCGAGATTCGGGTGTCACGCATGCTCCAGATTGTTATATCGGCTTAGCGGTTGTGAATGATGCAACTTCACATCGCAAAACCTGTTGAAGTATGTAAGGGATTTGACATCTAAGACAAGCCAAACCTCAGATAGGGCGCGGACCATCGTGTCTAGGCAGCTCGGGATCTCGATATGACACCCATTAAGTTTGATATTTCGTCTATCGCTTGAAATTTGATAGCACCGGAGATTTTTTAGACTGCGATTGTTAGCTCAATACACCAGCGGGGGAATAAGTCAGACTTCAAGAATAAGCGATTTATTTCGTTCACCGTTGTAGCTTGCAAACTGATAAGAAGTATAATTTCCGCGGCTATACGAGTATATCAAAACGCTGACAAGCACCAAAGAACAATTTGCTTATTAACTGGATAGAAGCTGCACATTCCAACTACTAGAGACGCAGTATGACTGGGCAGTGCTTCTGAAACTGGCCAAGTGCTTTGCACTTCGTTTTAGTCAGGGAAATGCGCATTACAATTACTCCATTGTTGGGCATTCCTTTGCTGCAAAAAAACTGTAGAGTGTAATGGCTGTTAATACATGAGTACATAAAGCACATAGATAAAAGTATCTATATACTCTATGTGCTCGTATATATAAAAGTATAGATAAAAATACATCAAGTACACAGAACACATAACAGACATCGTTTTAAGGGCAACACAGCGAGTCAATGGGATTACACGTTCCTTCATACTTTGGGGTCTACATGTATACTTAAGCCATTTAAGTTGTACGTATTACCTATAATAACATATGTAGCACCAGTCTGGGATCCATCTTGAAAAGAAGGTCAACGGTTACTAGACAAGATTTTTTTGTGTAGAGGATTAACTGGAAGATGCGGCTTGCACATACGGACACCTCTGCAGGAAGCTTATCTGCAGGTATGGGCCCGCATGCTTGAACCTGGGATGAGGACCTGGGTAGTCTTAAAGGTTAGTTTTCCCCCGACCGATTTAGCAATTTTTTGGTTTATATTTACGGAGACTGGCGTCTGGAGTAGTCTTCCGCCGACACTCTTTCGTCTTCAGATTCCAGGGAAGCGTTCCGGCAAGTGGAAGCGCCGCCGGTGTGTTCACCGACTCCGGTTCGCTGTCGCTCCGGTTTGATACTTGTTAAGGTGTTAGAAGGCAAAGCTGGAGCCCCGTACAGGGCGACTGACTCAGCCACGGACACGACGATGTCTCGCTTAGAGTGCCGAGATCCAGAGGTGTTGGGCACGAGGCGTGCGAAATCATTGGCAAATTTGAGGGTTTTCTCTGTTGCAAAAGGGATATGACTCTAAGAAGGTAAAACAGGGCGTTTTTCTTGAGAAGCAGTCTCGAGTAAGACTCCCTACGGGAGGCTATTAAAAGTGTTTTTGTCAACGAGTAAAATGGCCAAAAAGATATCGCGTTTTCTTGGCGGAGACCTGCGGAAAAGCTGGGCTTTCGATTAAACCTGCTGAATTGCCCTAATTGTCGCTCTTTTGGCGGCCGTTTCCCCACACAGAGTCTCTGAGGTGTGCTTCCACGATGAACTCAAAACTTTTAGACAAGTATTTTATGCAATCAGATTGAGCGATAGGAAGAAGAGCCCTTATGGATAAGAACGAGATCTGCGACCTTCTATTCGGTAAGGAATGAGCCTCTCTATCACCACAGCGGCCACCGCTTCCGGATATTCTTTCACCAGTAGCTTAGCTGCAGAAACGGAAATGCCGTCCGTGTCCAGCATCTTTTTCGGCTCGAGACGCTTTCATGCTTCCAACAGTGTTACTTCCGGAGGGTGCGCTTCTTCAGCACTTAAGACTCTCAAGTAGAGGGCGCGGTCAAGAACAGGGTGCTGTGGGAATAGCACTGAAACCACTTCTTTGGTGCTCTCGGACGTGCCCTCAGCTCTTCGAGGACCCCAGGACCGCTCTATGCTCCTGACGAAATCCCTGCAAAGGAGAGTGCGCACCCTTTTGAACTCGGCGTTGTGGTACAAAGCCGCCTCCCCCGCGGGCGCGGGCGGCCGAGCCCCGATGAGGAGGCGTCGCACCTGAATGCAGAATTTCTTGAGGCGGTCAATCTCGGCCATCCACTAATGCTTCGGTGTGGTTGGACGGTGGCGTCTTTCGTAAATTGCGTGATTTGAGGGTACTCTGCACGGTGCCAGGAGCTTCTGCAGACTCGCCGCTGTCTTAACTGGGCCTTCTTATCCGAAGGACCTTTCCAGCGACCCCTTACACGCGTCGGCTCCCTGGCGTCCGGCCGGCGGACGCAGTGAGGAAGGTGATGTTGCTAGTTGGGGGCTAGTCACGCCGAACTGGATGAAATAAAAACCGCTAAAAGATTTTTCGTCCTAAAACCTAACCCCTTTTTGCCTTTTATGAAGAAAAATCCCCGATATTTCTACAGGATATTCCATTGTGAATCAACTTGAGGGCAAGATCATAAAATAACAAGAAGAGCTGATATATTTTAGATGGAAATGGCATAAAAAAGCATGACGTTTGTTTTCTTGTCTATTAAATGTCATCATATTTTTAGGATATCTTAAAATCACTGTATATATATATATTTTTTTAAAAATTAATTATTATTATTATTGATTTATTACAACAGTGAGGTATGAACGTGTAAACTAGATTTATTGTGCTCTGTTCGCTTCCTGTCAATGTATGGGGCCATGCTAACGTTATCTATATATTGCCTTTGGTTTTGTTTCTACAGCGAATGTCGTACATCGCCGATAAGACCTGCTCAGTTAATGGGGCGACGCTAAAGTCAGCCGCCTCTTGTCGGGTTTTGTCGGCTTCTCCTGTCACACCGTCCACTACTAAGACTGGGAGACTTCGAGACATAGCTGCTGCGGCTCGAGGCGGCGTCGAGGGCGACGAGGACTTCAGCTCGGGCGGCGACAGTCCAAGCAACAACAAATTCAACATCACCAACCGTAGCAGCAACAGCGAGACCATTGCCACGCCCACGTACGCGCTCCAGTTGCGTCGCCTACTGCCTGTCAACCGTCTTCAAATGGCAACCTCGTTTGTCATCGGCGTTGACGTCGGATCACGGTCAGCGCGAGCAGCGCTCGTCACTCTCAAAGGTGCTCCTTTGCGTCGTATATATATATACATATGAATATATATATATATATATATATATATATATATATATATATATATATAGAAAATATTGTGATGATTTATTAATCATTTACAATACGTTTGCGCACTCGGCAGTGCTCGCCTTAATAAAAATGGTAATAAAAAGGTGTCACGTGAAGTTAAGAATCAGTTGTCCGTGTCCTTGCTTGATGGTAGCCCCCGCTCTTATGGATCCGGTGCGAGCGATATATCCTCAAGGTTCCTTGCAAAGTTAAAACGGTGAGATCCATAAGATTCCTCTTCGTGACGCCGAGCCCCAAGAGCGTCCTCGCAGATTCGGAGTCCCATACACCACTCATAGAGATAGTGATGGATCCGAATCTGCGAGGTTTTTGCGGGTAGGGGAGCGCCGCTCTTAGGAACTCGACGTCATATTTGGCGATCTTGTCTTGCCGTGCTTTTGCCAGGTCCCGGTTCGGGCCGCAAACCTCGGCATCTAAAACCCAGACCTCGGTAGGTGTTGTTATTACGAGGTCGGGCTTTAGACCCGGTGCGCCCGGTCGACGGAATACTCGCTCACGAACCACCTCATGACCCCTTTCGCGGAGAAGACGCGCCACGCGATCACAGACGTCGTCATGTCTCTTTATGGTTTGTTTGTGTGTTATATCGCACATCTGAGCGACATGAGCCAACGTCTCAGGCGCATCACACCCGTGCCTACAACGTTTGTTGTAGCCCGGGCGTCCCCTGGCCAATCTGGCACGCGTTGGTAGTGCGTTGATCCTGAGCTTTAGTAGGTTTAAATACTCCTTACCAGATAGGTAGGGCATACCCTTAATCCAGTAATGTACAAAGGGCGTTTCGTGTGCTTTTTTAAAATGTGCCCCATCGAACGTGTTGTGTAGTTGTTGAGACCAGTAATCGGTCTCTTGTGTAGCGGTCTCAATGGAGGTTCCCAAGCGCTCGCAAAGAAGTCTTGTTTTCGCAAGATCTTTTTTAAAGTGCTCGGTGGTAAGCATCCATTGGACCCCAAGGTGCGTGGAGTGTTGTAGTGCTGTCAGGCGGGAGAGGCGGATTCTGGGAATGAATGTTTGGAGGCAGGGGATGTCCAGACCGCCGTGTGCTGTGTGCGTGTACAGGTAGGCGTTCGGCACCGAGTTTTCGAGCTTAAGCCATTTCGACTTAACAACCTTTCTGATCTCTTTATCTAGGTCACTAAGGAGTGCGTAAGATGGTCTGGGACCGGAGACCAGTTTATATAGGAGACGGGGAATGAGAAAGTCTTTCAAAAATATGAGTCTTTGGTGGGGTTTAAGGGGAGCTATCGTGAGTCTGTTGAGTAAGTTAAGGAGTATATCCTTGGTGGAGTCAACTCTGCCATTGCTGTCAAAGTCGACTCCAAGATATCTCCATCGATCGCTCATACCTTTAGCTGGCAATTGCCGATCTCCAACGTTAAATTCTGATACGGTATTGATAAAACCTTTACCTTCCTTCCTATTAAATAGGTGGGAGATAGTAAAGCTTTTATTAGTATTAATTTCAAGGCCTCGGGATTTTAAAAGTGGGTCCGCAATATTAAGGAGCCGTTGGAGAGTGGATTTCGTGGAGGCTAGGAGGATGAGATCATCCGCAAAGGCTAAGCCCATAAGGCGGAAGTCATCAGTAAGTTGGTACCCGATGTTAGTTTGGTCTAATTTTGAGAGAATGTCGTCGAGAACTAGATTAAATAAGAGGGGGGACAGAGGATCTCCCTGCCTAACACCCCTAGTTGGCCGAAATGTGCGACATTCTTGTCCAAATTCTATGAGAGTTTTAGATGAGAGGTACAGGTATATATATATACATATATATACATATATATATATATATATATATAAATATGCAGAGAGTTGTTTTTGACATTGCGCACCTACTATCAAACCATTATTAAAACAATATACTAATTTATTTGCTTCACCCATTACTCTACTATCTTAAGCCGCGTCTCCATATGCGAGTTTGGCCGGCTCAGTTGAGCCGCTAAAGGATCCAAGCCGGTGCACCGGCTTAATTTATTGTTTTCACTCCATAACCGAGCAAGATGGCTTAGTGGCAAAGTCTTTGCCTTGCATTCGGGAGGACTGGGTTCGAGACCCAGACCGGTCACTCTTAAATTGGTTTGCATGGTTTTTAATTTAGACAAAGTAAATGCCGGAGTGGATTAAAAATTAGCCATTACATGAAAAAAGCGTACGCAGACATTAGCCTTACGGAAAAATCGAAAAAATATATATAAATGAAGAACGTCCGCTTTTAGGAATCTGACCTGCGGCAGATAGGCAAATTAGTAGTGGTTTTTTAGAGAGTCATGCTTGTCACACCGTTTGTCTATTTCTGCTAATGCACTATGACCATCACCGCTATTAGACATCTCATGCTTTCACATACCTATATATTGGCTAAATAGAGTATCCGCGTCTGAGGCGCGTGACGCACCCTATTAGATCGGATATATCTTAATAATTTAAATGAAATCCAGCTTCGTGCCAATGCTAACGGTCCCGTAGATGATCAGGTGCTAAGGCCACGCAGCAGAGCTTTTGCAACATGCGCTGCTGCTGCGATGCGCCACCTTAATTACACTAACATTTTAAACTAACTACTCTACAGCTGGGACATGATTGCTTTTTAGTGGGTTGGAGCACCACACTCCGGGCCTACACTTACAAACGAGTTCCCTGCGACGGTGTGCGCGTGTGCGTACCGCATGTTCCAGTTAGACCTTTTAAAAACAAAAAAGCACGTGGCGGCAAAAGTTTGTAGGGTTCTAAGACACGCTTTCCTAGCTAATAGCTAATGTTTGCTGCTTCTATGTTTAGTACTTAATATATGTATGTAACGTTCTGATACATCCTTGGTGAAGGCTAACATGATAGGAGGTATGCATGCGTTCACTTTCGATATGACGGCAACTACGTAAGTTAGCACTATCATTTTGTTATGAAAATGATGGACATTCAATTTGCTATTGCCTGAGAATAGTCTTTTGAGCGTAAATTTTTGGTCGTAATAGCACGTTTTTACGGTTCTGAACGTGAAAGCTTCAACGTAAAACATTACAACATGTCGACTTTTTATGACTTTCCTTAACCCCGCTATTCGTTTTTTGCTAGCTTGCGTCGGATGCCATTCAGATGCGTATGCAGAATTTTCTGTCGAACACGTCAGTATGGTCGATTCCATATTTGCATAACTATGTAGATCGCTAACCAATTATATAACGTACTTCTTACGTACACTATGCGATCGAAGCATGATGAATTAGATCTGTACAAGAGCATTCTAATTGTGCGGGTTATAATAACGCATAATCAAGCAGGAGCACTTCAAACACACCTTGGCGTCCGCGCGCTGTGCATTCTAACTTCGCGTGAAATTCAGACGGACGAACAGCGCCATCTTTGAAGCAATTTTTTCAATTATATTTATTTCACTCAGATTGAGTATAATATACAGTTGTAGATGTTTCTTCATAATTCTCTATCTTCTTCACGCTTTCGGCGAGAGAAGTAGTGCAACGATTTTTTGTCCAGCGCTGTGCATCCCACTGCATGGTACTTGGCACACCTCTGCAGGCAGCACCGGCAGGTGCACGACTCTTACTCCTCGTGAAAGGCCGCGTTTGAACATACCAGGTAGTGATAGCCATACACTATGTGCCTGGTGTATACTTTGAGGCCATTAGTTACGTTTAGCTGTTATATCTGTTCTAGGGGTAGAAGGCATCCTTCGGCTTTCACATATATGCACATGAAGACTCGTTCACGCGCAACTATTGCTACTCTATATAAAATCGAATAAAGGGTTAATAGAATGAGTGGAAACTGCGCCTAATTTCGAGGTAAAAAGTATTTAGGTTTTGAATCATTTGCGCTGCAGCGCAAGCATCAGCCAGATGTCGTGTTGAACGAAGCCGCAGTACTACTAATGCTTCACAAGGTAGCGACTCACGCTAATACGTTTCTGCAAGTAGAAGTCAAGGACATAGCCAATGTGGCAGTCGTTAACCACTCATTTGTTTGGCGAACAGCTCGCCCTGCCCGCGAAGGCAAGCAATTCATTTCCCTCGTTCAACCCCTTTTTTAAATAAAGGAGACATTTGTATTGTATTTTATTGTATTGTATTGACATATATTACGCATTTCTGCCAGGACTTCTCTGGATGTGATGCGTTGTTAAAAGTTAGACTGCAGCATCATGCTCTCTATTAGACAATTTTAGGAGAGAGAGACGTTTGCCAGCGAGTACGTAACTGTACTGTGTGCTATGTGCTGTAGCGTAACGCCGCGGGAACGGCGTAACCGTTACAGTTCGAGCTAACGTTTCTTGTCTATATGTTCTCTACTTTTCTCATTGTTTCTGATTTCAGGCTACATTCTCAGGAAGGCCGAACGTCCGTTGACAGTTCGCGAGCAAAAAGGGGAAATTTTCGAACAGAGCGCCGAGCAGGTAGAGCAATGTTGTCCTAAGCAATAAGGCAGGCGACGTTATTTACGTTTACGGTTATTGGTGTTTGCGGATACGTTACGTGTTTACGTTTACGAGTGACCATATTTCCATTTAGTTAATTAGTGAGCACGATTTTGTAATGTATTCCCTTAAACAACAGACAATATTAGTTTAACACGGATGATTTGGCTGCACACGCGACCGCGATTTCAGATCTGGACCGCCGTCTGTGAGTGCGTTCGTGAAGTAGCTTCGTCTGTAAGCGTCGATGATATCAAAGGTTAGTGGCATGCAGTGAAGCGTGAATATCTTTCTGTGAAAGCACCTCCTCACTTTGAGCATCTCACGTTTAACAAAAACGGTAATAAAATTCATACTTGACACACACACACAATGTTCCTGTTTGTTGTACTGTAGGTATTTGTGCGACGAGATGTCATTCAGGGGAATATACATTCGTGCTCCAGTTCTACAGTCGATACAGATAAGCTCCTGCAAGATTATACACAATACTTGTACCACGTCTCTCTTCTCTGCTTATCATTATCCGTATATATATATGCAAGGTGTTCCTATTTGTGTGTCCAAAACGCTAGGGTATGGTCAAACTCGGTTAGAAAATCAGTTTTGCCAATGGGTGGAAGCAGGGAAAACGTTTTGTTTAGGAATGAGGATGAAATTTATAAAAGCAGTTATTCTGTCTTTTTCTCCTACATAGTTGTGCAAAATCTACGTTTGCGGGAGAACCAGTCAGCGCACAAAGGAACCGATCATACCGGCGTGTTTGGCGGAATATTCTGCACAATAAAGTATACATTACTAGCTTGCGTAGCAAAAAGCGAATAGCCAGATTAAGGAAAGTCATAAAAAGTCAAAATGTTACGTTAACGCTTTTTTGTGCAACATCGTAATTTTTTCCATTACGACCAAAAATGCACGTCCAAAAGACTACTCTCAGGCAATAGCAGATTTAATGCCCACTACATTCGTACCAAAG
>QVRM01005725.1:0-45000 GCA_003439945.1 Dermanyssus gallinae | reverse complement strand
GTGAGATCACGCATTCGAGAGATGTAGTTGACGCGTGTCGAAATTTACCTGATTGGTATGTCGTTGTTAAATAGTCAGAAGTGGTAAGAATGTATATGATATGTCCATGATATTTTGTTGCTACCCACGGATGCTTGGTTTATTTTTATTTTTTGAAATGCAGCATAGCAGAAAGAAAGTAGTCACTTCACGTCGTGTAAGTTTAATCTAGAATGATTTTGTATATATATATATATATATATATATATATGTTGGCGGTAGATATTTTAGAAATAGCAGTTTCACTCGTTTGTAAATCTCTATAATTGTATAATTGTCTTGGCTCTGCCTGTCTCCGCTGTAGGTCTGCAGATGTCGAATTCGGAGGAGGATTTGGCATTGCTCTTTCTAGCCGGTGTCCAAGCGTTAGCCTATCAGACGAAACATATCGTGGAACGGTTAGAGGCTCGCGGACACCAGGTCAAGTCACTTCTCCTCTGCGGTGGTCTCGTGCGCAATTCTCTCTACGTTGCAGCTCACGCCAACATTCTGCAACGACCAGTTCTTATTTCGGAAGAGAGCGACGCAGTTCTGCTTGGTGAGCGAATTCAGTATATATATATATATATATATAGAAAGAAGCCAGAAAAGACACTAGAAAACGATATTTTTAGATTTATGTTATGACCTATTTAGAGACACAAGACGCCGTTTAGAAAGGCTTTTGTGCGTTCTAGAATTAAAGGGCCTGTACTGGAAATATTTTGCTCTCAGTATAGGGAACGTGCATGCAAATATACGTGTACGTTGACGCCTCTACTTTGAAAGAAAGGAAAATGTAAGTAAAATCGAGCGGTAAAAAGAAAAACGTGTAAAGTCAATGCTGTGTCTTTAAAAAATTTCAGGGTCAGCAATCCTTGCGGCTCGCGCCTCGGCCTGTTTCGAAGACCTGCAGGAGAGTATGCGTGAGATGTCGGGCCGAGCCTCGACGCATTGGCCTAACGTAACCACAGCGACGTTACACTCCCGACGCTACAAAGCCTTTCTAGCCTTACTTGACTGCCAGATTGCCATTCGCGAAGCGATGTCGTTGTGATAGGCCATTAGATCCTGCTTTGCCAAATGTCCGTAGTCTCTCATATTGCGCGAAACTGCACCTTTTCAATGGTTCGGTGTTCGGTAGTAAGTGGCGCAAACTAAAATCGAGTTATTTGCTGAACGAGCGTGACTCTGTTACGTTTTTAGCCTTAGTTAGTTAGCCTGTCTCAATCTTCTTGGGGACAGCTTTTCAGTCAACTCGTTCCTGTATAGGGCAGGGATGGTCAGTATTTTAGGTATATTTAGTGTAAAGGTAGCGGAAAACAATTTATATAAATAAAAAGGGTATATATACAGAGAAAGATAATATTATAAAATAAAGTTGCAAAGTTGTTCTCATACACCATCGTCATGTTAAGTCACTAGCGCCAGTGAATATGAGTGGGTGAGTCACCAATCATTTAATTAATCAAATTTAAATCGTTTAAATATACATATGTACCAATCATCTAGACAATGAGGGCACCTGATAAAATATTCAGATGGTTCGAAAATAATAAAATGAGATATAAGCGTGTATATATACATATATGCAATAGCAATGGTAACACTTTATTGATCATAACGAAGAAATAAGAGATATAATACATGTCCAGGGAATAAAACTTGAGTATAAGAACTCAGCAATACAACCACAAAACAATCAATCCGATAAAAGCTTAAAACACATTTCACTATGAGTCAGTTGTTTCCTCGATATATAGCTTCGAATGGAGATATCTTTTGAAAACAACGGTCTGGTCTGCACTTCGAAGCTCGAATTTTAGCTCGTACTAAATGGTGGGTGGAACGTGGGCCAGTTAGTGCCAAAGAACGGTGAGTCTGAGCGCGGGGATCCTGAGTTGACCCTCGTAGCCCTTCGGCCGTACTGGGGTAAGGGCGAAGTCAAAAGCACAATCTGAAGGGATTTCAATGTTTTGCATTTTGTAGGCTAGCACCGCTGACTTTAAATGTGTCAGCTGATCAAGCTTGAGATGCCCGAGCCAGATGTACCACAGAGTTACATACGCGCGATGAGAAAGACTAATTGGAGCTCTAATAGCGTCATTTTGAACGACCATGAAAGGATCCAGAACTTTCTGCAAAGCCCTACCTCACCTCAAACGCACAACTGAAGCCACCACAGCATAGCAAACCCTTTGTAGTTGTTGTTTGCTTTATAGCATAATGCCAAGGCATTCCGTCTCTGACCTAAGATAGATAGGGAAGCAAATAGAAGCTATATGTTGGAGTCTGGAAGCAACAACTATATGCTAACACTGAAAAACGACTCGATTAGAAATGGCGGCATACTTATTGAAGTTCCACTTACCTCAAGCGAATGTGGCTATTTTCGCGGAGTTTTTGAATACATACAGGTGTCTTCTCTGCCGTCAGCTCAACATAAAGAAAGTCACGGCAGCTTCCACACAGTTGGGGCCGGATGTCTTGAGCCAGATGCGTGCACGTCTTTTGGAAGAGAAAGGTAAGTTTGCAAACCAATCGGCTGACTAGCCTGGCCACGGGGACTGCTTTAGCTTTTAAGGTAATTAATTGATCTCCGCTGTTAATTGCAATGTGGCTGAGCTGAAAATGCCAACTGCAAGGTTGGCTGTGCTGTTGGTGACTGTAGTTTCGAGAGAGTGCAAAGAGACAAATGACGAAGTGATGAGTCTACAAACGCTCGGTTAAACTACGTATATCCTTGTCACGAGGCATTAAATGCAGCTCCAGGTGACGAACTTAAGGGACTACGCATAGCATACAGACATAGCCTTGCTTATTGGGAATGTATTGGCAGAACACGCTGCGAAGCTTCTCGACCTCCCCGAGACGTAGCTCCGACCTGATGTACAAGTGCCTCCGAGCAACCTCAAATTATCACCACAAGTAGGGTTTGGCCAGAAAGCGAACGAAGTCAAGGTGAACCAGTTAGGTTGTAGAACTATCAAAAACGTAGAACACTACTCCAAAACCCGACGAAAAGAAGCATAGCAACAACAACAACTGGAAACTCCGCAACCCGGTCAGCAATCCCAAGGCCCGCAACGGAAGGAGCTTTATGGGAACGAGGAAATTATGATGAAGTATGTAGATACCGCACTGCAGCACCACAAGGCATCTCAGTCCAAGCGCCCCCGCGTCCCATCGGTAATAGGACGGTGATGCCCATCACACAGTGGAACCTCGATGGCGTAGGTTCGGTGACAGACTTTATATCTAACGGCAATCGTTATAGACTGGCTGAAATATTTGGTACAAAAAAACGTTTGATGTTAATGGATTTTATGGTGATCATTGTCCAGCCACTGCTCACGAAGCGGGGAGGCTAGCGGGTGGTGTGCCTGCATTGTTAGACCAGAATTTCAAACATGTCAGCCTGCTCTGACTGGATGATAACAACACACACAATACCGCGGAATCGACGGAGAACCCTGTAGAGAAACTTTGTTCTGTGTTTTCAAGAGCTCCCAGCAATCAATTAATCAGCTGCGGATCTCTACTGCCGCCTGGATATATCGTCTCCAAGAAAATCTGCGCTCATCGATGCTCTCCACCAGTATGGACATACTTGCGACTTCATTTAGCAAAGCTGATGTGGTATTTAAAAGGTATGCACATCTGACGGTTACACGTACCCGTCTCTATTGGTGCTTCGCTGACTACACCAGTTAAAACTACTAGCAGACAAAGTGTTTAAAAGAATGAATAATAAGTTGCTGTTGGAAGGCTTTGCGGAGTGGGATTCGATCGTGTCCCAGCCGTTATAAAATGTCGTTGACTTCTTTTTTTACAGTAGTGGCTATGTCAGACCGCAAATCATTTTAAACGAAGATCTGCCGTATGGTTAGATCGGGAATGCTATAAGCTTCACCAACATTTGTTAAGTCTGCTGAGCTTCCAATTGAATCGTCTCGGAACTTTCGCAAAAATATCGGCCCCTCACATCTAGTCCTATATAAAACACAAACAACGATTACTGATGAAATCACAGAAGCGGCCGCAAATCGCCGCTCAGACAGCACAAGTGTTTCGCATTTACATAACTCCTGGAGATGTGTTTCAATAGAACTTCGAGGGAATGTTTGCCTACACCATTTCAGTTCCTGGGTAACTCTCAATTGCATAAGAACCGGAAAAAGAAAAATGAGAGCGCTCTGGTAGCTTCTCTAGAATCACCCACCGATTATAGCGAGATTCTCGAAGTTATTGATCACGCACAAAAGGAATAAAGCCCTCGGTCCCGACCTTGGCTGAAATGAACGCCCATAAGACACTCCTCAAATTAGGTCTCTTCTCCATGCCATCTTTAACAGATGCCAAGATAGGAGCCTTATCCGTGAAACATGGCGGCAATGCACACTTGAAGGTTAAAGACTAAAGACGCCCGAATAGAACAACGTGATCTAACTGATGTCCGATCTTCCAAGAAGAGTTGCATAAATGAGATATTGGCTTTAATGCCCACAACACGCGTTTCAAGATTCCTCTGTCACAGCAACATAATCCCATTTACTAGATTCCGTAAAGGAAGATTGCCTATAACATCATGCACGGAATGATTATCCGAAATGAAGAAAAGCCTAGAACGTCATAAATCATTTCAATATGCCATGTTTGTTGATTTGATGTCCGCTTTTGACGGTGCCGCATAATGCTGTACTCCAGAAGTTCACCCATGCAGGTGTAGGTCCCAAGACACTTATCCAAACCCTAATCGCCAATATTATCCCGGCAAACCCGCGATTTGTGAGCATGAGCCCGTTATACAGACCACCCGGTATGCTCTTAGCCATTTGCTTTTCTCGAGCCTTCTTACTGATCTACCGTCAATTATTTACAAGGCATACGATACAGTGGACATCATATTTTATGAGGTCGATATGGTCATGCTCAGTCGTGTTAAGTTGAAGGTGCAGCGAAGCATACGCACCCTATAGAGGTATTGCAAAAACAAAGGACTTCAGATTAACGCCCAGAAAAAGTACAAACATCAAGTAAACACAAAGAGGATGTTCTAATCGCTTGAGACATAAAACGGGTGCAGTTAAGCTCGTTTACACCTTCTACTAACTTAGCATTAAATCGTCGATGAAAATTACAACCTTCGGTTACCACATCGCCAAATTGGTGAGGAAAGGCTAGTTTCGATTCGAAAAGACCTAGCTATCGTTTCTGAGCATTTTTTTTTATCTGAAGGATGCTTCGGTGACGACCTGTGGCATCCAGGTCATATCGGAGCATCTCGGTACATCTCAGCTTGGAAAACTAAATAAGGTCGCATTGTTCAAAGCCATATATAGGGTAACCACGAGACGCGAAGACTTCTACTCAATCGTCTGTAGAAAATGTAGTTACTGCATTCAGTTCTTCAGAAAACTCTGATTTTTTTTCTAATCAAGAGAAACGTTCACAAATAAAGTTTAAGCAGTTCACGTATAGTCCTTGATAAGTTCTGCTATAAAAGAGATATTTTCGATTCAGACGTTGGCTGTGTACTCCGTTATTGCGATTATGTGGCGTTATCTATCATCTCAGTATCTGTCAGAGAGGAATTTCTCGTTATCTCGATGATATTTTACTGCTTATAAGCATATGGTTCTTGTTATATATATATATATATATATATATATATATATATATATGGTGCGATAAACGAATTATTAAAATTGCAGCATAAACAACTACTGGAGATTTAGTAACATTTCGTGGCCACTAGAGTTGTTTGCACTAGATCTAGGACGATATAAAACAAAGAAAACTGAAACTTAAATTACTACTGCGTATCAAGCTAAAAACGTATAATTATTTTATGAGATGTCTTGCCCTAAGAAAAATCGTATGCGCTGAACCTTTGATCTCGCCTTCTTCCGGCGATTTTTAATGATGCATTACTTAGAACCATGCGTCCTCTTTAATGGTCATATCATGCAGTAGATGTACATTTAAGACTAAATTTCGATTTAAAGAATAATGTAATACAGCATTAGCTTACTGCAAACGAGCCCAGTGTATTTTAGTTGCTATATTACGCTTTCGAGCGATATATATATATATATATATATATATATATATATATATATATACGCTTGTATTGTGTAGCATATTCGTACTTACTCAGAGACATCTCCAAAACTAACGTATTTGTGTTCTTCCACCCAGCATTTACCATGCTTCCTAAAATCGTGCCTCTGCTTTACAATGTTTTTTCATATTCAACCCATTTGCGTTGGCCAGCGCAAACAAGGCGGTGAACGTGTGGCAAAATATCAGGACATTCAGATCGAGCCTTAGAAATACAGTAGCTCCTGGCTCCTGTGCTTGTGGCGTTTAAATAAAGCCATAGTTGTCTCACAGCCTTACTCTATCTACGCGATTAAGGCCCTAAAAAAACTGTGAAGGCTCTGCATACGGCTTTTATTCACTATATGTAAACCTAGCACAGGCCATGTTCGACCTCAATCCTTCACACGATACTGAAAAGAATGCCAACGCGAGATCCTCCTAGCTATTTTCCCACGAACAAACCAAAGTCCTTTTATTTATAATGGGTGAACGACAAAGGCACCCTGCGAGTGCTATTTAACAGAATGTGCTCATAGCGGATGTTACATGTAAGATGCGATATGGTAATATTCAATGAATTGCTTATTACAGTCATGTCACGCAATTTATGGAGTGGTATTTACTTACTATTCTGCTCACAAGTCTTGCTGAATTGGTTTGCCAACCCGCAAAAGTAGTGTTTTTCGCACCACCTTTATCGTCAACCTATACGTTTGGCAGGCCGTGTTACAAGTTACTGCATCAATCCTCATTTAATTTTGCTGTCGGATATAAAATGGCGTACTTTAAAGTGTCGCTTAGATTCAACCCAATATGATGCAGAAGTGCGTTGTATCCGCCAATGATTTCGGCGCCTTGTTACACGCGCTTTCCAGTGTCACCATGGGTACCCTCCTTGATGACGAAACAACTGGTATAGCAACAGGGCTACGAATTGAAGCAGACGTAGTAAGCCCTTATGGGTGTCAATGTGGTCACACCGTTGACAAACTGGCACATCATGGCCTATCGCATATCATCAGCGCAGGACAACGTCCCAGACATACCGCTATTAATGAGACTTTCAGCAGAGCTCTTAGGTCATGCGGTCTTCCGTGCATCCTAGAATTGACTGGCCTCTGCGCGGAGATTCACAAACCCACCCATTTATGGGTTTGTTCTTAATAACTATTATAGTTTATACTAGTATGTTACATTGCGCGTGTCATATGCAGTAGTACTAATTGCTTCCGGAAAATGTCTCAGAGTTAATCCACACTTTATGAAAAAGTTCATTAGTAGGTTCGTTCTACTTGTTATGAATACATAATTCAAGCACACTTAAATTCGACTGCAGCATCTAACTACGGTGGAAATCAAAGCCCAGGCGATCGGGTTCTAGAGCTCTACCGTATGTAATTTTCTATGCTCTCCGACATAACGGTAAGTATGAATGATACCAGGGCACGAGACCCTGGAGAAGTTGGATGTCTATAACGGTCTAATTTTCTTTAGAATTTATGTGATATCTATTTTTTCTATGAAGATACGATTTATATGATATCTATTGGTTGAAATTGCCTAATGTTATTTAAATTTAACTTTCGTGGTGCTTGACGTAGCATTTATTTAAATGTCTACATAGTGCTATGCAAATTAAGGCAAACGGGAGTAAACGTGCAGATTCCGTAGCTGTTTTCCGGTCATCATTTGCTGGAATTTCAGATACACAACCGGCATTTCTATAGACAATATTTCACAAGTTACCTGACGGTGTGAAATAGCTATGTAGAAACCTAAACTGTGCACTGAAGTGAAAAATTATGGCAGAGGAGATCACGTCCGTGGTACTAGAGAGCCTGCTACCTCGCCCACGATGGAGTGCTCGGGCTCCTGCGCCAAGCAAGAGCCAGAGCACCCTCATTACTGCATGCCAGGCGGGACTACTTTGAGCGTAGAAAGGCTTATACAAGACTGTGCTATGATCATAAAAGGGAACATGCGAGGCGGGCGGAACGGCGGCTGCTCGAAAGAGAACAATGAACAATGAACCCGCTTAGTGACGGACAGGTAAAGAGTCACTTAACTCGTCTTTCACGGTCACCTCGGACTCAACAAGAACCCGCTCGATGAGTACCACTGGATTGTCACAGGACGAAACAGAAGAGCCGGTATTCCTGACTCCAGGTTGTCTGATAAAATTTGACGAAAGTCGATCTTCTTTATCCTCGAGACTCGTCACGGGGGATGAAACTCAGGCATATGTGTATGACCCTCTACTCAAATCCCAGAGCTCGCAGTAGTCAGGCGTTGGAGCGCCATCACCTAACTACGTGAAGCTCCAATGGTCAACTGGCGCTTCACTTATGTAGGTGGCCTTCGGATGGCAAACATCGAATCCGAAAGACCAGAATAGTAATAAGGTTACGACCCTTACCAGATTGATTTTCTGACAAATATGCCTAGCGCATTTATTAGAAGCTCAACTGCCAATCGTTGCTTCCAGCCAACAAGTTTGCCATAATTTCCAAGCGTGTTTTTCCAATTTCCTCTGATAGAGTTAAGCTATAAGCTTAGTGTGTGGACGCAAGTTAGATTGTTAAACGGCAACGCCTTCAAACCTAAACCTTTGTCACCCAGTTCATTCCTCATATTCTTATGCCGTGCTGCGCGGCGCTTTACGGTTGACGGCATTTCTAACTGGTGCGTAAGAAACGTAATGCTGATCTCTGCAACATCTCATGACCCGCTATTCACTTCACCACGGGTTTCACCATAAACTCTGCCATCGAAGAGGCGTTCACGACCCTCACGTCGGCTGTTTGTGCCGTTTATGTGATCAACCGTGCCTTATCTACAACCTCGATACCTGTCGGAGAGCTATTTCTCTTACGCAGTTAGCTCGATGATATTTTATTACTTATCTATAAACCCGTGTGTTTTATTACAAATATATATACATACATACCATACATATGGTGCAATAAATTATTAATGATGAATGCCGATCTTTACTTCCAACAGTGTCATTCTAAGTGATGTCCGATTTATAGCTAGATAATTGGGTAAAATGATTCTACATATAATCATATGTGGAGTCATTATACCCACAGCTACTCTGACGCATGCTGCATTCGCGTGCACCTCGCGACCGGAGGACACACATAGGTGAACGGGTCCGTTGCACCGATTTGTACTTATGGGGTCCGTCTCGCGAAGCATTGCGAAAGCAGTCCCGTGGACGTTAAATGTTGGCTGAGGGTCAGCCCGAAAAAGTGTTGTACCCTGAGGCATAATCTAGGCATTCACATGACAGCCGAACCAAATTAGTTTCCATATCACCTACCTTGTCAAGACTTAATATCGCTCCCGGTGCCTGTGAGCCTCGGAAAAGAAACAAGTAATTGGTTGGGGAAATACAGGATTGGTTTTTAAAACAGTTGCGCTGGAAATGTTCTCTTAAGTCGACAACCAGTACTATCCTATCTTTTTTTAAATGTAACTTAATTGTTTTTCATCAAGTCAGGCAAGCGGGAATACCCGAGTGCTTCACTGATAACACACCAAAATAGCCTGAGACTATATATATTCCATTAAACTTCAAGTTCGGGCTCGTTTGGAGCTTAACACATATCTGTTTGTATGACAGTCGCTAGTTAGACACGCACGAACCCAATACATCACAGCCTATGTCATTGTTGAGCTTGCGCAAAACAATTATGCCTGAAACATTATGCAAATATTAAGTTAGTATATAAATCATTGTGCGTGCACCCCGGAACTAAATAATAAAAGTGCTTTTATGTTACCTTAAATGCGAACTAGACTTATCGCTTGGGGGGGGGGGTATAACTTTGCATGTGCGACACTAACAATGTCTTTCAGCGGCCATTAATTTGCTGCCGCGCGTTTAGTCAATATTTACTGCTACTGAGCTAGACTGCTACGAATGAAGTATTTTACGAACACGAGATTCTTTAATTCAATTAAGGATGCCTGTGAAAAGTGTGCCAGACTCGCCTACATGAGGGCTCTATGCATACCATTACAAGTGATAAAGCTTACAACACTAACAACGGCGAAGACTTACTTCATATGGACCAAATAGACCAGCATAAAACTTGGGCAATGATCGAGTAGAATATAACGAAAACAAAATGTCGAAACAACGGTTACTTCTATAATATAATAGAAATGCTTTTGTTCACCTAATAAAGGGTGGGGAAACCGGGGGTATTTGCGCAGTCGTCCCGTCGTGCGGATACCTGGCCTTGCGCCAGGAGTACCAAAATCTTAGAGTTGAACTGTTCAGGACAACTCCGTTGCCTTTAGTTGAAGTGACATCGGAGTTTAACTACAGAACACGCTGCACGTTTGGCATAAAGCAACAGTGTCTCATAATAGTCATATTGCAAAACAGAATACAAGAAAAAAAAATAACAGTGGTCACTCCAGCAACAAGATAGCCATCGCAAGAGAATCCGACTGCGTCTCTCCTCCGTATATCGTACTATAATTGCTTGACGCGTATCGTTTTAACCAAACACACGTTTAGATACTGTTAAACGAGACAAAATCAATAATAGCGCAATACGTGGATGAAGCCTGCTTCAACCAGTGACCAGCTTACTGTGCGACTGTCGGTATGTAATTGCCAAAACGTAATTGCGTGTGGCGGTACAGGCCCAGAGTAAATCGAGTCGAAGCGATCGAAAAATCTAGCGGTTCGAACGGTGTTCACTACTATTCCATGGGCCATCATTTGATATGGCTGTTCCGATTTACTCTGCCACATTCGTTCAAGTCCCCTGCCCTCATCTTCTCCTTCGTCGTCTTTTCAGCGATGAGGGAGTGACGCACACCATCTGTGAGACCAAGAATGCTGCAGAGACCCAGTGAGTTGCTAGAGGCTTCTTCTACTCGTATGATTGCCTTGATCCTACAGGATTGTTGCTACTGATGCGTGCTTAGTACCGAAGAAGCTTTTTGCAAGCACTCACCCACTTCGCCGTCCACGACTGACACTAGTTCTGCTGAAAGAAGAGCGCCTGTGCAAAGACAGGCAGTTTGTTCGGAGTACTATGTACTTCACTAGATACGCTTACTTTAGAATAAAGTTCGATGCATGAAGCGCTCTCTAATGTTAAGTAAATATATATATATATATATATATACTTTTTTTAACATAAAATCACCTTTACTGTCACATCAAAGGGTGTGCGGTACAATTATCATGGTCATATATGCATGCATATTTTCATCATACGTACTTCTGAAAGAAAAACGTAACTGAACGTCCAATAGGCAAGTGCTATTATACATGCGCCCATTTGACCATCCGCCAAGCAAACAATCCGTTTACGAACTCACCGCCGGCCACGGCTTTTGGAGTGATTAATCGCTGACTCCTTAAGTTGTTGGAGCGTACATCAAAAAGTGTCCTAGAAATTCACATTTGCATAGTTGACGTAAAGCAAATATGTTGCCTTCCATGAAAAGTGAGTCAATTCCAGAAACAACATTTTTAGCATCTCAGCAGAACAGCAAAATGTCTATTAAAAATATCGAAATAAAGTCTTCAGGTGTAAGGCTAGCCTCCGCTTTAAGACCGGAGAGAAGTGAATAGATTGCAATTTGGGAGAAATGTTGCGTGGTTTGTTTGCCATTGGAATCCCTGGACCGGACGCACAGATTAGGGTAGAAAAATGTTCACCGAGAATCTCAGCTTTTTGCGAGCCAGTAACAGCCACCTAGTTTAATGGGGGGCAGAGATTCAGTTCTTTCAAGTCCCCTTAAATGGCATACCGAAAAAGTGAGCGAGAGTCCCTAAACTTCAATATGGACCCATGTAAAATATGAAGTCTTTTGGTCACGTTCATTAGCATATGTTCAAAAGACTGAGTTGCAGTACTATGCGACTTTAGCTTATGAGAGGATTTTTGTAAGCCTCAATTGAACAGGGAACATTTATCTAAAGCAGAAAATCTCGAGACGTGAAAGAGTTGTAAGAAATAGAGTTGTGACAAACTGATTTGTTACAATTTTTTCCGTCTTTTAGGCCAGCCTATTCATGTTATCCTGTTTAAGATTTGCCGAATTGTATTAGAATTTTCATAAATACAAAGAAACATACGTACGACATCGATTTATATATATATATATATATACAACACTGCACAGTTACAGTAATCGCTCACCGCTTCTGTTGATCTAGATGTCAGAATAACAATGTTTGCATTTTCAAATCCGCAACCCGTTCCGGGTAAAGCGCACTACGTACAATCATCCAAATAAGGATCGCCCTTACGCCCCTAACCACCAGGTTAGCGCGACGAGGGGTCATTGTTGCCTTGCCCCACCACTAAGTTCTTTCTCCGGTTTAGCATTTAGTCATTAATCTACGACCCTAACATACGACCCTACGGCATATATTGAATTGCATTGTATATATTGTATGTACGTACACATATTTAGGCACATTCACTGACAGACATTTCATCTTTTGGTAAGGTTGAGTGTTGCTCGGCCGGGATTCTTATCTTGATGAAAAAGATGAAGGGAAAGGTGTCCACTGCGCGATATAGGGCAAAAACGGATAATCGGATAATAAAAAAACGGATCATCGGCCAATGCTATCGGTATCCCCATCTGCCTCGGATAGACGCGCTTTTATTAATAAGGCAATCACGCTTACTACGTGTTACTTCGTGCGAGACGATGGGAGGAGACTTGATGGCATCACGCTGACCCGCTTTGTGTTCGGCCAAATGCTGGTGTGGGATACGATCGTAACCGATTATGTAGCCCCTTTAATTGTCGGTACGGACACGCGGTAGCTCTAGCGGAAGCAGCCAAGTGCAGAAAGTATTCAAGCGTCAAATACCCATACTTGTTATTATTATCCCTTGCGATCGAGATTTTAAGGGGCCTTGGTTGCTCACGAAGAAACTGCTAAACGGTGTCGGAAAAAGATTCGCGCTCGCCACAGGAGACAAGAGACCGGGCGATTATTCAGAGAGAAACCCTGGCTAGGTGGACCAGCCCAAGGTTGGACCTTATGTCTTGAGTTATGCGCCCGAGCAGGCTGTGTATATGTTCTTACATTACAAATGTATGTCACAAGTGAATTAAGGACAAAAATAGCAAAAATCGTATGAAATAGGTGTCATAGTCACTAACAAACACCTCACGCTTTTTACCAGCCGTGCATAGTTAATATGTACCGGACGTACAAAGATGTTTTAGAAGGTCGGTTTTAAATCTAGACTGTCTTCCGTCTCCTATGGGCTTGATATCGCCGTGCGGCATATCTCCAATGCACCGAGGGCCGAACATGCAGGGATATCTAGGGTTTTCCCAACAGTCCTTGTGGCAACATGGCCACTGACTCTCAGCGGTGTATGATTTATCATCGATTCTTAATGAGCATCCTTTAAAGAAAATTCGATAAACATGGGAAGTCGAACCGGTAGATGACAACGATGACTAGCGCACTAGTCCCCTAGGCCACAAATGGCATCTAGTGCGTGTTGATATTGGGGAAAATATTCTCGAAAAGTGCGTTGTTCGTTGGTTTGGAGCTGGGTGACGTTATTGTGTGGTGCCAGGTGACAAGAAAGGGTGCATTGGGCTTGCCGATACTCTGATTGGAATTCAACGTAACAGTGGATCGATCCCAACGACGAGAGGCTGATGTGCGATGACGGCTATGTGAAGAATTGGCAGAGAACGAGTGGCAGGATGATGATCGACCAGCCCAGGTGTCACCCAATCCAGCTTCCCCAATTCTATTCCAGAACCCAATTCTAGCTCGAGAAATTGGCTGGGCGCGTGCACCGGGCGGGAATAGAGCGCGATCGATATACAATGAAATGTACAATCGTGACCGCTAGCGGAAATGGCAGATTTGTCAAAAGCGACCTCATCGATTGCGTCGTTGGTCGATGAGGTCGAGTAGCAGATGCTGTCCAGGCGGACCACCTTGAGGTCGACCGGTTTGGCGTTGTCGGGCGAGCTTCATAATCAACCTCGATGACGCCGTCGTAGTTGTCGTAGTGCTCAGAGGTTTTGCTCCTTTGCCGCCTTTCTTCCTCGTTATGGTGACTCCCTCACATAGCGGCTATTTTTCCCTGCATCCGCCGTCGGTGGCGTGATTAGGTCGACCTTGTCGTCCACGCCTCGACGACGATGCCCGCTGCTCCTCGAATTAAAAACATTTTTTAAGGAGGTTGTTTTGAATTCTCGACTATTCTCCGTTCCCTAGTTGCTTGCAACTCACTGTGTGATATATCTTCAATGCGCCGAGGGCCGGACATGCCGAGATATCTAGGGCTTCCCCAACAACTGGCTAGCAGGTGATGACCAACCGCGTCGAGTCGTCGCTATCACTTCATCAGCCGACTTCTGTCTGTTTGGACAGGCTGACAGAACCCAATGACCAACAATTGTCACCATGATTGTTATTATTGTGTTTGCCACCTTCGCCATCAGCGCGCGAGTTGACGAGTGCCATCTTAACGGACATAGGCTGCTTGTTTAGTGTTACGGCAAGCGCATCCCGTTGTCATCCGTCGGCAGTCTGCGGTCGAGAGTGTGTTACCATCAATAAAACGATGCGAACTTTTACTGTTTATTTATTAATTTATTTTACTTTTACTATTTACTACTTGTTTCACAAAACTTCACTAGATACGCTCAACTTCAAGGCTTGTATGTAACCGATTTTTTTCAGTAAGGATATGTTGCTCCTTTAAAAACTCTCGCAAGTTAAAAAAAAGAGTCAGGAGTAACCAAAAATCATACGAGAAGCGTGTTTTTTTTTAACTTGAATGTGTTTCAAATATGCTATGCGCTTTATTCAGCCAGGACACGAGTGCATAAAGCAGCGGTCATTTAACTTGTATCTAGGGAGCTCAGCAATACGTTAGCGATTTATGCCTCCGCCTTTCTAGAAGTAAATTTGAATGTCGGGATTAAGATTCCTAAGAAATCAGAGCTGAACTTCATCTGGCAAATGCAAGTTGCTGTGTATACGTCACATCAGAAACTGAATCCATAATTTTTTTCTAGAGAACATGCCATCGTGAATAGTTACAAATGCTATTAGAATTTACTCACCCACAGAGTGCGAAAATAAAACTTAATTATGGGGTGCTTAAACGAAAACTAGCCGAACGGATGTGCAAATAAAGATGAGTCCTATCGCGTTACTCTGAAATCACAAAAAATCCATGGATCTCCGAACTCTTTTGTAACCATCTGGTATAGCCGCAATGGGGGATTCGTTTCTGTGATGATAATGGCACAATAACTGCTGTGAATGACGCATTAACAAAGCATCAACCGGGTCTACGCCTTCTTTTTAAGATTCAAAATAATCAATTTGAGCCGGGCTTTGGCCAATGCGGCCGTCGGACTTGCATCAACATTAATGGAAGGAAGACTAGACGCAAACATCAACTGCCTTACCGCAGAACTCGACTCAACAATCTGACAATGCACAGACGAATGTTTATACGTAACCGCTAGCATGTCGGTGTATTCTAGCCGGTCACATAAGCAACATTCTGCTACTATATTATTAATATCCTCAATGAATATGCTGAACCGCTCACCGTATTAATTTCGTATGTGGGTTTGAACAACGCTGAACTTGCGGCGTCCAAAGTGCGTACCACAGCGTGACGTGATTTAAACAGTTAGTTGTGACAACACCCACACAAGGGAAGAACGGTTGATGGCGCCACGACGCAGCAGACTATGCAAAAGGTGCTTTACAGCAACGCCACAATGATGTTGGTGATGACGCAGATGAAGTGCCAATATTGGTGTTGGTGGAGGTGATGGCTAATGAGGGAAGTTACTGAGTATAGAAGACGCTATAATGCGGTGGCGATCCAACCAGCAGGGGGGGTGGGGTGGGTCTACAGTACGTTTCGAATGCGTTCGTGCAAAGTGAGCACGACATTAGCTTACGGACGACCCTATAACGATAAAGCAACGAGAAATCTTATACGCAGGTAGCTGAACACGCGTCTAATTGTACTTGATTAGTTACCAAGCCTCTATTATTCAGACTCAGAAGTGCACGTGCACGAAAGAGGATAGTTGTTTTAAAATATGATAACGGCGCCGAAGGCCACATACGCGCATAAATACGTCGCTAAATACGTGTACAACTACATACATTCACACGTTTTCATGACGCCCGTAAAGTGAATATACAGAAGACATGTATCACTGTCTCTCTTAACGATGATAAGACGTCCCAACCCATTTTCTTAATAGGCTCTCTCCCGTTTCGATCCACCCCATAGAAAGCCACCGAAAAAAACCAACGGGGCACCGTTTGTGGAGACGGTGTAAGGTACTGTAAAATTAATCTCTTTGTTTTGAGCATCCAGCCAACACCCTAGGTTGGGCTATGTCATCGGCTCTTGTGGCAGCGTTTCGAGCGTTTATAGCAACAGAAACCTTCATGTAAGGTCTTACCGAGTCTTATGAGTGCACGGTACTGTCTATCTCCATGAGTAAATTGCAGTTCGTGTCATAGACAGAATTTATCTTCAGCGGAATACTAAGATAGCAGTGGATATTTTTAGAAGATGTTTTTGTATGCACCATTAACGTCTCAGATGGGCAGATACATTGTTAACTTTGTTTCTTAATGGGAGGTGTTAAAATTGCGTGATGCACGTGCAGCAAACAGCGACCAGTGTGGGACTTACAAACGCGGAAATCAACCCGGATTCCTCTCTACCCCCTATAACTCGGAAATGTATGGCATTGCCTCAAACGCATATGGAAAGTTTCCCCCACTTCGGAAAAGCCTTTTCACTATAGCTCGATCGCGGTTCGCGGTAGTCACTGTAACCTCCTGTCAAAAATGCGGTTTAAAGCATGATTCGGTTATGGACACTGTGCTAGTTAATCAGCAGAGGACACTGCCTCTCCGTGCCGTCACCCCCCTTTTGGTGCCCTCTTCCGGCCATCCTCGCTGGTTCCACCGACAATTCCCCTTCTGTGCTCTCCACCCACATTAGGATGACCTCAGAACGCCCTATGAGAGGGCTATCATGACATCCACGGATGGCAAACATCTAGCGCCTTTGGTTGGTGATTAACACATGCGACCCAGACTCCACCTCCAGCCGCTCAAACCTATAACTGGAGGTAGAGACCTACCAGAGATCTCATACAACCATAAAGGCAGATCCGAAATCTAGATCCAAATAATGCCTCGTCCAAACACTTTACAAGTCCTCAGTCCTTTAGTACTGTAGATTCGTCCCAGCAACTCGAGAACGCCATAACGCCTAAGCAGCTAATGGCTACTCATACCAGAACCCAAAGGGACATTAAGCTCTGTACATCATCTGTTTTAGATTCTATTCAGTCACTGTTCCGCTAGTTGACGCGTGAGTGGCCGTCCGCACTTATACTTCTCTACAGACGAGGCTACTAAACAGACTACAGCAGTCATTCCGTCCTGGCTCGCCTTAAAGACCAAGACTTGGTCGCTTTGCAGAATCAGAACTTCACTGCAGCCGAGGGTGTAAGAGTTCGGGGCTCAAAACGCCAAACACCTCAATATTAGCAAAATGCGTATATCGCAACTGTGCACCGGATGACAGGCTAGGAACCTTTCCAAGCTCTAGCCCCTTTGGAAAAAAAGCAAGAAGACACGCAAGGTCTTGTACATACAAATTGTGCAAAACGAAACTGACTGGGCACATGTGGAGTGATGTGTTTTGGAGAGTATAACCCGATGGTGTTCTTTGCGTATTTCTTACAGTTCCTTTCAAAACGCGAGAACCACCGCTATGCCAAATAGCCGACTCATACTGGAATGCAGTGCCAGAAAATATGCGCACAGTTTGTAACAAGCTCTCACAAAGGTTTGCGAGGGTCCGATCCAAGAATGCCAACAAGCATATTATACGTTTATGAGTTTTATACAGATAAAAAACAAACATTTCATAAGCGTTATTTTGTTGAGTTAAAGAATAAACACGTTAAACAGCGGAGTTTGACAGGTTTAAAAAATATTAGGTGAGTATTTAAACTCATCCAAAATACCAATGGAAGAAGAAAAAAGAAATCCTCGTTGCAATGAAGCAATTAGCCGCGAGGCGCTTAGCGTATCGCTACGAGCTGAACCGGCAAAATCATTGAGTGTACTCCTTGTGGAAGCCCCCTACGGAAACACAAGATGATGGAGACCGTGTACCATGTATGTGGTGTACACGTCCGTTTTTCAGCCTATTCATGATTAAGATTGTTCCCGAAGCCGATTTTGTATGTTTTTTACAGTGTATGGAGGCTGGCCTATTTCAACTAACGTGAGAGGTGTTTTTCATTATAATTCAACCAGCAGGTGGCAAGGACTTTTGCCAAATACCTTTCCGCAATCAAGGTTACACCTCATCAGGTCAATCAAAAGCACCTCATTAAGTCGTTCAAATACTCCTCCTTACAATGGAGGCTACTGCAGGTAAAACCTCAAAGTGCAAGACGTGGATCGCATCCCTGGTTCCCATGCACATCCTAAGTCGTAACCGTCTAGGCGAAATAATATGATTAGCCGCGACTTCGATTTTTGCGGTAACTACTCAAGGAATATTCTCTTAAGTATGCGTTCCGGAGCCACTTCTCGGTAGCGGCTCAGATAACGTCTGTCATCTCCAGGCTTCCCTTTAGACGACAGGGAGAGTCAAAACAAATGCCAAACTCCAGGAAAGCATACCTCCATCATAATTTTATTAAACAATTCAAAAAGATGCCCACGAGAAGCATATGTTCATAGCAAATTTTGTGAGGTTCACTGCTTTTACACTTAGAGAGTGACGGAAACACAGTTTAAACTTCTTTCTCCCCGAAGGAACAGTTCAAAGTGTAGTGTTCAACTGCAGGCCTGCTTAACCCGTCTACCTTCTTGCTTGCGGTTCTGATCTAGCTTTGTTTGGACTCGGTAAGCGTAGCAAACTAAGCACGCCACGGTGACCTAAGGAACAAACTCACCAAAACTACGGTTGTAATCTCCGAGTTCTGGCTTTGCGCGACTTTATCGCTTTCGGCATTGCTATATTGAGCCATTGTCAATGGTCTTCTACATTTTGGCCAGCAATAGGCTACTCCACTTTCAATTCCAAAACCGACAGGTCTTTAAGCCGGCTGGCCCCTTTTTGCGCACATTCTTGCGAGACGTCCCTAAGAGCGCGTACGCATACAACCGCTTACAACATCGCAAAAGCACTGGTACGTGCGTCCGAGATCCAATCTATAGAACAATTAAATTCTACAGTTCGTCCCTCGACAGGTTGTGGAACATTATCTCTCATGTACTCGTATTGTTATGGCCATTTGCTGCAGTAGTACTGCGGCACAGTCGATGTAAGAGCGACTCAGTATTCATCTCTCTTGATGCATTGCATGGCAAGCACCTACGTAGAAAGATCGAAAGTCCACATACTGGCCTTCCCTGCCCTTTTACAGACATGACCGTTAATGGATGGAAGCTAAACATATTATATGTAAAGATATAATATGCATCGCCTACCTCTAAAGGATCTCCATAAGGGGTGCGATGTCCACATCTTTAAGATTCTCGTTTGGCCGGCATTTCCAACGTCCCTTTGAGATGTTGCAATTGTACAGGAGCATTCGTCAAGGTACTGTAGTTCTCGAGCACTATTCTGCATAAACATCTATTTATTGGCAGGTATTTAGGTCGCCCTTCGCAACAGAATGTTCTATTATAATTTTCTTTAAAGGGATATTACCCACCCAGCGGCGAAAATTACATTAACTCATTTGCTAACCAAGTCGAGTCTACGGTATATAAGTTAAATTAGCATTAATCTCGAGGTGTGATGAATCATCACTCGGTAACAGCATGGATTTCGTGCAGCACGTTCGACGATGATCGCATCCCAGGAGCTTTTATAGAATAGAATAGAATAGAAAACGCCTTTATTTACCGAATAAAGGGTAGGAAGGAAAGCTAGGTGGGCAAGGACGCCCCCAAAACCTCCTTGTTGTGCAATTCTCTGGCTACACGCCAGGCGAACATATTATTGACTGTTTCAAGTCTTGGAATACATTTTGGTAAAAACATTATTTGACTTCTGTGATTATTCATTGTCACGTCGAAAAAACGGTTGATAAGATCGGCACTTGAAAGTTGCGATAGTGCTCGCGTGTCGTTGTTCTTCAGTAAAAACGAGAGCGATGGAAGATTTACAGCATTCGGGTCAATATTACATCTTTTACAGAGCCTTTTTAGAAATCTTCTCTGAATACCTTCAAGCATGCCTATGTGCTTGCACAAGTATGGGCTCCAGACAGGTGAACAATATAAAAGTTTGGATAGCACAATTGCTTTATACAGACGAATATACACATTTGGGTCTTTGATGATAAAGCAACGGAACAGCGTGTTCACAAGTGTAGATGCTGTTTTGACTAGCTCTCTTATATGACGACCTGAAGTACTCATTCACCATCAAGCACCAAGCCTCGTGCGCTGTATTTGTAGACTAGAAAGCGGCGTTTGACACTGCCCCCAGAGGAATCCTCAGAGAAGCTAGATGCTGCGGGCGTGCCCCCACGAGTTTTATGAATATTGGTGGCTATGCTGAAAAAAACTCTGTCATCCTAGATGACAACATTCAGAAACAGGGGCCCGTCGCGTCAACCACCGGCTATCCCCAGGGCGATATTCTTAGCTTGCTTCTGGCTACATTTCAGGCAAACATAACATTGATTGTTTCAAATCTTGCAATACATTTTAAGAAGCGCATTTTTATTATTTAGTTTCTACGACTGTTCCCATCACATCAAAAAAGCGGCAAATACAGTCAGCGCTCCCAAGTTGCGGTAGTACCCGTTTGTCATTGTTCGTATATGAAGTTGACGGCGACGGAAAGTTTACAGCAATCGGCTCGATATTACATCTTCTTCAGAGACGTTTTAGAAATCTTCCCTGAACCCCAATTCATATCCATGTGTTTGGACAAATATAGACGTTAGGGTACTACTATTGCGTCATACAGACGAATATACACATTTGGATCCTTGAAATTGAATGGCAACGGAATAGCATGTCCGCAAGTACAAATGCTGGTTTGGCTAGATATCTTAGTTATGCAGAGAACGTGAGGTCCGTTGAAGTGAATGCGCACCAACGTCCTGCGCAATATTTGCGGCAGGCAATGTTGCCCTAGTGGACTGATAGTCCGAATCGGAGTAGCCATGTTTCAAGAAAAAACATTTCAGAACGGATAGTTCTATCCATTGCCACTGTACCAGCGGCAGATGCCGTCGGCAAGTGACTGTAGCGCACTATGCGGTAAGAAAGAGTCTAAAAAAGGTACATTTTCTCAATGCGCGTTTTTGGTCCCTTTATGTGTATCGGTGCTACAATGCCCTGTTTAAAGAGATCTCGAGATATGGCGTCTTTCTATGCCTGTTAAACAATTTGATTTAAGGATTCCGCTAAAACTTGCTAGTTTTAAGGCATATGGGGCGAAAGCCATCACGTGTGTAACTGCATTTTGTTTCACGCATGAGAGTTGAATGTAAATATCACATTCATTAAACTCGATAGGAAAGTCGCGGTAGATATCAGAATCACAAGACATCGCCGTTAAAGCGCCCCCTCCCCGTGGCTCCCGGCGAACACACCCGCCAGGAGTAGTAGACTCACTCGTAGACTGTTTGATGAGATGCGCAAGCAGTTCTCAGTCAGGTCGGGGGACGGGGACACGACTGGTTTTTAGTCGGTTCGAGCCCCACACTACCGGTCCACTCTTGCAGGGAGCTTCCCCGCTGTGGTGACCATGTGTGCAACCGCATTTTCCGGTTAGTCCTCTAAGCTTTTGCCAAGGCTAAGCGCCGTACACCTTTGTTTTCTATAAAATGTATGCCTATAAGGCTTTTATGAAGCCTGTGCGACCTATGGTGGTAAATGTCCGCCTCTCAGAAACGTGTAAGACATGGAATTCTAAGTATAGTAGGCCTACAGAACTACTGAGCTGCCACAACTATTAAGTGATCTGTTGGAAGGCTTCCGATGGACGCTTGGCCCGCCTTTCGCCGCAATGTCAGATAGAAACTAGAGGGCTAGTGAAAGATGCGATATAGCTAGTGCACCTGATCGCACAGTATTCATAAAGCAGGGACATAGACAAAGCACTTTCTTGCAGAGCTGAAAAATCTAGGTAAATATGCCGTGGAGAGTATTCCTCGTGTGAAATGTTTATCTGCTCATTGAAGTACGTTTTCAATCCATTACGAATATACTGCTGAAATGCTCTCTGCGACGAAGTTCATGACTGCATATGTGGCCAAGGGTATATAATCGCTCGGCATAAGCTTCGCCATGCCCAACATCCCCAAAACCTGAACCTAGCACACTTAATTATACTCACGTTATTAGCCATCACCGTTCTCCAGCAGCGCTTTATTACCCTTAATCAAAGCGGATTGGGCCTGAAACTAGTGACCATAGAGGAAGTATAATACAAGTACAGTCGAATTTGCCGTACTACCCGCGAAGACAGCAATTTTGGTCCGGACCATCTAAAAAGATTTGCGAGATAACATAGTCCTCCAATCCGCACGATCAATTTGTACGATTGTCTCTCTGTAACTGAAAAAGTTACAGCGCGAGACCCGGCTGGACTACAGAGAAAGTTGCCAACTGACTTTTTAGGTCCACGTGCAATAACTACTGCTATACAGCCAACATTGCAATCGTTGCACACGGACCAGTAATGTTCTTCTTAACGTACGCAACAAGTTTCCCTGACCATCGTTTGCTACAAATGCTCGATGACGTTCTGGACTCGGGCACCCTAACACCGAGCTTACGCAAGGCACCCTCTGCCCGGGACCGTCAAAGCAATCGCGGAAATGGGTAGAGTTTGTCTGAAAAGCAAAACGGCAATAGACACCAAATAATGCCCTCTGGCCGTCGTAGTAGATAGACGGCATTGTTCCGATGCGGGCCGCTCTGAAAACCAACGAGTGCGCATGGCAACGCCGACAGGACGTCGAGACCTTTCTGCCGTTATATTTCCTGAGCTCACCAAAAGGCGACGACGGCCACAAATACCTCGCAGCAACTTGCAGCATGAGCACATGGAACGAGCGACAGGCCAAGATACCCTGGTCAACCAGGACCTGCGAGTCTGACACGATGATTTATTAACCGGTCTGCAGAAAGCTTGTACTCACTTCACGGGGCTGCCGGTCCAACAGTCGATTACAGAGGCTTTCCTTGCTAAGAATTATGGGTTAAATTGATGCCGTTCTAACGTAGACCCTTGAAACGACAATTTGACCCATGAGTATATAATAATAAAGCCTCTTATTGACTGATCGTCTACAACAAGGCCTATTTCGTCAAGGTTTGTCAGGAGGATTTTAGGCATTATTGTACCTAGTTGTGTAGAGTTTCGGCCAGTAGGAGAGTCTATAGAGTCTATATGCCATTATTTTGTCTACTTTTTTAGTCACCTTTGACGTGCTAATACTAGGCTTATTTGTGCTTTTGTCATCTAAGGAATGCAACACCAGAGCAATGCTTAATCCGATTCGAAAAAACAAAAATATAAGAAACTATTTTACACTAGCAAGATTCTATTCCACATATGACAACGTCTCAGTGTTTTAGAACAAAAGGCATCTTTAAAGGAAAATAACAGGGCCGCTCCACCTTTGATGCCGTTAAGCGAGTCGTACAGGCGGCTCGCGCCGAGCAGCGGCGGCCACTCTGGTCACGGAACTACGTGCTATTGATATTGCTAGACGTCCGCAATGCGTCCGCAACACCGCTAACTGGTCAACAATAATGAGTGACCTCGAGCAGAAAGGGATCTCCCCGTACCTGCGGCGCATACTACCATCGTACCTGGAAAAAACGTACACTCTGCACGCAAGGCGAAACCTGTTCAATTACGGCGGGGGTACCGCAGGGCTCAGTATTCGGTCCAGTTCTATGGAACCTGGCATACGATGGTGTCTTGCGGTCTGACAATCTGCCGGATGGGGTGGTGGAGACAATCGCCTACGCGAATGATTTTGCACTGGTGGTCACCGCTCGCACATGGACTATCCTGGAGGCCAGGGCGAACACGGATCTTGATCGAGTAAGCAGGTGGATGACTGAACATTACCTGGAGTTAGCATCACAAAAAACACGAGGTCCTTTTCCTAACCGTCCGCAGACGGACAGGGCCTATGTCCCTGAAGCTCAACGGGCACGCTCTTATGCCGTCCCACCATGCTAGGTACCTGGGGGTAACCTTGGACACAGGTCTAACTGGCCCGCCACACATCAGGCAGGTTACGTAGAAAGTGGCAAGAGTCTTGGCCAACCTGGCCCGTATACTACCCCGGGAAGGAGTCGCGCCCGATGCCAAACGGTGCCTACTAGCTGCTGTTGCAGAAGCGGTCGCGCTATATGCCGCACCTATGTGGGCGGACTTAGCACTCAGGACGGTCACGGCCCGTCAGGTTTTGCGCCGTTCGCAACGAGGTGTGGCAATTCGATTTAGCCGGGCGTACCGGACCGTCTCCACCAACGTCCTGCTTGTTCTCGCATGCCTGCTTCCATGGGACATGCTGGCGGAAGAAAGGAGTAGGCAGAGATTGAACGGGAAGACATCGTGGCCTGAGGCTCGAGATGCCACACTCGCCGTAGATGTGGACCCACCCGCCTGCCGGAGACACGAGAGGTACGTGGACACGCTCCCTCATCACGGACTTGCGCAAGTGGTATAGGACCAATGACATATTACGCTGCCCAGGCACTAAGCGGACATGGCCAGTTACAGGCGTACATGATAAAGACGGGAAGGCAGCTACGGACATATGCGTTCTCTACGACGCCGGTGTGCCCGATGATGCCCTCCATACCATTGAGGCATGTACGGCATTGTCTGCGTACTGCAATAGCTACCGTTCACCCTACGGGCATCTACCGCGCAGGTGATCGTCACGCACATAGTCGATTCGACGACTAACTGGGGCGCTGGTCTGAAATACCTCAATGGGCTCATGCAAGAAAATTTCCGGCTGGAGAATGATCGCCGGGCGCGATTCGTCCCCCGGAGCCCCCCTGATTTAACCCAGCAGGACTTGCCTGCTCGGGACACACCTACAGACTAAGGAGAGGGTTGGAACGTACACTAGGTAATTTAGCCCCAAAGGCAAACGAAAAATTGCCAAATCTATACTAACATCAAGTAAAAACTGATAGCTCCTGAAAATATACCGCATCTAGCCAAGCAAAATCTCCGTCGAAAGAAGGTGTGTGGTGGGTTTTGAGTGTTTGGCATACTAAAAACGATAAAAGGGTAAACAGGTGTCCAAGCAAAATATCTTGTTCACCTAGTTGTTTTGAGTAAATCCTTTCAAGCTCATAACAAAATGCACACCACCTTTAAGGTAAAACATGCCGTAGGACAACATCGGGTCTGACGCCGCAATTTTAATCAAATGAACGGTATGCGATTGCTTGACCTAACAAGTCACATAACTGCGGCGGAACTTCCAGATTTACGTCCGAAAAAATTTTCTGTGGCAAAGCGACTAATATCCGTGATGTAATCGAGAAGTGAATTCAAAGCAAGCAAGTCCGTACAAAACATGTGCTATGCGGTGTTCAGTGTTGTACTTACGAAAAAGATACGGTTCTTCAGGCCGATATTTGGATTGCGGGGCTTATGCAAAGGTTTTCGTGTCATGCCCTTGACTTTCTCCCCATAGCCGTGGGTGTTGTGTAACCCGCGCTGACTTATTTGTCCAGCATAATCTAAGGCTCTCCACTAAAGGACAGGTAGCATGCTATGCTCACTTGTCTTCAAGCATTTAGTTTACGACGCTCTTGGTCTAGAAAGCCGTTGGAGTTTTTTCTGCAAGGTTGATTCTCCTCTCCTCGTATTCTGGGCAACGCTCGATTATATGTGTAACATCGTGGCTGTCACCCAGTGTCGCACAGCGCGCAGGTTAGACTAGGTGCCTTCTCGGTCCTACTAAAAGTCCTACCACTGGAAGCATCGGCAATCTGTCAGCACCTGCGTAAAGTGAACAGCCAGATCTTTCTAACTCGTCGTACACAGCATTCTGATAACAAATCAATGACGTCACTCCTGCAGCCATCTCTCGCAGATGTCTTCCGGGCCTGGTCCGGCTTGTTCGTAGTATCCTGATTCCTCCTCACCCCTTTTCTAATTACCGAGCGGCGCGGTATTGTTCAAACTAGAACCGGGACAGCCTACATTGACACTGTGCACTACACCTTGCAAATCAACGAATAAGCGTGATCTGTGTTCTTTTCAACATTCATTGCATTCGGTTCTTCTTGACTTATTCGTCTCTAGACAGGCAGATGCAGCGCAGATCACGTTGGAATCTGCCACCGTTGCCAATAGCTGTTTCCGGCCCTTTTTTGCTCACCTGTATCGTCGTCCCCTCCCCCCAAACTTCCTTCACGGCAATCTGATATCCTTATTGTTAAGAGTCTTAATCGAATATTTCCCTAGTTCCGGTGTAAATCTCTTTAATGCTTTGTACCTCGTGCGGTGCCGTGTTATTCCTCCTTGATAGCGAAAAGGTACGCCCCCTTTCCGCTATGCCGCGGCTTCAATCGGTGCAGCGTTTCCCGGTCCTCTGCGCTTTTACCACCTCCCATCAATGTTGCCCAGCCGGGACGGGGCCCCTCTGTCACTGTGTCCGCCCTCGACCCAAGTTTCGACCTTGTTAGCCTGTTGGTGAATCACAGGTGAATTGTCTGCGTGGCTTATTCAAATGTTGTCGTTTGCCCCTCATCCCTGAGTCCTCCTTCAGTCTCATCGTTGGCCGTGGGCTCCGTTTGTGGGGGCCTATGCCTAGGCTTACCGATGCTACGTCTAGCTTTTATAATCACGCGTGGTTGCTTCGTGTCTTTCGTTGTGTTGACCGTAAGCCCTTCAACTCACCAGCCATCTCCTATGGGGAGGGTGGTAGAAGTATCCCATGCAGCCCGTAGACGACGCCACGGCCGGTTCCGTTTGTTGGGCGCGTTTCTATCATAATCACGGTGATCACGGCTTATATGTCATAATCACGGGGAGTAGTAATGCTGTTACTACATCTCATTTGCTTGTTAATCATGACAATAGTGGAAACAGCAATGTAACCAGTGGCAAAATAGCAGCGGCAATACAAGCAGCAACAACAACAGCAATGACACTAACAACAATAACGACGACAAGAACAACATCAACACCGTCGGCCCATCGAACGCTCCGCTACGTTTTACATCTGTCCCTTTTTTGTGTTGTCTGGCTCTGGCCGACTGGCTAGCTATAGTACTGGCATAGACACGAAATGATAATGGCGATTGTGGTAATGATGATGATTGTGATGATGATGATGATGGTGATTATGATGATGGTATACCACCATCGATGTCTTCTCAGGTCAGCGAGTAGTTCCCGATCGCTTTGATAGGTAGCGCTGCTGTTGCGAGGGCATCGCGTCTATCCGTTCGGCCGTTCGCCTGTAGATCCCGCTATGGCTGTTTGTGGCGGAACGTACGTTTGGGAACCCGTTGCCTTCTCGCGCCTCCCCACGTTGGTGGTCATATAATCATCATCAACAACAACATCATCTTCATCATCAGCAACAATATCATCAACATCATCATGCTTGCTTGCCTGTCTATCTGCCGCCTACCTTGGCCGTCTTCAGCGCCATAAGCAAACCGCCGCGATCGATGATTGCTGTCACCGGTCACCAGAGGGCGCTGACGGCATCCCGTTTGCCCGCCCCGATCCCGGCCGAACGAGTCGGGCAGTGGACGTCAAGCTATGGGCTGTACTGTACGGTACTGTACACTGAAGTAATACCACAAATATCCCGGTCATGTAGGTTAGGGGATCACCAGGTTTTTAGTGGGTTTGAGAGTCCCACACTACTCAGACCAAAGGGTATGCGTTATGCATTTTGGTTCCTGGCCCATTGTAAAAAAAAGTTGGGCTAGCCCGGTTTGACTGGCCATCGACGACGATAAAGATATGAACTACGAGAGTATCCAACCAGTTCGCCACACCACACCACCAGCATCGCCAGAGAAACAGAGACAGCGATAAAACATTGCCGTAAGCACCCTTTTTTGTTTAGCGTGAGGGTCGGAAAAAATGCTTTATGCACATCCAGCGCTGATGTGGAGGAGCGCGTGGGTAGTGTGGGACTCTCAGGTGGTATGGGGTTACCCACTAAGAACCCTAATCCTCACGTTCACAATACTGTTTGCCAGTTCTTCGAGGATGCTGTAACAACCATCTGATTTGAAGCTACCCGCCTCGCGAGTAGAGCAGATTAGAGTAAGTGAGCAAGTGTGTTTGATTGATTCGATTCTTATCGGAACAGCGGCAGCAACACGACAGTGGCAACTGAACGCAAACAGTGAATCGATCGAAATGCATCGATGCTAATGCCAGCCAGCCAACCAATCAATTATTGTACAACAGCATTCCCCTGGATACTTAGCCTGGATACAACTGGTCTTATAGTACAGATCGAGCCCGGTGACGGCGTGATGGGTGCATTCGCCTGCACCTCGCGCCCCGAGAAGGAGAAACATAGGTTAGGCGCAGGTTCGAGCCCCATCGTTGCACATTTGTGGGGGCTATTTATGAGGGCCGTCCGTCTACGCGAATCAATGCGAAAAGCAGTCTCCCGTGGGTCACGCTAAATCTTGGCTGGCTTGGGTCAGCCCGAAAAGTATGGTTTTTGTACTTTACAACAACAGCCAGGCAAGGAAAACTACGCAACCGTTTTGTCTTTGTTTTGTTCTGTTCAGAAAACGGAAAATGTATTTACACCATACTTGCCTATGTTGCGGCGCGTATTGAGTATTGGATTAAACGCAAGGGAGAAGACAGTATAGGACTCAGGGAGACAAAGTATAGGACTCAATGCGATTCAGAGCGCACCACCCTTAAAACCGCTCTTTCCCCTCACCCCCACTGGTTTGGAATTGTGAATAATTGCCTTAAGAACAAGAAGGCTACAACCTAGTACAACAACAACGCTACAAAACTGACAGTTATTTTACTGAGACAGACAGTTAGTTACTTTACTGACGAACAAACAAGTAGTCAGTCTCGAGAATCGACCAGCAGCAGTGGATTCGGCTCAAGCGCAACCGCAAAGCACTACTCAAGCATCATCGCTCTCCCCCCCCCCCCCCCAAAACTCCGGCACTTCCTACCCTCTCTCGACCAGCCAATACGAGAGTGCCGAACAGACAGACCGGCACCACCACTACAGGTACCACCACCACCTACAACATAACAGCACACTGTTCGTGTCACTGACGACAGCAATAATAACAACAACAACAGCAATAACAACGCCGCTGCCGGCACCGTCGTCAAGCAATCCAATACCAAAACCGATACCAACCGATGATACCAGCCGCGCGCTCTAGCGGCCGCCGGCTGCATCGCCAGCCATCATCTATTCGACGACGACAACGACAATCACAACAACCACAACAACAACAACAAACACGACGGTGAGAGCGGACGACAACCATTCTCCACCATCTACCAATATCAACAACAGCAACAACAACAGCACCAACAGTCGTGTCAGTGCCGGCAGCTTCTTGAGAGCGCCGCCAGGGGCGCTGCGAGCGCGGGCGCGGCGGCAGTGGCAGCAGCAGCCGCTACAGCAGAAGCAGCAGCCGCAGCTGCAGCTGGTGCAGCCGCCGCCGCTGCTACTCGTTGGTGGGCGGAGCCTAATTCGTGAGCGTCATGGCGCGCTTTTCGACCAGCAGCAAACAGAGTTGAACGTCGAACGGACGAACGATGGTGAGCGTCGAGTCGTCGGCGTAGCAAGAATCGCGTCGCTTCTGTTGCGGTCCATCATCGATGGACCGGTGGCTTCTGTTCTGTGAGCGCTTTGTGAACAACCAAGAATCTGTGCTGGTCGGTTGATCAGCAACGACAAGCCACCCCCCCCAGCCACCCCCGGTGCCGCCCTTCCCTCAGGGAGCTCAGCCGGACGTGGGTAGGAGGGCACCACACTACTCTGGGGGACCCTGGGGGACTACTGATCCTCTCTTGTTGAGCTAAAATTCCAGAGCTACCAGATCGTTGTGGTAGTACGATGATCGAGAATTGAATCGGTCGCCGAAATATATACGTCCGTCGTGTTCTTACGTTCTTCTCTCATCACATTGTGCTTGACATGGTGTGTATGATGTTTCGAGTGTGAGTTTTGTTCATCTTCGTCGTCTTGTTTGTGAGCAGTGAGAGAGTGATTGATTGAGTGGAAGTGAGTGAAAGTTTATGCCGAGTGTGCCGGGTAGAGTAGTACAATGTTGTCATCATAATCACAAGATCAGAGATCTGTCTCATGAGTGAGTTGGTGATTGAGTGAGCGGACGTGTGTGCGTGCGTGCGTGCCTTGACCATGGACGTATTGTGATTGAAGGAAAGAGGATAGCGCGTCGACTTCTGAGAGGGCAAGAGTCCCAATAAAAAACAACAACAACAAATACAGCTGCGACGTCTTGGAGTCTACTACAACTCGTGTTGCTTGATATTCATGATACTGATCGTACTGCTGGTGATACGGGTAGCTAGTGCAACGACGACACTCCAACTCGCCTAACACGATGATGGTGGGCGACGCCGATTAGACGCCGTTGTCGTCGTAGGATTACGGTTAGTGCTGGACCCGACCCCAGCGCCCGAACCCCTGTGAGTGAAGTCCGGTCGCCGCGCCGAGATCGCGACAACATGAGGTCGCTCCTCATAGGACTATTGGCCCTGGCCGCTGTTAGCGTGCAGCCCTCCGTCGGTAAGTAATAAGAGATGAAGTAGAATCCACATTAACAACAACAGCCACCATCGTCCAGGACAGGACTGCTAGTAGTCGTAATGCAGGATACTTATTCTCTCAGGATACGAAAAGACGACCGATGACCTTATGACGGTCCGGATTGTTTCTGCAGCTGCTGCTGCTGCTGTTGTTGATGTTGGTTGCCGCGAAAAAGGAAAAGTGCATGGAGAATAGAGGTATCACGTTGGTAGGGTAACTTGGCATCAGAGTGATTGCTCTGTGAGAAATATGTGATTAATCATATACTCTGAAATAATAAAAATATACAATCGCGATTATCTAGTAGTAGTAGTAGTAGTAGTAGTAACGCAGGATAACCGTGGATTTAGCGTATTGAAATCAACGTCGGCCGTTTGAGAGGACTTCACGAGTCGCGTGCAGGGTGCATCGCCACCGGCATTGTCAGAACTTAGTAAACGTTAGTTCCTCTCTATACGTACGCGTTGTTGTTGTTGCTGGTGGTTGCTGCGATAGGGCGATGATCACTCGTTAGCGATGCGTCGAACCGTTGGCTCTGGTCTTGGCCTTTTCCTCTTCGATTTGAAGGAACGCCACTCAACGCGCTCAAAACTCTGTGAATTGCTGCACTCTCTGTAGAAGTCTCGAGCTGGACGAGTATGACGAAACTCCTGCTGCTCCTGCTACCTAATGCAAGCAATAGCTGCCTCGGGAGAGGCGACACGACAGCGAAGCCGGAGCGTACCGTGAAGTTTGGCCGAGTAAAGGTCAGCCATGGATTCTAAACGTGTATTGATCGATCTACTTTGCGGCGAAGCTGTAGCACTAGGGGTAATACTACATAATAAAACAAAAACAATAAACATCCAGCAACAACAACAACAATAAACACAATTCAACATTGTAACAACAGCTGTCTTTAAGAGTAAGAATACTAATAATGGTTATTATTGTAGGTCGTTTAGCGGTTGGTTTCATACATGCAGCAACCACCAGAGTAAATCCGGTTGCGTCTATTCATCAGTCTTGACGGACCAGCAACATAGACAGAGAGACAGACCGTCGAGAGGATTTCGTTTCGTGTCTTTGGCTCACGTCGGTTCGTTGTTGAAATGCTGGGACGTCGCGATTGTCGTGGTATGTTGGTGGTTTTTGTTGCGGTTGTCGTCGTCGTCGTATGCTGTAACATCTGCCGTCCGGAAGCCGCAGCAACAACAGTAACAACAACAACAACGACAAAAACAACGACAGAACCGCTAGAGTAGAACAACAACCGCAGCAACAGCAGCAGCAGCAACACTACGATCAAACTGTAATCGAGCGTATTTGCGTGCCGAACGCAGCTAGCTCAATCGTCAATGTCTATCGCCGGCTGGGATCGTCTGTGGCATGCTGCTGCTGCTGATGATGATGATGACGATAACGTTGATGTTGGTGATGATCATGTTGATTATGAGGATGATGATCATGATGATGCTGATGGTGGTGGGTTACGCCGATGACCACTCGAAGCTGCTGGTCCAAGCAAGCAGAGATCCATCGGCTATCGGCTTGTGCAATGCGGCGATCGCGCTACGGTGGGGTAGTTGTTGAATCATTGACACCAGCGCACCACCATCACCACCATCGCTGCTGTTGCTGCTGCTGCTGGCCTTGTCTCGTTGCTGTCCTATGGCGATGTCTCGATGTCTACGGCGATGCCAATGTCGTTGGGCGCCGCTTCGACCGCGACTTCTTCGGTCATTGTGCCGACTGCTACGGGGAATCGGCTACGGTTGGTTAGAGGAGATTCTGGTAACTCGGTGGTTGGCAAGTGGTTGTAGCTGTTTTGCTTTTATTGTTGCTACTGCTGCTGCTACTGCTACTGCCGCTGCCATGGATGTTATCCAACAGCAACAATCGTTGTTGTCGCTGTTGTTGTTGTGTTTGTTACTGCTGTGGTCATGATGTTATCCTTGTTGCTGTTGTCATGGGTGCTGTTGTTGTTGTTGCTGTCATGCATGGTGCTGTTGTTGTTGTTGCTGTCATGCATGGTGCTGTTGTTGTTGCTGTCATGCATGGTGCTGTTGTTGTTGCTGTCATGCATGGTGCTGTTGTTGCTGCTGCTGCCATGGATGGCGTTGTTGTCGTCGTTGTTGTCATGGATGTGTTGTTGTTCTTGTTGTTGATGCTATGATGTCGTCGCTGTCCGCATTGTCGCATTGTCTGTCGTTGAAGCGCGCACCGAACGTCGCCGCACCATACGGCAGCGCGAGTCCGAGTAGTCAGGAATAACAACAACAGCAACAACAACAACAACAACAGCAGCAACAATAACAACAACAGCAACAACCACAACCACAACAACAGCAGTGGCAGCCATCCGCGCTGCTGTTGCTGTTGTTGGTATTGTCGCCGGTCGTAGCCGTGTTCGAGATCAAGTGCACGTTCTCGCCAACCACCTTGTCTACCTTCGTTCTCCGTTGTTTTCGTTCCGTTTCTTCGGCCGGGACACCGACCGACCGACCAACTGCGGCCAACCACCACCGACCAAAGGCCCAACCGGTCGAAGCCATGACACGATCAACTACTGACTCACTGATCAATCGCTCCTGCCTGGCGCCGCCGGCACACTAGATGAATGCAAAGAACAGCAGCTTTTCCCTCTTCCACTCCTTCGTCTTCTTCTCCTCCTCTTCATCCGCGTATTCTTCTCCTTCTCTTCCTTTTCCTTATTCGTGTCTTATCTTGGTGTTCGTAGACGTCGACATCGTCGTCGATTTTTCTTTTGTTCATTGACGCCGTCGTCGTCGTCATCGTCTATCATTGCTGGCTGGCCGTTGCTCCAAGCGGCGCCCACCACTCCTCTGTCTGTCACAGCACAAACTACTCACACCAAGCCACGCCGTTGAGGGGAATAGGGCAGCCCTTAACCTGTACTACTCACGTAGCTTTGTTTAGCTTTGTTGTTAGCCTCTTCGGCCTGTTTTCGGCCCTGACACGCACACGTACGTGTATGTAACAGATATGTAGATAAATGCATGGATACAAATACGTAAATACGAAGATATACGTTTGCTGATCTACGCAATACGTAAATCGGCTGCTGTGTTGCTTGGACTCTCGGGTTTGCCGGCTAGATTTCTTCATACGCCTATATGTAGATAGATACAAACAACTATTACTTTTATTCTATTCTATTATTATTATCACCGTCATGATCGATATGTCGTAACGTGATTTTACGGTTGAGTTTTGATTTGGAGTGCTTTTCACCGCTCTACGGCTGTCAGATAAAATGGCACACAGTGGCTTTGTCGTAAGATTTCTGCTTTAGTTTATGGCGTTACCTGGAAATTGTTAGTGCTATGACCTGACTTGTTCTTGTTCTTCGTGTTGCGCTGATTTGACATTCAATATGCCTTTATCCTGCTTGGCCACTCAGGAGGAGTCACTTTCAGAATATGACATGCAGAAATGTCGGTTGTGTACGCGAGATCAGATCATCGAACGCAGTACAGCGTCCACACGACGAGAATGCAACGACAACAATAGCAAAACAACAACCATGCACACCAAACGAATGCAATGATTTGAATCATTCCTTGTTGCGTCGTATAGCGACGTATTTCTGCCTGTTCCTCGGAAATCGGCGGCCGTCTGTTATGTAACGCTAGTAATCGATTTTGGCCCAAATCTTCAAATCTTAAGAAATATCGCTTCTTCAAAAGGCTAAACGTCGTTCTGGGATCAAACCGGTGACATCAAGTTTTAGAGCTGGCCAGATTTGCCGGTTCTTTGTCGCTCCGACCCATCAACGGCGGCACTAATAATCACTCGCTATATGCTATTCTTTTTCGAAACGCAATTTCAGTGTATTACCGAGACGCAAGCTTCTCGTGTTGTCTCATCGTTTAGCTGGGGCGTCCCAACATACGTTTTGTGCATCCTGAGTGGAAAATCTCAATCACACACGTACATTCACGCACATACATGTACGGCGAATACAGTGGTCCGTTGTCGTGTTCCGTGCCGCTTTTTCTGTTCTTCTTCGAATTGGAACATTTGCCTGTATTCGTCGTTGTCGTCATCTTCCACAGATTACTTATTCTGCCCGCCATCAGGAATACCGCTGGTAATTATTTGCTCACCCGTCTCCTCCTCGTTCTCGGTCTGTCAATCGGTCACTAATCGATACGTACGGAACACGTGTAGTATTCGTAGTCGTAATCGCGCGACCAGTTGTAGCAGTTGTGTTGCCCGGATCAGATTTGATTGACATAATGATAAAAAAAAAAAATAATAATAATAATCGGCGCGTGATGTCCTCTTCGGGGCCAAGGGGCTTCCGATTTGTATGATCGGCAAACGGAGCTCCCGCCGGCTGAAAATTCATCAGCCGTCGCTGCTGTTGCGGCTGCAGCTGTTGTTCCCCTGGGGCTTCTCCAACAACGCTGGGAGAAGGAGAAGGTGGGGGGCCATGGCGTTGTACAGCAAACATCTGGGGGTCTTCTGTTGTCGCCCTCACATGCTCGCGTACATCTCAGATGCATGGCTTCAAGATGCCGCCAATAAGCGACGTACACGAAAGGGGTCTGTTTTCGGGGGTGCCCTCGTCGTTCGTTGATTTTGCCGAGATCACGAGATGTTGTTACTGTTCCTCGTTCCGTTGTTGTTGTTGGGGGGTCTGTCATGATGGCTCTCCGAACTAGTGGCGGTGCGTCTAAGAGCCGTTCATCTGCACGGCCTGAAGCCGTGTTCTCTCTCTCTCTCTCTCTCTCTCTCTTGTGAACGGTTTTTGGGGGTGCACATGTGTGCACCAACTATTTAACAACCTAGCGACTGAGCGATGGTTGGCGATGTTGCCTGTTGTCACCAAACCTATTGTTGTCGGGCGGGCAGGCGACGTATCTATATCGATAGATATGCTGGATGTACGCATCTATCTACCTACTCGTCTACACTGTACCTGCGTCGTTGTCGTCGACGAGCTGAAGCGGTTTTCAGCCTTCTGGGGTAGACCTTAAGTAATGAGGGCGGGTACAGGTACTTATGCACTCACTCACAACATATCTGTGTAGCACGCACAAAGTTTGGCTGCTGCTATTTGTACTCGACGTTTGTAGCCGTTGTCGAAATATCGCACAGTCAAATGTGCAAATAGACTCGCTATTACTTCTAACATTTCTACTACTACTACAATTACTACTACTGGTATTACTTATTTTGGTACCACTGATTAAACTTACTGCGGCGGGTTTTGCTAAGTGCACGCCAGGGGCGGAGGGTTGGCAGACAACATTGGTATTTACGTTGACGCCTTCTGGAAAGATGATGAAAATAAATTGCCATAACTGCAACACCGTCACCGACGACGACGACGACGAAGCAATGACGATGAGGGTTGCAGCAAGAATCGTGGCGTAACACATCCCCCCTACCACGATAGACGTAGAGACGTATCGCTGTATATCCTGTCTCCCCCCGTACAAGACGGAGAGCTTTCACTGTATGTCCTACAGTACCCCCTCCAATCCATCGTCTTCCGTTTCCTCTCCTGTATGGCCGCAGATAGAATAGCATGTACCTCGCGATCTGCATTGCATACATTTTTGAGATAATGAGTGGCGATATGGACGACAGTGGCCGTGCCTGCAGCTAGCTGTAATCATACGGTCGAGCAGCAGCAGCAGCAGCAGCAGCAGCAATAGTAGAAGCGGTAGCAACAACAGCAACAACAACAACTGCAACAACAAAGACCACAGACACCACACGATGAGGTTACCGAGGCCTGTTGTTCTGAATCGGCGAGGCTCGGTCCGTTCATCAGCATGAGTACCAGCTGCTGCTGCTGCCTCTGGCTAGTTAGGACTCTAGCTGTTGTTCCTCAGCAGCCGCCTTCAGCTGGTTTGACTTTGAGTGCTACCTCACACACTACGAACTCCGCGTCGTTCCCCAATGGCCGCCATCACCCCCACTACCCTTGCATAGGCCTATAAAGTCAATTCTAGACTATCCTCCGTCCCTTGCGGGCTTGGAATAGGCCACATAGGGTGAGGCATATGCATGTTCAATGCACCGAGAGCAGGACATGTTGTTGAGATATGTAGGGTCGGTTTGCCCTTTCAGCAGCATTCTGCACTGTGGCCGTCGCCACAGCATAACCGCTAACTGACTGTCAGTAGCGGTATATGCTAGTTTATCATCTGTTCTCTGAATGAGTATTGCTCAAAGCAAATATTCGATCATCATCAACAACAACAACAACGACAACAACAACCGCCATGGCAACGGGGATCGAACCGGCGATAGATGGTGGCGGTAGATACGGCAAACATGCGTACTAGCGCACTAGCCAACCCCGAGACCATGCCGCCGAACCCCTATCTAACCCCCTCCCGAGACAGTTTGCTGCGACTGATATGCTGGTGGCGGTGGCCGCTGCCGCTACCGTTGGCTGACTGGTGGTGCTGTTAGAGCTGGGCTAGAAGCAGAAGAAGAAAAAGAAGATGAAGAGGTCGCTCGCTCGTACAGCAGCTGCTGCAGCCTTTGGCCGTAGGCACACAGCCTTCCCTCCACGACACCATCATCATCATCATCGTCATCATAATCATCATCATGATCATGGTCGTTGGGTCGGTCGTTGTACTCGTCTCGTTAGTGCAGCAGTACAGCAGCAGCAGCAGCAACAATAACAGCAGCAGCAACATCAGCAACAACAACAACATCAGCAGCAGCAGCAGCAGCAACAACAACAGCAGCCGCAGCAGCAGCAACAACAGCCCGATCGACGTTGGCTCTTGTTGTTGCTAGCCTGATACAGCCAAAAAGCTTGGAGCTGCATGGCCGGCTTGTTTGCCGGCCTGCTTGATTAGGAGGGAGCCTTGGAGGTTGGGGGGTTGTCGTTGAAGCAATACCGCCACTACAAGCAGTGGTTGTCGTCGTCGGCGGCGGCATGGCATCGTCGTCTATCTGTGTAGACGGTATCGTTGTAGTAGTAATAGTGGTAGTCTACGTAGTCAAAGTAGTTGAAGTTCTAGTAATAATAGTAGAAGTACTAGCAGCAGCAGTAGTAGTAGTAGTGGTGGTGGTGGTGGTGGTGGAGGTAGTCCAAGCTAGGTAGTATTATTGTAGACGATTTGCTGGGCCGGGGGTTGGGAGAGGGAGAGGAGGGGGGGGGGGGTGCAGCAGCAGCGACCACACTCATCTCTCTGCTAGCTGCTTCTGCTGCCGTGTCGACGACGATGACGACGACGACAACGAGTGCTTTGCTTGGTGCTTGGCCCCCCCTATCGAGAGGCAGGCAGGCAGCATGGCGATCGACGGCATCGGCGTCTATTCGCGAGCCTCATCCAGCCAGAGTCAAACATATCCAGCCAGACCTCGCCAGTGCGCCACACACTCAGCCGGCACCATTGGCTTCGGCGGGCTGCTATAGTGTCGTTGTCGTTGTTGTTGTCGTCGTTATTGTTGTTGTTGTTGTTGTTGTTGTCGTCGTCGTCGTCGTCACCGTCGTCGTTGTCCATATGTTGGGGGTATCCTGAACGCAGCAAGCCATTCAGCCAGTCAGTCAGCCAGCCAGCCAGCCTACAGCCAGAGCAGGCATACATGCATGCATGCCTATGCGGCGCGCATTTATATATATATATACATACCCCCTCCTCCCCCTGCGTCCGCTGCGTCTGTTGCTACTGCTGCTGCTGCTACCCTGAGGTTACCCCACGGTCGCTGGTGGTGATTGTGTTGCTGCTGTTGTTGTTGTTGCTGTTGTCGTTGTTGCTGCTGCTGCTGCTGCTTCATTCGGATGACGGCGTGGAGGCCGACTAGGATAGCATCGACCTCGACATATGAACAACAGCAGCAGCAGCAACATACAACCGACATTGACGGCGTGGGGCGGAGCGGCGGTCCATACAAGGGAGAAGCGGGAGGAGAATATCGAAGGAGGGAGAGCGAGAAAGAGAACTCGTTTGATAGGTAGAAAGAGAACGTGAATGATAGAGATACAGGGAGAGAGAGAGAGAAAGAGAGCCGGGGGAAATGTAAAGAGCCTAGAGCGTCGAGCCGGCAGCGCGAGTCCGTTGGAGCAACATCACGCGTGGTGTCGGGCGGCGAACGCGGCCGACGGCTGACGCTGGCCGCTGTGCGGCCGTTGATGCCTAGGTAGGTCCTCCATCTTTAAATGGTTCGAACTAGAGCTAGGCTAGAAGCCATATATATATAATATATATATATATATATATATATAATATATATATACATATATATGTACGGCCCCGGGCTCGGAACCGCTGCCCGGAAATACAACTTCGACGGACGGGGTCTCGCCGTTTCCGAGTAGCTGCTCTTCAGTAAGTTTGATTCTTCAGACACTTCGTCATTGACAATCTTACCCATACAATGCACACACGAACAACAACAACGAAACTAACGCACAGAGCAGAAACAACAACATATAACAACAACATGTACACCCGTACTGTGTCTGCTGCGGTGTACTTCTCGTCGAGACCTTCAGACCTCGCCGCGTGCTGTACGTTGGAGACGACCGTTGACGCTGCGATCGATGGGCACGTATTCTAGGCTCTAGGTTAAGTAATTTTCTAGCTTTCTAGGTTTCGGGTTTTGCTAACTCTGAACTCTGGGCTAGGCCAGAGCAGTCGAAGTCCTGTACCATACGAAGACAAATACAGCCTTCGTATGCTACACAGGGCAGCAGCATCGGCAGCAGGAGCGTCCTCTATGTAGGTACCACTGCTCAATGATCGTTTTCTGCCCGCCGCCGGTGTGGCGGCATGATGGCCGCTCTGCCTCCCGCACGCAACCCGACAAATATTCGAGCTGTTTGAGTGAGGTGGTGCACAATTCTCGTGCCGTTAAAGTCGATGCTGGTCCCGACTAGTCCCACCCGAGCACCTCGACAGCCTCTACCTCTCTACTACCCTCACAATAGTAGTTGTCGCGAGACACGACGAAATGCAGAGGGAAAAAACTAACAGGCTAGCAGGGCGTGCAAACAACCATCTCTCTCCCACTCTCTATAGAGAGAACTATATATATATATATATATATTTCTCTCTCTCTGTTGCTTTTCTTTCTCCGTCTCTCGACGGACGATCAAATGCATGATGGCACGAGCGAAATGGCTGCGTGCAGCTTTAGTTCAGCCGGTAGACGAGTTTGAAATTTCAGCCCGTTTCAGCCGGGCCGCCGTGGGCTGCGTGCGATGCAACGCGAATCCATAAAGAGGTGCACGCCTACCTCGTCGGCGGGCGCTGGCGAGTGCAGGAAGGCAGGCCGGCCCTATGTGGAAGAAGCTCGTCGTAATAGGGAAAACACAAAACGTGTCGAGGGAATCCATTGCCGTTTCACTTTTAGTATTATTTACTTCATTACGAGTATTATTATTATTATTGTTACTCAGTGACGAATTCACTGAATCCACTTTAGATGAGCGACGCCAAGTTATCAGATTACGCTTTTCAATTTCTATCAATTCAATCTAGCGGGCATCTGTACTTTTTCGCACGAATGCGTGCAATATATGCCACCACAATATATCCCTATCCATGATAGAGATACGTGGAAGGGGTGGGGGGTAGATGCTGTAGACGAATACATTTATTTTCTGTGTGTGTCCCTGCGTGTGGGTGAACAACTACTGGGGGCTGATTGAACTCGTTTGCATTCCGACGAGTGCTAATATGCCCCATACGCAGGAAGCGACGACGTTAGAGGAAGAAGGAACCGAAGCTGAACGGTGAGGGCTCGGCTTTTGCATGGTGACCTCGGCTTTTGCATCTTTTCCATCTTCACACTACATTAGATTTTATGAAGGCGCGATGGCACACACATACACCACACAAGCACCACAAACAAACCTGACGGACTTCTTCTGTGTGCGGCTCTTCACGCTTCACGTAGGGTTATAAGTAGCTGTAGTTTGGTAGCATGTCGTTGCAAAACAGAATCGATCTCATCGGCTATACATTGATTGATTGATTGATCAGATCGAACACAAAACACCTTATTTGTGTGCAACTAGAGGCATATCTCATTCAGTAATGTGCTACATAACGTTGATATGTAGTAGTCGCAACGATCGCTGCGTATGCTACTATTGCCGTTAGCTCTTGAGCACTTATCGTTTAATTCACTACATACGTACATCACATGTTCAGGTAGTATCAGCTCCCGGTTGAAAAGACAGCTTAAGCAGCAATCCGAACATAACACATTAGAGTAGAATTATACACTCGAACTATCCGGAGGGGCATATTGATCTTATGGTATAGTAATTCGGAAGATTGCTTTCATGACAGAGCCGAGAGAGATTACCACCTAGAGCATTACCGTTATCGTAATGCACATTTGACAGGTGTAGCAGCCGCCGGATTGGTTGACAAAAACACTATGCGGCTCCTTTTTTGCTGCATTAAAATTGTTTAATTGTCTACAAAATGTCTCCAACTGTCGACCTATAAAATTATTATCCTTTTTTTGTTTTATTTATAAGAGCTCTAATACAAACCTGCCAGTCTTAGCAAAGGTCGAAAAGGTTTGTGTGGCGCCGTGATCGAACTCACACATACATGTGCCGAGTCGTTTTGCCTATTACATCGCTCCGCTTTCTTTCGATAAAGACGTAACAGACACGTGCATAGAGGGAACTGAACTTCTCGCTGATAACTGGTTTCCTGCCCTGCGAGGAGTAAAAGATAAACGATTTATTTAAGAGGTTGTTCTGGTCTACTTCTATTAGACTCAAAGCTGTACCGTTTCAAGTTGAGCAGAGCATTATGTAATATATGGATTGTAAAGCGTTCGCACGGCGTTAACGCTGTAGTTGTCGTTGTCATCCCTGCTGTGATAGTAGTGGTGGTGGTGGTGGTGGTGGTGGTGGTGGTTGTTGTTGTTGTTGGGCTGTTGTTGTCGTCGTCGTGTTTAATAGGTTGTTATCGTTGGCTGTGAAGAGGATGCCTAGCCGAATGTCTATTGGCGACGACCGTTACCGATTTAGAGGAGACGAGACGCGTTTCTGATGAGGTTTAAAAGGTTCTTATTTACGGAAGCGGAAAGAGACGTCGATGGAAAAAGCTGGAGACGACTCTCTTTGGCCGTCAGGATTGTTGCCGTTGTCGTCGCTGAAGATCGAGAAAAGTTGTTGTTGTTGTTGTTGTTGTCGTCGTTGTTGTTATCGTTATTTATGTTTGCTGCCGCTCTGCCTATAATCACGTATGCTAACTACTACAACTAGTACCGCCACTTAGTGCTTTGCTCTTAGTCGCGCAGTGTGTCGTCTGGTCGCAGGAACGCTAACGGTGTCCTGTCTTCCTCGTGGTTCTCGTCGTAGATGTTGTTGTTGTTCTCGTGGTTCCTGCTGTTTCCGTCGTCATAATTCCGTCGTTTTAAAGCAAACGTGAATGAACGACGGACCTCTCGTTTTCTCGTCCAGTCACCGCAGTGCATACTGTGGTTCGACAGCTCGGCCATATATCCATCTCGGTGTTGATTCAAACGCCCATCTTATGTTCTATCAATCTGTCTCTCTCTCTCTCGCTGTGCCTCTATGCCATTCTCGTTTTCTATCTGACCGAACTTTTTCAACTCAATTGATATGCGACCCTCATTCTGCAAGTTGTCTCCTTGTTGTTGTTGTTGTTGTTGTTGTTGTCGAGCATCGTAAGAGCAGAGCAGTCTTCGGCGCGCTACCTGTGGAGCTGGTGGTATTGCCATGCATCCATCTAATTCTTCTTCTTGTAAACGCAATCGTACATAACTAAGAACTCTTGATGAACATCCGTTCATTTATTTTGAGGATGCTGCTGATGACTTCGTTGTTATTATTATTATTGGCTTCGTTATTGCCTGTCTTGGCAATTTTGTTATTTCGGCTGTTGCTATTGAATAGAAAACGCCTTTATTTGCACAAACAACGGGGTTGAATTGTTGTTGTTACTAATTCCCGATACGGTATAGCTATCATCCGCATTCTTATAGCGTGATTCGCTGTGGTTAGACGCGGCGACAGCGGTGCCCGACGCGATCTATTTTGGCGGGCGGCGCCGAAAAATATACATTCATTGTTGTTGTTGTTGTGCGCACGCGTTTTGTCTCGACGAGACACCATCGCCGACGCAATTTGACGCTCTCTCATTACCAGCTAGACAGCCAGCGTGGTCATAATCATAATAATAGAAAACGCGATATGATTGGTGCTTGCTTTTCAGCAGCGGGGGGCTATTGTTTCGTTCTCGCCCCCGTTGGTTCCCGCTGCAAGACGAACCACCGCAAGTTGTTGCCTCGCTTGTACAGCAATGCTTTACAACGAGTCATCAACGCACACACAAACACACGATGAGTACACACGGTGGTGGCGGCGGCAAACACAGGTCTTGCTACTACGACTTCACCAACGACGAAGACAAGGACTTTCTATTTGCATGCTATTGCCGGCTTGTCCTGAAGTGGGACCCCTGCAAGAGCAAACGAGGCTGAGGTCGCTCGGTCGTCGTCGGGTGGGTTGTCTCTACGACGACGACTAAACGATGCGATTGCGATCTTCATCAGGCGTCCCAAGCAGCGGTCTTCGCACTCGTCGGTGGTCGACAGTCCTGACGAACACGAACGCTTGAGGTGGTTGGTGGTGATGGTTGTCGTCGTTGCCGTCGTTGTCGTCGGTGGTTGTTGATTTCGTTGTTGCCGCCGGCGCCTTCAACAGCCGCGGTTGGGGTGGCCGCTGTAGATTCTACGGTTGTTGCATTCTACACGCCACCGCCTTCGATGTCCATACACCGCTGCTGCCGCCATCGCCGCAACCGACTGCCGCGAGAAGAACAGCAGAAACAGGGCCCCCTGGCTGGTCTGTTTCTTTCTCATTCAAATCGCACCACGCTACAGCATACAGCCGATATCATCATCGTCATCATCATCATCATCAATATAATCATCATCGTCATCATCAATATAATCATCATCACCATCGTCGTCGTCTTCGCCCGTCATCATCATCATGAGCGGCGGCATCGTCATGATAGTATTCAAGCTCGGCCGCGAGTGGACTATTCAAGTTCCCAAGACGAAGACGACGACGACGACAACAACGACTGTGGCCGTCGACGAATCGTTCGAACGAGAGTCTTCATCGGTGGTTGTTCGGTCGAAGGATGTCGAACGCGCCTCCATGCATACAGATTAACAGACAGACATACAGACACACCTAGCCAAATAGAGACAGAGGCAGAAGCAGCAACAAGCATACAGGCAAGATCGAAACAGCCAAACTATCTTGCCTTAACGGCTTGAACAGCCAAACTATGAGACAAGCAGACAAACAGAGAGCGCGAGAGAGACGGGGTAGGAAGGAGGGAGTGAGGAAAGCGGGAGAACGGGGGGACGAGAAATGGAGACGACCAAGTCGGAGCTGACATTTGATTAGAGGATAGCTTTTTGGGGGGGGGGGGGAGTTTTGACCAGATATGATCGCCGATGTGGCGTCGGACGGCGTCGAGAACAACAACAACAAATGCACCTCCCAGCACTGAACACTGAAGACCTCAAACACGCTCAGCCCGAGAAGCAACAGCAAACAGCAGCAGCATAAGGAATGCGGCCAGTGTACGCAGCTATGCGCATACGAGATACGTCACCAGCAGCAGCAGCAGCATCACCACTACTACTACTACTACTACTACTATTACTACTACCACCAGCAGATTCGTTTGTGCCTTCGCCGGTGAAGGCTACTACTCTGCGACGTAGACTTCGGGTGGAGGACTTCGGCTGCTGCTGCTGCTGCGCATCTCGTATACGTATGCTATAGTAGTGGTGTTAGGACTGCCCCGATACGGACGTGAATAAGCAGCGAACAGCTTTCACGAGATCGGCTCCCGAGCACGCTACAGCTTAGCTCGTAGCTCGAGCATACACAGAGAGACAGTCCGAGCCAGCGAAAGATACGGAACGAGACAAAAGGGAAACGTTTGCCGTTTCACTGACGTCGCTGCGGAGGCCTGCTGTACGTTGTCATCTGTCTGTGCGCTTCGGAGCGCCGACCGA
>QVRM01005724.1:0-47034 GCA_003439945.1 Dermanyssus gallinae | reverse complement strand
AATTTACTAGTGACATCAATCTTCCGATGCATCTCGCTGTTTTACGTTGTACGCAAACTTATAGTCCGTGTATAAAACCAAATCATGAATGTTTGCCCTACAAGTTTCAAAAGACACTAGACCCTCCTATTATTGTTGCAAAGGATTCGAAATAGTTATTTAGACCTGGGCGATAGCGTATGTCTGTATCACGAAATACAGCTAACGAGCTTAAAGGTTCTTCACTTCAAGGTGGGTTATACTTCTCTCATTTGTGCCAGCATATATCAACCACATGTTCGTAGGTCTAGAAAGCTCCCTCGAATAAAGACACATTGAGCGCAAACATCTTATGGTGACCGTCTCAAAAACGGGCTCGTGTTTTGTGAATTGGATACAACTTCTCTCCTACCAAAGCAATCGAAACCCTTCATGAGTTGACCAACTCTAACACAAAAGTTGGATTAGGAACATATCCAAGCACATAGATATAAAATACTGTTAGCCTTCGAAACTAAAGGTTTTAAAATAGAGTTTTAACATTGGACTGCTTGCTACAAAAATTCAATTTCAGTGAGAGGGTATTTCATAAACAAAAAGCTCTTTTGTATGTCCGACTTCATGAATTAAGCTAAGTAAGAAGAGCACATATCTTTGCGACGATATATCTATATATTTTTTCACCAGTTTAATAACAGTTAATGTATCCTTTACTTAAACTACTGATCTAACTAAATTAGATCTGTTTAATTGTAGGCCAATTAACTTCAATGCAAGCTTGTGCCCGATTGTATATATGCTAAGCACGCAGATACTGCATGGACACCAAAAAGTAAAATAGTTTTTTATTGTATTCGTGATAAAGTCAAAATGAACATGACTAGCAAACTAATGAGCTAGCTGTGGCTGATACGTGGCACGTGCTGAGCAAGATGGCTCATTATTAAGCGAAGGACTTTCGGTTTGCTAGGTGTATTTTGTGTATCACATATGCCTTGGCGTCACATAAGGTTGTGTGATAAATGCAATAAATGCAATCGTTTGAATTTAAATTAGAGCAAATTTGTTCACTTGTTTTTTTTTTAATCCTAAGTTGGGCAGCCGACAAGACAAGTACGAGTATACATATACACATATATGTATCCGTAAGTGTGCCTATTTGTACGCCTGTAAATATGAGCGCGATAGCGAGAGAGGTAGAGAAAGGGCGAGAGAAAGGCAGAGATTAAATGAATAGTCTACTATTCTACAGGCTTGCCGTATGCCGCCGTTCGTTTGGCAGAGATATTCTCGCGTGACTCGAGTCAGCTTCTACCACAACATACAACCACATCGATGACGACAGCAACAATAGCAGCAGCAACAGCAACAGCAATCAACAACAGCCAGACCAACAACTACACTATGACGCTTGACGTTTCTAAAGCCACTTCTCACCCTCGTCGTGATATGCTGCCCAGAAGCTTTTTCTCCTTACTGCGGATGTAGCAGAGCTTCGGATGATCTGGTCGACCCTTCTCCTCGTTCTCCCTTTGCTCTTCAGTGGGCGGATCTTTCCCTTCGCTTCGAGTTCGCTCACATATAGCATATACATACCTACCTCTTACCTGTCTGCGCCCAACACACCCCGGTCTCTCCAGTCAAAAACAATTCCTGGCTTCTAGGGAGAGGTTTCAAACATCCCCTCGACGCTTGTTCCTGCCTTCTCTGAGCTGCAGCGTCTAGAGGACGACTTTGTCTCTCGCGTCGTCGCTCTCGAGCCGACGGTGGCGGTAGCGACGACGCTTCAACTGGGGTGCATGCAGACGGCTGCGAGAGGGGAGGAAGGGGGGTTGGCACGAGAAACAAGAGGTACGAGACCCAGGGGTTAACTTGGTTGATCCCTCGGGGCGGAGTCCCCGACGTCATCAGACTTGTTCCTCTCTCTCTCTCTCTCTGAGCTATAATCGACCGGTTGGGGTCGCCATGTGGGCCTGTGCACTTCTTTGAGCTCGTGTGTGCCCGAGTCTCTCTATGTGGGCTCTATTACTACCAGTATGTATCCGTACGAGCCTCTTGTTCTGTGTGGCTTCCGCCCAGCCCGGGTTCGCAGTTGACCACTGCTGCTGCTGCTGCGGCCGCTGTCGGCGTCGCTGGTTGGCTGAAGGCAAGCTCGGCGAACGAGGGCGGAGGGCCACTTAGCTTCGTTCGAGACTGAAGGCGACGTCGTAGTAACGAATGAGCGAGTTTTTGCCTGCCGACGACCTACAAACGGTAGTAGGGGCTTCGTGAGGGACGAACGGGACGACTCACTTCAACGACCACGGTTTCATGAGGAGGCTTATCCCAGTTGCCCCTAGGCAAACGGCCAGCCGCACATGGGAAAGGAAGGCAGCAATTGTCTCACTTTAAATGTCGTCGCATCCAACTGCGGCGTGAATCCGGTGCGGCATGCACGGTTTTGTGCACATGCAATGTCTGCATATTAGGCGTCATTATTAGGCGTTAACTTCTTCCGTTTTTCATTCTAAGAGACGCTCGGCTACAAGATACAAGATAAACGAACTAATAAAGTACGGTTGTTCGTCGTCGCTGTTTGGCTGGATATTGACTGACAACAGCTGTGCATGTTGCGAATATATATTGGTTGCAATAAACACACATGTAGAGAGATGTAAGTTCTTCTCAAAAACAAGGAAAAAAGGATTAAAGCCACGAGAATTCTAGATAGATAGAGGGTGTTCGATTAGGTCGACAAAAACATTTTACTGAACATTTGAGCGCGACTTTAACTAGAAGATTGACACCTAACTTATCAGTAATTACTTCCCGAATGGCCTGCCGCTCACTAGAAACCGAAATACTTTGTGGGAACCTAAAAAACATACTGGGCACGCCACAGCTTAACCCATACCTATTTCATTTCTACGTCAACTCAATGCGTACTACAATTTTCAGTTTTGTGGTGTGTCTTCCCGGCGACAATCCCAGCCCCAATCGATCGAGCAACGCAAAAAAGCTACGTTGCTTTTATTGATGAATAGCTTGTAACAATGGAAAGTTTCACACACATATGCTATATTCGTACGCCCATATATATATGCTTTTTTTTTGGCAATACCATTACGCCAACTATACATAGATTGCAGTTAACGCAGCTGAAATATGAAAACCGTCCCATCATCGTCCTGGCTGGCAAGACATCTCGACAAACTCAACGACCAGCGCCGAATTGAGGCGGCCTTGAACTGTACAAAAAGTAAGGCCTTTACGTAAGTTGAAGCGGATCAAATCGAAGCACACTACGCTCAGGTCACTGTTGTTTGTACCGCTGTTTTTCACGAGGGCTAAACGCGAGTAGAAACACAACACATCGTCGAACGTTTCACCGACCGCGAAAAATCTGTACTGTCAGAGGAACATTTCCCATAGCGGTAAGCAGCGCGTTCCTAGCTTAGGCGAGCGTGTCGAACATCGGCCAGCTACTTTCGAACATGGTCTGCTACGGCTTCCCCTGGTGGGGCGGCGGAACGCGTTCGAAGACAAACGACACCGCCATTGACGATCCAGTCGCCGATGCCGAAGACCACCAATCTGCAGTAACCAAGAGTGTTGCCAACTGTCAACCGATCGACCGACCGTTGGGCGACAGCGAACAGTACTAGAAATAATAACAATCATCATATTACTACTACAACAGCAACGACTACTAAACTATAGTGATCATAAATCATACGATTGGCTCGTAAGCAAGTAGTTTATAGTAATAGGCGTAGTAGAAGACCATTCCTGCTTGACCTAGTCGACACAAAACAGGCCAAAAGAGAAGATGCTGGGAACAAAGCGGACGAGAAGGAACGACTAACTCAGCACTGGCCGAATGTCTTCGCGCGCGCAAAACAATTGAATGATGGTCATTCATACTATTGACGCGACATCGCGGCAACACGAAGCTACGCGTACACTCACATACGGATACTCACACATGTTTATATGCATACATATATACATATTCGTTATAGCTAGACGACGCAAGAAAAGTAGTTTATTTCCCGAGACGTTCATACGTTACATACGATACATTCTGTGCGTGCCTCAACTCCGGACAGGCCTGGACAGGCCAACCCAAATCCCGACACGCTTTTTCGGCTAGGGTGACGCAACCTAGAACAAACGTTAGGTCCGAGTAGTCGGCTAGTGATTCTGATAAGAGTGGTCTTAAGCGTCTTGTTCAGGGCCTGACCAGAAGCCTTGGCAATATCCAAACTTTTAGTTACACTGCTTTTTAGAGCACTGCTAAGTTTTCTGCCGACATTGTAGAAAACGGGTTGACGTCAGTTCTTCTTCAGGTCGTTTGAAGTTTCAAATGCATCTTAAAGTTTACAACGCACTTTCAACGTACGCCGCAGACAGCATTCACACTAATAGGGAGGCTACACATATATTTAATTTCTTTAGTACTGGCTGTTGTTTAGACTCTTTTCTAGAGTGCATTGTGTTACCCTCTAAGAAGCTGTCGCACGTGGGCACCGACTGGTACTGAGAGATTCACGACAGTTAACCAGGTTGTTACGACTACGAAACCTTGTGAGAAAGGGAACACCAGAAGATGCCTACGGCTATGGTGAAGAAAACGCTATGGCGAAGCGGCAGTCTACTAGGCGGCCGATTGGCAGATCTTCGATGGCTAGTGAAATACGGCCCCAAAAGCGAAGGCAAGGGGAAGCTAAGCGTTGATCTAGGACAGAGGAAAGCGGCGACCGACAACAGTCCTCACCGGTGCACTAACCACGTCTGAAGAAGGCTTCGAGGTAGCCCCCTTCCTCATCTAGAGCCACCTCACCGCGCCACCTCGGCCTAGTCACTGTCGTGTCCCTGTCTTAACTGCTAGTTCTGCTGCTCTGCCCCAACCGTCTGCTGGAACCCGAAATAGCTTTATTGCAAAATAAGCCCAGTAACGTACGTTTAAAAGCATCTCGTTGGACCAGAATGGGCTCATATATTTGTATATAAATATATATATATATATATATATATATATATATATATATATATATAAGAAAAAAAAAATATATATATATAAATATATATATATATATATATATATATATATATATATATATATATATATATATGTTTTTTCTTTTAATTCTGACGTCGTTTTTCATTTCGCTGCTCTGTGGTTCGCTCACTCTTGTTTTGAGTTCATCTTGCATTCCAAAGTGGCAGCGACAAGGATAAGTAAGTCTATGCTATGATTATTAACTTCTGCTACAAGTACTACCACGACCACTACTATTATTACTACTCCCAAACTACGGTTTATGGTGTGATCTGTACCGCCTGGCCGGACGTGCTGGCAACGGTACGTTGCTACGTTCGTCGGGGACGACTGACAGAAATGGAATAACGCGCGCTAGAAGACTTTGACGTTAGCGGTAACGACTGGCGACTGCCGACAAGAAGCAGCAGCAGCAGCAACAACAATGACAAACAACAACGACGACCACAACAACAATGACAACAACAACAAAACAAACACAACAACAACAACAACACAAATATACAACAAAAACAAGACAATAGTAATAACACAGCGGGGCCGTCAACAGAATCGCCAGCAGCGGTACTTTTGTTGTTTCTGTGTGGACGTCTCTATATGCATGTGAATCGCCGGCGATGGACACCGAGGCAAGCCCACAACCCAGGGCGGTAGAGCGGCTAAAAGTGGGTCAAGCAACGTCGAACTCGTTGTCGAACCTCATGCCGGACGAAGTATCATCGATGACCGGGGCCGCCGCACCGTCCCACCTGGGCTGCGCCGATGCCGTCAGAAATTAAACTGAGACAAAGACTCTGAGAGAAGGATAGCGCGGCGTAGTAGATAGAAAACGGTCAAGTAGGAAGAACGAAGAGCAGCACAAGAGAGCGGCAAAGATAAATAATAAACATGTTGATGTCAGGTCTCTGATTGTTTCGTCACTGGCGACTAGATAGAAACGCGCGCGCCGAGGAAGAGTGAGAGATACATGTCCAGCTGCTGCTCCAGGGTTTGGGTATTTGTTATAACATTTGGCCTGCTTTGTGTGTATATTCCACTATAGTTTTGTCCCTACTTTCTCTCTCTCTCTCTCTATACATATATATATATATATATATATATATGCACACGTTCTCGGGAGACAATTGTAGCTCAATTTTTATTCCTTAATAAATGATGAGGATATTCTCTATTCTATATATATATATATATATATAATATGTCAGGGGATTGTACCGCACGACTGGAAATAAACTCTAAATAATGGTCGATTCGCTAAGTTGAATCAATAATCGAAGGTCAAACCAATAAGTGGCCTGGACTCTTATTTCTAGCAGATGTTCGTACGGACTCTAGCGGACGGTTAGTTTAAATCCACGTTATTTGAGTCAACACAAGCTAGGGCGTTCTTGTTACATGCATACGTGTTAACCGTTATAGAAACTCAACCTACTTTTGGGCATGCTGGCAAAGAAATAGAAACAAAACAGTTACGAACTATAAAACCCAATAAATAACTATACGGTTTTAGTCCCTTACCCATTACAAGGAACATAAGTTTGTTGTTTTAGTACACAATTACCTTACTAAGCAATGTTTTCAGTGACATATATATCATATTCTAAAGGAGAGTAAAAAATGTGCATTAGCCACAAATAGCCGTATTTTTCCTTGCACATTTAGTGTAATAATCTTCTCAACTGATTAATATGTTCATAATATGCGGATTATTTTCGTATATATTCATATCCAAATAAATAGTATAATATTGTTCTTTCTAGCTCTGTTTCGGGCCTTCAGCACGGCATGATGCGCGTGTTAAAGGGGCCCCAAAATTATAGCAATGCAAATAAAAGAGTGTTAGCTTATATGGTATATATATATATATATATATATATAGTTAGCAGGTAGAAGGCGCAGTATAGAGGAGGCCTTTAGCTAGCATTCAAAGCTGCTTCAGTTAATCAACTCCTATAATCGGCACGCTGACCTGTCCAAGGTAGACTGGTGTATGTACATGGCCAAGCGTGTGCATACCCATCCGCCTGCACGCTACATATATATATATATATATATATATATATATATATATATACAAACATATGTGCAACAGACTTAAACACCACGCAGCTCAATGCGCGGCCCCTAAGACAAATCCATTGCGATACTTTTCTCATGGGGATGGCAGAACGTATCGTAGGAGATCTCTTTCGACCGACATGCCTAAACTCAGTATAAGCAAAACACATTTAAACGTGTCCATGATGATGCTGTTGCTCGGTTACATATGTGTATGTTGTTCGAGTACGTGCTGTTACTTGCTACCATGTCCACATGTACATGTTCATGTACATGAACGTGCTCATGTGTGCATGCATGATCGTGCCTCTACGGCTATTTTACTCATGTCAGATCTGTCTCATGTCCATTTATCTATATACTTATATATCCTAACCTACGTGTAGGGGTGGTGCGGCTGACTTACTGACTGACTGACTGAATAAACCGAACACTAACGCGAATGCGATGCATGCACATGCATGGACGCATGCGTGCATGCACGTGACGTATGCCGCGACCGCCCCCAGCCGAAGCATACGTCAACCTGCCGGCACTATCACCTGTCGGCACCAAATCTCTCTAGTTTGCGCATGACGCTGCTGCTACGTGTGGTGGTCCTCGTTGTTGTTGTTGTCTTTGTCATTGTTGTTGTTCGTGTTGTTGTTGTTTTTGTCATTGTTGTTGTTGTTGTGTTGTTGTTGTTTTGGTCATTGTTGTTGTTGTTGTTGTAGTCGTCGTCGTAGTGTTCGTGGTCCTCCGTGGGGTCGTCCGTCAAATTCGTGCAACTCGTGCCGGTTGGCTGTATTGTTGGTCGTTCGGTCGTGGTGGCACGCCAAGTTGTCGCCTGTCGCCAGCCATATCGTCACTCGTTTCGAAATGCCGCCGTCGCTGCCGCCGCCGTCGACGATGACGACAACGAAGAACACGACGCGTTTTCTTGATCTCCCCCCCCCGTCGTTGTTGTTGTTGTTGTTGTTGTTGTCGTCGTCGTCGTCGTTGTTGTCACCACCACAACATCCACCTTCGTCATGCACATCATCACTAACTACAGCATCTTCTCTCTCGCACACGTTCGCTCTCTCTCTCACGCTCTCTCTCTCCCCGTCTCTCTCGCCCGAGCGACAACCCCCCGACCGAACCGCACGTCCAGGTGTAACAACGAGCAATAGGTGTTCGCCTGCTGAAGATGGGCGCCTGCCACCAGCTCGCCCGTTGCCGAGGGGGGCGTCTGTCTGTTGAGCCATTGTCGGTGTCGTCAGGAAACGTTGTCATATTGTTAATGTTGTTGTTATTGTTGTTCCTGTTGTTGTTGTTGTTGTTGTTGTTGCTGCTGTTGTTGTCGATGTTGTTGTTGTTGCTGCTGTTGGTGTTTCTGGCCTGTTGCTGCTGGTGTTGTTGTTGTTGGTGGTGGTGTTGTTGTTGTTGTTGTTGTTGCTGATGTCGTCACCGTCGGCTCAGCCGCCGTTTTTAAGCTTTTCGTAGCCCTTTGCTAAGAAGTTGTCGAGTCGTCTGCAGCGATTCCGCGCTAACTTGACGTAACTCGTTGCTCGAGCGCGTCGAAAAACCACTTAGGTTGATGCAACGTGCACACTCGTACGTCCATACAAACATTCGTAAATGTAACTACATATACGTACACAAACACACGCATATACATGTAGACGGCCTGTCTGTTATAGTTGGTGTCATCTTATATCGACTGCCAGCGTCTGTTTGTTGTTTTTGTTGTTGTTGTTGCTGTTTTTTGCTTCTATGGTGTTTGTATCACCATTATCGCCACCATCATGATTGTCGTCGGTCGAAATCGTCATCAACATCAGAATCATCATCATCATCATCATCATTCTCATAACCACCACCATCATCACTACCACCTCAACCATTCCCGATTCGAGCGACATTGTTGTCGTGCGATCGCCTGAGGTCCTAACCCCTAGTCACGCGATGATACATACGCAACACGCCCCCATCTCGGCCGCGCGGTGAGGTTTTTCTCCGTCTCCTTCCCGCCACCGGCGCACCTCATTGTGTGATTCTTCCTTGTAGGCAGAAGTGGGGTCCGGCCGCACGCATTGACTGACTACGCAGAGGCTCATGTTGAATGGGTCGATGTTGTCCGTGATGATTCTGTCCCGAATGATGGTGACGATTATGATGGCTGGTAACAGAGATGGTCGACGATTTCTTCCTTCATTCAAATTAATAATAGTAATAATAATATAAAAATTAATATTAGTAATAATAATATTATGATTTTTTTATTTAATTCTTTTATATTAGGCCAGGCTAGGCAAAAATGACGTTGCCATGTTTTGCTGCTATTTTTGTTATGATGCTGTTGCTAGTGATGCGATGGAAGTGTTGTTTGTTGTGGTCTGGGTTTATCGCATTAAACAACTGGTTCTGACAGGTATTATTAGACTGGTTATTGAAGGTGTTTAACGAATGTAAAGCAATGTTATTAATATTGACAGCAGTTGTGATGACAACACAGCAACTCATTGATGTATGTAGTTCGACAACAAATCACCAATAGACTCTTCCAGCCGATAAATGTTTACTTTGAACTCCTTATATATATATATATATATATATATATATATATATATATATATATATATATATATATATATATATATAACATTAATTGTTGCTTCGCCGCGCTGAACAGGAACGCTGTAGATAATTTGTTCGACTTCTTGATGATTTGGTCAATTGTCCGCGTTATGAATATATTATCATTATATCATATATATATATTTTTTAACATGGGTTTATTATTATAATTATGTACATACATCACGCTTACTAATATATTAATTTTATACCATCTACAATATTGATTATATTGTTATAATTATTACTGTCGGTGACCACTTAAGATCATATTGACGTTGCTTTTCTGTAGTTCCAATGAAAACCTCCGTCGAAGAAACGCAGTCGATCTTGGCTCCGCTGTGGCTTCACAGAGCTTCCCCTTAAGCTCTTTTGTCAGTTTGAGTGCATTCTTGCCCCAAACGCCTAATAGTTATCTGGCGTTTGGGGAGACCGAACGTCATTACAAGGGGGTCTTCAAGAAGATGCGCGTATAGGCGTCGTTTATGCATCTCCCGTTGGTGAATGATGTGGCCGACGCCCGCGCTGGCTAATGCACGGTAGCGAAGGGCGTGTGTGTCAGAGACTGTGACGTCCCACGCCAGCGTCTGATTATGGATTATGGTCCTAGCTCCGGCTGGTAAGGTCATACGGTCTTCCAAGGGTTTCCTCACCTGGCCCATAGTACAAACAAGGCATTTTGCACTCTCATTGCGTGCTGGAGCAGAAAGTAGGCTTGGTGTTCTCCGAGATAGCTTAGCCGCTGGAAAAGCCGGAAGAGTTGTTCTCCCCTCTCGGCTAGTACCGGGCCAATCATGTTGGTGAACACCTCTGCACCTAGCAGGTCCAGTTCAAACCGATCTTTTACAAGGATGCCTGGGAGCTTGCTGTTGAATTCTGCGATTACCTCTTGTCTCTTTTTGTCAAACTCCTGTAGGAATAGCTCGCATCCAGAGGGCTAAACGCCAGAGGAGCCGCTACGTACATTGCTGAGAACCGGTTGATGACGTGATTTCAGTCTCACCGAACTTCAGGGGAGCCGGCTTGCTATATGCCTGGTGCATCATTGAATAGAGAGCCGGGGCGTGCTTGGAAACCTCCGTCAAGAGGTGCCCTCGTTTGTTTAAGTTAAAAGTTTTCTAATAATAATAATCGTGGCAATTATTATATGCTATTACGTGCCTGTGTTAGTGAGACAAATGTTCCTTGTAGCGTTACAAAGTCTAGAATTAACAAAAAAATTAAGGAGGTTGTTTTTAATTCTAGACTATTCTCCGTCGCCTACGGGCTTTGAACTTAACCTAAGTTATATCTTCAATGCACCGAGAGCCGGACATGTTAAGATATCTAGGGTTACGTTTAACAGTCCATGTGACAGCATGGCCGCTGCCTCTCAGCGGTATGGCTTACCATCTATTCTCAATGAGCATCGCTCAAAGAAAATTCGACCAACTACAGGGATCGAACCGGCGACACCCCGGTAGATGGGGACCATAACTAGCGCACTAGTCCCCTAAACTACGCCACCGACAGTGTTACAAGGTCTAGGAATCGCTATGTGTGAATGTTTATTGGGGCCCCCATTACTTTTCAGCGACGTGTTTACTTGCAATCACAATTAAGTATCATAGCAGATTTAGCCTCACATTTATGAACGTCTTATTCTTTCACGACTATTACGATTACGTAGTTCGTTAGCCTTTCACCTAAATGAACGCCCTCACTCAGGACGAAAGCCTAGGAGAGATCGTTCCGTTGTTGTCACCTGCGTCGAGCAGAGCAAAGACCTTACTGTCCGCTCCAACGCTCCAACGTTCGTGCCCCGTTTCCGTCGGAGCAGGCCGATCAAACTGGATGAATGAATGTTCGTTACAGCGCGCAGCAGCCACAATCACAGTGCCTAGGCAGTGGTTCTTCCGTACCGTTTCCGTATCGGCACGGGCAGCGAGAGACGTTCGGCGGCGACCTTGCCAGCCATGTTTGAGCTTCTTAACGACGAAGTCTTGCCCTGACGCCACCCCCTCCCCCCCCCGCCCCCTCTGTCTTTCCCTCCCCGCGTCGGCGGGAGGCCAGGCAATGTCGAAGCCAGTGCGATTTCCTGCGATTCCTCCTACAATTAGTACCAGTACTTGTAGTGCTTGTAGCAGTTTGACTGCGCCTGACTCGGCGGGAGTAGAACTATAGAGCTAAGATAGGCCAACAAGATTGCCATGTAAGATGGACCAACGACGACGGCCTGTTGCGGGAGGGGGAGCTCCGTACTTTGCCGCCAGCAGCAATAGCAGCAGCAGTAGAAGAACACCACCACCTCAGCCGGGATCAGGACCGCTTCACGAGCGAGCAGGTGTTCAGGTGTTTGCTGCCGTGCTGCCCCGACCGAACGATGCCTACATCAACTACGACAAACCTATCTACACACTGTGTTGTTGTTGAGCGCGCCTTAATATTCAACGCCTACATTGAAGGGGAGAGGCAAAAGGAGGGCTGCTAAGATGTGGGAGGGAGTAAGACCTATGCATATATATATATATATATATATATATATATATATATATATATATATATATATATATATACGTATTTGTATGTTTCTATACAGAAAGAGAGAGACATAGGGATAGGGAAGAAAGAGACAGGAGCATATCAGTAGACAGAGATGCATCGTGGAGAGCAGACACCCCACACCGTCTGATGTCATGCGGCGATGGTCAGCGACGTTGGCGCCACCCCACATGAAGTGTCGCAGCCTACGGTAGCCTCGGCAGCGGCAGTAGCGATTGATGCCGACGTAGCCTTAGTAGTACTACGTTCAGCAGTGTTGTTAGCGTATAGCCGCAGTGGTTGCTTGTCGGATAATGATGACCGCCGGCGGAGGCGATGATTCTACGTTCATTCAGCGAAGCTGCTAAGATGGCTTCGTTGATAGTGGCGCGCTGCCTGTTGCCCTGGGGTGCTGTGGGATCTTCCTTCAATATATATATATATATATATATATATATATATATATATATATATAATTTTTATTATAAGCTAGTTTGGTTGGAAAACCAGCCTGTCGAACGCTTTTTGCTATAGTCCGATTTGACTGTATTTGTGTCGTACGAACCTGGCATTCTTGTATACCAGCCAAGCTATGCAAACCTCATTGTAAGATTTTTGCTTCACATAGAACGAATATGTGTTCCTGCAACTGTGGAACTTTGTAACATCTGTGGAACTTTGTAACAGTTTAGTTGTATAGTGGTAACTAAATTTCTGTCTGATCATTAATAAGTACGCAGCTGCCTGAAGTAGACATCCTTTCCATCCGATGTAAGATCCAAATGTGATGTTATTTCAACAAAGCCACTTGTGCTCGGCGTCGTGCTTAAGAATGTAACGTTTATATATAATATATATATATATATATATATATATATATATATATATATATATATATATATATATATATATATATATATTATGAAACTGATTTGTCTAGACGGCAAACTTATTTAAATTCAAAAAGTCATAATTTCTATAATTAACACATCTTCAAAAATTGTAACAACTAAGGGTTTGCAGAAGAGCCTATCACACATATATATATATATATATATATATATATATATAAACTATTTTGTCATTTTCATACTACGTTGCATTGATACGGAAGCCAAAAATCCCGCTGTCAAGGCAAAATGTCTAGGTTCGTTTATTCACTAACAGGCACTTGTATCAAGTATTATATTCCAGCCGCCATCATTAGCTAACAAAATGATCTGTTGTTGTTGCTATCGGCACCGCCCTAATCGTGGTCGCAGCGTTGAACGATCAGGGACGACAAACCCGCTTCACCAGCCACCGATTACAGTTTCAACGCGAATTATAGAATCTGATTGCAAATATGACAACACATTAAGCCTGTAACGGCCTTGGCTCGTAGCGACTGGTGGATATTTTACGACAGCAGATGCGGCAGACAGATTCAAGTCAAGATAAATCTGCGACTTGACTGAGCAATTCACTAATCAGGTGTTGAAACTAGCTTAGAACGTAATGTCTTTCAATGATTTAAGTAACTAGAAGTATATCTTTATTAGGCCTACGTTTATACAGATATGTGTACAACTCTTATATATATATATATATATATACTGCCGTCTTCTCTGCTCAAGTCCCGTTTAGTTTACAAATTCGCAGCAGCAGCTTCGCTTCGTAGGTAAAAGGATGTCACATCACTTGAAACGATACGAAGAATGAAACAAATAAAGAAAGTCAACAATGGGGTCGAGACGGCCGCCCGAAGCATGAATGCACATAAACCAGCAGCTCCTCGTTTTGAGCGTCGAAGATCCGAGCCGCCCTCCCCGAAGTGCACGTTTTCCTGCACCCCCGGGAGTGGGGGGGGGTGGCGTTGGAGGCTACTCTTCCTCGTGGTCAGGTAAGATGTAACGGCTTCGGTAGTATAGGGGCACCTCCCCGTTCGCGACCCCCTCTTCCTCAGGCTTCCCTCTTCTTTATACATATATATATATATATATATACGGTGGTAGAATTCATCGTCCTCTCCTCGCACTCCTGCGATAGCATTAGCTTCCACATTCTTCACTATCAGCATCATGAACAGCGCACCATTATCATCGCCATCATCTTCACCATCATGATCATCATCGTCATCATCCATTCATGAGGTTCCTTCCCCCACGCTACAACAAATTCACCGCCACTCGAACTGAGTAAGGAGAGGAAGTTACCCCCGGGGGGCTAGATGTGCCGTCGCTACTGTCGTGGCCGCCACCGCTACAATCGCTGTGAAGTTGGCTGCCGCCTCGGTCTTTGGCCGACCGATGTTCTTCGCCGTTGCCGCCGTCGCCGAACGCTGGGGCCAAAACGCACCCCCCCCCCCCCAAAGCAATAGCGACAACGAACACTCATGATTACTACGACGGTATTCTTACGTCGCTATGTAGCGCTAGATTCGTCGTCAGCGGTCGTCACTCAGCCCCACCCCCCCCCCCCCCCTAAGTGACGTAAGTACGGCCGTCCGTCCGTTTGTCCGTGGGGGTGAATCAAGATGCCGGCCGCCGGTCATGGACGGTGGCGGTATCTTTTGTATTGGTGCGTCGTTATTGTTGGTATTGTTGCTGCTGCTGTTGTTGCGGCTGCTGCTGTTGTTGTTGTTGTTGATTATCCCTGTCGTTGTCGTCGTCGTCATGGTTGTCGTCGTCGTCGTTTTTCTTAGCGACCGCGTGCTTTAGCTATGGCTGCTACTGCTGCTGCTGCTGCTCCTGTCATTGCTGACCGTCTTCGTACGCTTCCTGTAATTAGAGGTTGCTGACTTCATTGTTGTTGTTCTTGTTGTTGTTGTTGTTGTTGTTGTTGTCGTTGTTGTTGTCGTTATTATTGCTGCTGCGGTGGTTGTTGTTATTGTTGTTGTTATTGCTGCTGCTGCTGCGGTGGTTGATGTTGCTGTTGTGGCGATCTCTGGTTCTATTGGTTGGTATTTGCTGTTGTTTTTATGTTTGTGGGTGTTGTTGCCTTTGTCGTCGCCGTCATCGTTGTTGTTGTTGTTGCTGCTGCTGCTGATGTTGTTGCTGTGGCTGTTATTGGGCGTACGACGCAAACCAAATCAGCCGCCGGCCGCCCCGGTCACCGAACGACAAAGGCCACCGATCTGGATGGAGCTCGAGGACATCCACGCGGCGGCGGCGGCGGCCGCGGCGGGATGGCGCAAAGATGGGATGATGCGCTAGACGATAATGATGGCGGTAGTCGTGGTCGTGGTGGTGGTCGTGGTGATAATGATGAGGAAGGATCATGATGGTGAAGATGATGATGATGGCATTGCCAGACGTCGCCAAGCACTGCATACACACGCCCGCTGCTCCGTAACCGCCGCCGCCGCCACCGCCACCGCCATTGCCACTGCAGCTGAACGAACGAAACCGTTGATGCTCTCGTCGTCGTCGGCGTCGTCGGCTTCGGCCAGTACTTCGTCATAGCAGCAGCAGCAGCATAAGACGCGGTAGCAGCAGAAGTGGCAGAACGAGCACTACTACTACTACACTACTACGACTACTACTTCTACTACGACTACTATTGCTACTACTTCGACTTCCTGACCGAGTGACCGACAGACCACGACCAAAGGCCACTCGACAGAATGAACAGAGGACGGCAGACGACAACAACAACAACAGAAGCAGCAACAACACCAACAACAACTACTTTTAAAAAATGGAAATTTAACTACTACTACTACTACTACTACTACTACTATTACAGCAGAAGCAACAACAACCACCGCAGCAACAACAACAACAACAACAACAACAATAACAGGCTCTCCCCATGCGGTGCCGCGATAGCACAAAAACAACAACGACGACACTAAGAATAGCAGCAGCAGCAATAACAAGAGCAATGACAGCAACGGTTACACTAATAACAAAAGCAACAGTACCAATTGCAACAATACTTTAAACAACAAACAAACGCAACAATACCCACAACCAAAACGACAATACTAACAACCGACTCAGCAACGACTCCACAAGAACAAGGTAAATAACCACCTTTACTACTATCGGTTACCTGCTACCTAAACAATAACAGCAATAACTGGATGGCTTGCCAACAGCTGAACAACAACAGCAACAGCTGGACGACAACAACAACAGCAGCTGGACAACAGCAACAGCAACACCTGGACAATGACAACAACAGCCTTGTACAAGAGCGCAGTACGAACGGCTGCGCTTCAGTCGCAACCTATTGATACCGCCCCGCCGTCCACGTACAAATACTGGCATCATTGCTTCGATTGGTACTATTACTCTACTACTACTACTACTACTACTGCTACTACCGTTACTACTACTACTACCACTACTACAATTACTACAGTGCTACGGCTATTAGAATAGCACCCATCGGCTCGCGCCCTATGCGCGCGCATGCGATATTCGAGTGGACTTTCGTGTCGCGCAGCGGGTGCAGCAGTGGCGGCAACGCGGCGAAGACGACAACGTCATCAGCGTCATTGGCGTCGTTGTTGTTTTTGTTGTCATCTCGTGCTCCACCTGGAACCCCCAACCGACGAACGAACGACTGAATAACAACAACCGACCACCTGCCTGTTTGCCTGCTGCACAACGAAATGTAGAGCACTGCGGCTGGTCGAGCCGATCTGCCAGGACACACGTATACACACAAATATATATATATATATATATATATATATATATATATATATATTTATTTATTTATTTATATATATATATATATACGCACGCGTATATATCTGCTTACATCTGTATACATTTACACACACGCGCCGCTATAACAACAAACACATCGCGGATCGGCAAGTGTTAGTACTTTGAATTTTAACAAAATTTACCGAAAATATCAAGGTATTCCGGTTTGTTCTGCTTCAAAGCGCCATTTATCAGCGTCACACAGGCCAAGTATCGCGCCAATCAGTGGCGGCGTTGATTGTTAGGGTTTGGTTTGCCAAAACATATTTTTATAGAGCTATCCAGGCCAGAAGACGCCAAAGAGACTAACCGATGATTCGCGCAAGATTTTGCTCAGTGTTTGGTGGGATATGCATTACATTGTACACTACGAGTTTACCTTCTAATGGCCTAACGATACCCACGGGTATCTACTGTAATCAGTTCGACCGATTTGTTGCCGCTTTTCAAAGGAGGAAACACAGTCTCGTGAATCAAAAAGGTCGAATTATCTTCCACCAAGGCAACGCGCGCTACCTTACTCATCGAGCATCACACCGTCGGCCTACCACTTATTCAGAGGGCTGCAAAACTATCTACAGGAAAAAATCACTTTATAGGAAGCAATAAAAAAAACACTTGGAGACTTAGCTAGAGATGCAAAACCCAGAATTATTTTCCACACACACACACATATATATATATATATATATAAGCGGCTTCTGATTTCATTACAAATGCGCAAATATTGGTTATGTCAACCACTTGGTGGTCAGCTTGTTGTATTGTATCGAATCTGTTTAAGCAATTAGGTTCCTGGTGATTTTCCTTAGATCTTTTACGCATGGCCGCTTTCCGTGAGTAAATCCGGCCTTACATACGCCACCAATGCCTTGGAGAAAGCACGCGAGTCAGTTTGCATCTCTATGTCATGATCCGACTTGCGATAAATCCGTCCGCGGTTCTTTACATGTCACAGATGTCCGTTTCAACCTTCGATTCAATTGGTCTTTTCGCGCCAGGGTTAATTGTGATCTCAGTCGCTCGTTCCCCGCACTCTCGGTGGCCTTGCATCTTTTTTTTATTATATGGCTTATGGTGTGCAGAATATTGAATGCTGTTATCTACGTATAAATGCGTTGTCTAATGCGTATTACTACTATCAAGCCCGAACGTGTGATTGTTAATATAGTTGCAACAAGCAAATCATCGAGCGACGAATAACTTCTTTAACGTTAGACCAAACTCACTTAGAAGTCGGTGCTCCGTCTGGCCGAGGACAGTTGCACGCATTAAACACATAAACAATAAGTTTGCTTAGTGTATGTCGAGGTGGATATACGAGAACAGTCTTCAAACTATTGTAATAAACTATTATCTGGTCAAGTGTATTTAGGAATTTATTTCAGCTACCGTTTTGTGTACGAAACAACCTGCTATTGTGCAAAAAAGACGTAATCTATTCTATTCTATTCTATTGTATTTTAGCTTAAATAATATTCTTAACAAACTAAACTTAACTCTCTTGCGCAAGTGTTTTATCTACTATATTTATTTTCAATGCATCTAATTTAGTTCATCAATCGAGTAACCCTAGTTTCATAATCACCTCGCTATAAATATTCAATATGTGCCCTAGTTTACTTAGAATCTCAGCTAACCGATCATCTCACACGTAACAACAATAGAGTCAAATTCAAAATAAAGCACTAATGCAAAAATTGCCCTTTGCCTTTGATTGACCTCATTTTGAAAGCCTACTGAGATTTGGCCTATGAGCCATCAAACGATTAGTATCAACTTGCCCATTACAGGGGAAATAAAATCTTCATGGCAAAAGTTGGATGATACGCTTCATTTAAAAGGGATCAAAACAAATGTAGTTATTGGTTAATTGGATAGATTTATTATTTGCCTATTATGTATACTTCAGTCCATATGTTATTTTTTATTAGTAGCGCTAGGAGCGCCAGCATAAACAGACATGTTGACATATCTAGGATTTCCTCAATAGATTGTGACATCGGCATGGACGTTGACTCTCATGGGGGTCATGGGGTTATGGTTGTTTATCATCAATTCTCAATGAGCATCGCTCTTAGAAAAATGTATGAGTATCGAGGGTCAAACCAGCGGCGTCCCAGTAGACAAGAACTATGACGCACTCGTCCCGTGGGCCACGCTGCCACGTTATGTCAAGGATTATGTAAAACTGCCTAAGGAGCCCAATGTTTGCCTAGAGACTTGCCAGCATCAAATATTTATAGTCTACGCAGGCCATGGGCCTATGGGTGTTCGATACTTATCAGATCCCTACAAACCCACTAAACCGGATTTCTAACCGCACCCGCAGGTCGAGAATTTTTTTAAATTACTTAATAATTTTATGAAATTATTACTTAATATTACTTACCTCCATTACTTGATAATGTATACTGGATACGAAAAGAAGAACACTACAAATGGCTATAAATTGTTGAAAAAAAATAATTGCTTTTACAATGCTAAGCCTTTACTTATTTTTTTCTAAGTTCATATGTGTTGGCCTGTGTTTGGCATAGCAATAATTCAAACGTGCACAAATGGACTTCATTAAACCGTTGTGTTTTTTTGTCGTCTATACTTGGTCAAACCGCACCACTTGCTTTTGTCTATAAAAAATCTATTTTCATTTTGTTCATTCGTTCATCGTTAGGTGTTCCAGTACCTTATTTTAAAGTACAATGTAAATACAACATTGTATGAAATGCTTTAAAGAACTAGTTTTTGTGTCAGTACACTGAGGCTTAGTAAGTTTGTAGGTTTTGTTCAGGTGCTCAGAAACGACGAAAGCGGAATGTGCTATGTAGAAAGTTCATTTTTCAATCAATCATGTTTAGGTTGATGATAACATCAAATCTCAATGTTTGTTGTCCTGGCGTTCCACATAGAGAGAAAGAACAGAGCTCTGTGCTGTAGTGCCGGACAACCATCCAAGTGGTACTTAGCGCATTGGTACGAACAGAACCTACAAACACACTAAGTACTATAGTTTTCCGATAGAAACTCCATACTTGAGCATACGAGGTGATGGAACCCGTGCACGGTAGATCTGGCATAGACGTGCCGGTCACCGTAGGCCACCCCGGCCCACAACCAAGAAAACTTAAGGTAAAAGTTCCTAAAAAAGTTAAAAGTTTTTTATTGGCAATTGGTTAGTGGCAACTGGTGGCCTGGCCATGCTAAGCAGCCGCAATGAGACATAATAAATAGACAATAGAAGAAATATAACAAAAGCCTGTTCTGATTGATTTTTCGCTGCTATTTATTATTTCTACATTATTGCTGTTAGCATTGCCTTCATTCGCTCATTTTGTTACTGCGGTTGCTAACGTGCGCGCAACGTCAATAAGTTCTATACTTGGAGCCGCAAGGTTGGCTCAGACGAATCGAAGGCTCCCGACTGCAATACCTTACGGAGATCCAGGCAGACCCTGCGACTTCTAAGAGACTCCTTTTACAATCGCAAATTTATGAAATAGAACGATAATTCCTTTCACCTTTGGAAGTTCATTGGTGAGTCCTGTGGGAAAGAAAAATCCAGCGCTAAACTACCATATAAAGGCGCCTCACCTTGATTGCGGACAGCAATTCCCGAATGCGCTGAGTATTTTCGATGAGTTCAACAGGTTCCTCGTAACTATTGGTCAAGCGCCATCGCCGCTCTTGACATTAAGATGGGTATCCGAACTGAGTTAGCATGGATCTGAAATTATTCTTTGCCACTCGCTCGTCCGCTTGAGAGAAGGGTCAACTTATCCATTAAGACTAATCCAACACGATTAAAGGACGCCAAATTAAATAAGATTAAAAGAGTCCTCCTAAACGTTATGGATGCCTTCAGTTGCTTACGCCACTTGTTTTGCCCTACAATGTTTGAGTTTTTGGGATGTGCACGAGTGACAATTGATTGGTTCAGGTTATACCCATCCAGCATAAGCCACCCAAGTTTAACGGCAGATCACGTACTGCTCTTGTGTGTGTGAAAGAGACTATTGACATATTCAAAGTTCTTGGCTCGGACCGGTCTGGTGATGTTTTATGTGCCTCAGAGAATCGTCTGTGTGCAAGAGGTCAATTTGTGCAACCATGTGAACTGTATGTGTAAATTGATGTAAATGTGTGGACTATGTGCGCACATATGTACACAGAGAAACTCTTTTAACCTATTAATTTTACGATAACTTAAGCACTGTGAGAACGCTTTCAAAATATACTTGTATATACATAAATTTATTCGACGATACGGAGTTAATAAGAGTAACTGGCGATCGTATACATATATATATATATACATATATATATATATATATATATATATATATATATATATATATATATATATGTATTAACATACATCTGCAGTCATATTTAGATAAGTAGCTTTCTGCTAAAAGTGGTGGGAAAAAATCAACCAAAATTGCTGCAGAATCTAGTCCGGATGTACGTATACATATCTTCCGGATAGTACGTATACATGCGTATGTATATAAGTAGTGTGGTGCGCGTCGGTCGAAAGAAAATCGTTCTAAAGGACATCCGGACCAGCTGCAGCAATGAGCACTCTAGTTTTTGAACGTTCTTAACGCCTGCTGACGACTAACCCGCTCTTCTTTCGCCACCCGGGGTTGTGGCCAGCTGTGAAATTTCGACCGACAGAAAACGGTGCTTGTTGGTGTTGGCTAGGATACGCGTTCGGTAACAACCCGCGAGGGGGGGGGGGGTGCGACAGCGAACAGCCAGCCATTCGTCCCAGTTGTCTGGGGACGACGGGCTTCTCGAGACTTCTGGAGATGCCTTGGCCGGACGATGTGCCTGCCGGCTGCGACCGCCGGCGGGGGGATTGCTGTTGTCACGGTTACGGTCCGTGTCCTCGCACTTTCTGGACACCCAACCCCCACCCGCCTGCCCGCAATGAGCCCCCAGCCGCTTTCCTGTGTTCTGTAGTACGTGTGCATGTCTGTTGAATTTGTCGCCACGCCTGGCTCCGTGTGTTCGCCTGTTTGTCTGCCTCTCTGTCTGCCTGCGTGCCGCCTGCGTTTTACGTCTCGTACGCTAACGAATGGGCATATCTGACGAGCCCGGCGTCCGACACCTGCGATCGAGGCAGATCAGAGCTGATCGCTCAAGCGGGCCACGGCCCTGGTGGTGGTGATGGTGGTGATGGCGGCAGCAGCGGCGATCACATCTTCGACACCGTTGACGCCGTCGGCTCAGGTGACGCTCGACCCCGTAGCGTCAACACCCGCTATTCCGGAATGCTGAAGCTTCCGTCGACCTGGCTCTCAAGAATGATGAACACCATGATGTTGTTGAACACGATGATGATGATAGTGATGATGATGATGATAATGAGGATATGCTGAACATGATGGTGGTGATGATGATGTTGGGCATGATGGTGATGGTGATGATAATGTTGGACATGATGGTGATGATAATAATGAGGATGATGATGATCATGTTGAACATGGTGGTGATGGTGATGATAATGTTGAGCATGATGATGGTGATGATCATAACGTTGAACATGATGGTGATTCTGATCATGCTGAACATGATGCTGTTGATGATTAGGACGATAGATGATGAATCTTGAAGGTGATGTTGCTGTTGCTGATGCTGTTCAGTCCCCGTTGTTTATTTGGGCGGCCAGCCTGGGACTAAGAGTATTACTTGATCGTCGTCGTCGTCGTCGTTGGTGTAGCTAGCATCTTCATTCATTCTCCATGTATAATTGTGTATGGCTGGGTGTACGGGGTGACCGGGCAGCATCGGAAGGCCCGTCGCGATTTCATCGGCGTCTTTGGCCCAGTGTGGCTATCCACTGGAACGGCCAACTTCCGTCGGAGGTCCGAACCTCTCTCTCTCCCCCCTCTCCCCCACCTCTCTCTCTCTCTCTCTCTGTCGGTTGGGGCATTCACCCACTACGACGTCTAGTGTACTGCCTGCGGCTGTAGACTGCGGCTCATCCACTTAAGCCTATCATCGCTCATGCGTTGTTGTCGGGATGTCGCGATTTCCGTGGCCTCCGTCGCCAGCAACACGCCGCTATCATACACAACAGCCTCACCGCCATCACACACCAGCCTCTCACCTCAACCAAGAGGTGGCTCAGCTGCCGCTGCTGCTGCGCTTCTGCTGCGTATACTGTATGCACGGACGTACGGTCGTTCTACGCACGCCGTTACGGTAGAACGGTGCCTATGTTGGTGATGATAAGGGTGTTGTTGTTGCTGTTCTGGTTGTTGCTGTTGTTATTATTGTTGTTGCTGCTGTTGTTATTATTGTTGTTGCTTCTGTTGTTGTTGTTATTCTTGTTGTTGCTGCTGCTGTTGTTGTTGCTGTTGTTTTTGTTGGTATTGTGGTTGTTGCTGTGTGTGGGGGGTTGTTCTAGTTGTTCTTGTTGTAGCACAGCCATTGAAGTTTAAGAGAAGTCGACACCAACTTGTACACTGTTGCCGATGTCTTTGCTGCTGCTGCTGCTGCTGCCGAGCAGTAGATGGGTAGATATCTGTGAATGAACTGTCGCTGCTTGCTGTCATCGTCTTCATCATCGCATGCTCAATATGAGGTGTGTACGTAGGGGACGGCGATGTCGGCGTATAACGATTAGCCCGCGTACGTGTATATTGCGTGCGTGTATCTACTACTGAGTAATGTAGGTAGGCGGAGGTTGAGTGAGACTGAGCTGAGATGGGTTGGAGGTGCGGCCCCGTCATCATCATCACCACCACCACCACCACCACCATCATCATCATCATATTCAAACACCCACGTCGCCCAAACCACGAACAAGTCAAAGAGCTAAAACCGCTGCCTGGTAGGGGAAAACCGCAGACACAACATCTAGCCAACCCACTGACACCCAATAACCTCAGGTGGTAATGGCAGTGGCGATGGGCATGATTTGTGATGGTTATACAAGTATTTGGATAATAATGACAACCGTCTATATATATATATATATATAAATATAAAAGTAATGACGACTATGACCAGAGTAGTGGCGACGTTGGCGCTCAAGCCTTGCGTGCCGAAGACTCGCCTGTTCACGACTATTCCTACAACCACAACTATTTCGTACTCTTCCACTCTATCACTTTCCTATATACTGGTTCCTACTCCTACAACAACCATTACACGACCTTGACTGCGTCTGGTACAACCGATAGCACCAATGCCGCTCCTGGCACGGCGCTGTCGCTGTCGTCGTTGTCGTCGTCGTCGACGTCGTTGCCACTGCTACCGGTGTACGCACGACTTCGGTCTCCATCGTGTCCGGCCAGCCCAGTACAGCCCACCATTTTGTGAAGGACGTCCAAGATCGTGGTAAATCCCCGCGAAGTCCGCGAAGATGGTGGCGCTCATGGCGGCCATCCAAGTCACTAGGCGGAAGGTGGTGTTTGGTGTTGAACTACGTTTGCGGGCTAGGCTTTCCCCCCCCCCCCCCCCCCCCCCCCCCCAAGGGCACCGTGGCCACCGTCTACGGCGCCGTCACTGCAGCGATGGCTGTAAACTGTAACGTTGTTCGGTGAGGGAAAATGAGGAGCCAACAACGGCAACGTACTTGTAAGAGCCGAGCCCGATCATCCTCGAGCAGAGAGCGTAGCACCGAACTAGACGGCGCTGGCTGACAACCCTGCCGGAAGGGACAGCTGCCCTTCTTCTACTGCTGTACGAATACTACTACGACTACGACTACAGGTCCGGCGGCCCGCTTGACGTGTCCGCTCTGCCGGCCTCCTTCTTTATACCGACGGTCGACGACGACGGTATTTTGCCGAGTACGGAGGACGCGACGCTACCCGCAATCAAAGTTAGCCAGCCAGAGAGCTAAAGCAACATCAGCAGCAGCAGGAACAACTAACTGCCCGCTTCGACGGATCTCATTTGTCTAACCGCTAATAGAACCAACTCACTGGGTAGTAGATAGTAAACCATAGAATATATATATATATGTGTAAAGAAGATAACAGAGGAAGCGAGAGAGAGAGAGAGGGTGGCCTGAGTGTTGATTTCCGCTAATTAATTCTGGAAATGTGGCCGAATCTCTCGAATTCCCCGTATATATATATATATATATATATATATATACATATATATACATCAACTTTAATGAGTGATCGCCGCTCTGGTTTTATGTAGTGGGCAAAATTCCTCTAGCCGCGGTTTGCGCCGCATTACTACAGAACATTGATCACCGTTTAATTGTGCTCTTTATGCACACGAGTAGGTTTGTCGCAAACACGTTATGGGTACGTGCAAGCTATGAATACACTATCATGATCATAATGACAATTAGTAATATTTCCAAGAAACTGGATACATTTATTTACTTTTGTTTGTTTGCTGTGTGGCCGTTATGGAACAAGAGCACATTGTGGCTTTGACTTTAAATGCGCTCTGCGCATGCGGCAGTCTTGAGCGAACGAGACCTGGCAAGCTGCGGCCTAGCTTAGCTGAAGCTATACGCCAAGACTTCCTAGTGGCTTCGTGGCTGGATCTTCTTCGCGTATACACACACACACATATATATATATATATATATATATATATGTATAAACAAATACAGATTGACGATGGCTCCAAGTCAAACGGCTGGTGAACGACGCCGTTCCACGTAGAGCGCACGACGTCCGAGCTTCCTTCCTGTTAATCAGATTGGATATCGTCTTATCATCGTGCCTGCAACTGCCTACTGAGGTGGTGAAGTCGACTATGGCGACTCACAGACATCGACACGCAGGCAGGCAGACAGACAGCAAGACAGACAGTCAGACACCTTCCGTTGACGACGACAACGGCAACGGCCGACGGTGACGACGAGGTAGAGATTGATTTGGTCCTCGATCCGAGCGATCGAGCGATCGATCGAAACGCTTCACTTCACGTTCGCCGTACGACCTCAATCTGTCTTCGGCCGATGTCCGTTCGCCGCCGGGGTGCTCGTTCTCTTACACTTTCACTCGCAGTGGCAGCAGTAAACGAAGTGTCCAGGCCTTCGTCGCCACCGGATCGATTTGATTCGGGCGAACACCTACAACAACGGACGTGCTCTCCTCTCCACCCCCCCCCCTCCTTACAGACATAACGAACGAAAGTACGCCTGGCGACGGTTTTACCGTGCATCTGGTAACAAGCAAATAAATGTTTTCCTATATATATATATATATATCTGGCAGCGTAGTCTGGGAGCTTGTGGTTGTTGTGGACGTGATGTCGCCAGTTCGGGTCGAATCTGTTGTGGGTCGAATTATGTTCCGCGATGCTCCTTGAGAACAGATCATAAACCATACCGCCGAGAGTCAGCGACCACAGGGGAACTCTAAGTATTCTTAACATGTCCGTTTGTACTACCGCTTAAAGTGTCGCTGATGTAAAAGGGTGACATGTGTAATTAAATGTACATGTTAAGCGAACATTAAATTCATCCGTTTATATATATATATATATATATATATATATACGTTATGTAACACATTGTGATAACAGAAAACATGGACAAATAAATTCGCCGGCGGGCTATGTCGGTCCATGTTATATATATATATATATATATATATATATAAATATACATATATAGATGTGAGTAGAGCGCAAGAGTATAGAAACGGTCGTTATACCAGTCGATGGTGAGGTGTTGCTGTTTGAGCGTACTTCTGTATGCATTGTGTGTCTCTAGATGCGTCCATTCACACGTGCATTTCGGCGGTATTTACGCCAGTAAAGTGCCGTAAGGTTTCCTGCCGTACAGAAGGCAAATCTTCTACCGCACGCCTCGTGCCGACTAAACTGGGGCGCGTGTGTGGCACAATGTGACGCAATGCATCCTTCGTCTTTTGCTAACTAGTTACATAACTAGCTGGTTGAGACTGAGGCTAAGAGGCTGGAGGCTAAGAGGCTGGAGGCTACGCGTTGGTTGAGTAGCCAACCTAGCTTCCACCTGCCCTGCCGAACGAGCGGGGATTGCGCAGGAGAAGCGCACGTATAGTCGTTGAAGTTGCTTTACCAGAAGCTGAAGTCGTTCGGTCGCAGCTCTTCTAGCATGTGAGACTGTGTGTCGCGTCGCTCCGATACGATGGGCCAGGCACGGCCACAGGGCGACCTAGCAGCGTTCGACGACTGATCAACGATCAATACGAAAGCGACTGCCGAAGGCGCGTCGAGCGCGTCGAGCTGCCTGCCTAGTGATGTTATTCCATTGTGATACGTGGCGCGAACTTTCTGCAAACAAACTGCCGAGAAGGCCGTAAGGTTGTCGGCTGTGGGCCGGATCAGCAGCGCTGCCAGGGCGGGACGCCGCGGCAGCGGCGGTGGGGGAACAGACCGAAGCTTCTGACGACCCCAGTACAAGGGGGAGCCATAGGACGTCGAAGGCAGTGGTGGTGGCGGCGGTGGCTTTACCTGGCCGACATGCTGAAATAGCCCAGCATATACGCGCGTCTAGAAGCAGGTTTGTTTCTGTGAGTATGTAGCTATCTAGCTGACGCTAACGTGCATGTACATACATACCTGCCCACGTGTGTAGGCACATTGTGTGTGTTATGTACATGTATTTCCGTATGTATACGTATGTATGTGTGTCTGTGTACGTCTAGCTGTGTGTGTGTGTGTGTGTGTGTGAACGCGATACTTTAAATGACACAGATGAATGGAGACGATTGTGAGGCGCGGCGACGCGACGATGTTGGGGTTCGGCTGCTCGGTCGAACCGATGAGGGGTGAAGGCCGGGCCGGGGGGTCAAACGAATCATCTGGTGGTTTACGGCGACAGGAACGACCTCTGAACACAGAACGTACAGAAGGACGGACAACAATATCAACAACAGCAACTTTAGCAACACAAAAACAACAGCAAGAACTCAAGAAACAACAACAACAGTAACAGCAACTAACTCTAGAGGCAGAAACAACAATCAAACCAGTAGCAATGACATTAGCAACTACATTAACAACAGTAGCAATGACATTAGCCACGACAATAACGCTCTTGGCTCTATTTCAGCTACCATCAGCATAACTACAACTTTCCTGCTTTAACAACTTCTGCTACAACTTACCTTTCCCTTCTACGAAATACTAAATCAAGCAATCATTAAAGCAACGGTAGTGTGTAATGTTGTCATTGTTGTTGTTTGTGATAATGATACTGGACATTACCTGTTCAGGCGCATATGTGCCTATAACTAGAGAAAACGCTTGTTTCTACCTGCCTCTACAGGATGCGAGGCCGGCCGCCTGGTGCGGTAGGAACTCACCATATTGGTGAATCGAAATGGTTTTGGCTGGCGAACACAACAGCGACAATAATAGCAACAACAACAACAACCAGAACAGCGACAATATTAGCAACAACAACAACCACAACAACAGTAGTGTGAGTCGTACTAGTCAACGGCTTAACCAGAAGTGCAGCCGAAAATGCAGCCGGCAGCAACAGGACATACAGTAACAACGAAAACGGCAACTCCAAATGTCCAACGTTGTTGATATCACGCATTTTTCAAATTTGAAAAATGCGTAATATCAACAACGTTAGACCTTATATATATATATATATATATATATATATATATATATATATATATATATATATTAAACCTGGCAACTGGTGATAAGCGATCTGCAGGTTTCTTGAGACAACGTCTCGATCTCGACGTTCAACGCGGGAATGCTGCGTCCGTCCGGGGCACACTGCTAATGTGGTCTCAGCCCACTCTTTACGAGATTGAGTAACATTTACGGCGCACACGTTCTCGGGAGACAATTGTCGCTCCATTGGCATCATTAATAAATCTCTAACTCTTCGTATATATATTGCTTCTTGGAGGACACCGTCAAAGCCGCTCGGCATGTAATCGCGAGGTGGCTCACTACATATCTCAAGCCGCCACTATGATATTGCGCATTTTATTGATCTGTTTATATATGGCGCGCAGAGTGTCCTACGCACTGAGGCAAATGTTATGTATTATGTATGGGTATTTTTTATGCTGCATTTTTTATCAATTCAATTATAACCGTAGTAGCTGTTGGACAGCTTGACACAAAGCAGCTCCTTAGAACTTACAATAACACAATCATCTTCTCATAAAAGTTATTTCTATGTCAATGCGCGAGATGAAAGATTATCATGGTTACGTAAATAATAAAAAAAAAAAGGACAGCAAGACTACAGGAAACGGCCTGGAAGATACCACTTAACGGTCGTATTTTGATAGTATCAATCGCCGTTGATAGTAATAAATGTTCAGCATCGGAGATTCACAAAACATACATGCATATGTACACACATGCGTACATCCTTACATATATATATATATATATATAGATATATATATATATATATATATATATATATATATATATATATATAAATATATATATATATATATATATATATATATATACAGGCCTCTACATATCCGCTCACAACATCAGTCTCTGCAGAACGAACCTCTTTGTCGAGTTCGCGCTCTTCAACGGTGGAACAAGGCATGTGGTGTTGCGAAGATCAGCACCCTAAATTATCCTCCAAGGTTCCCTATCCTTCAAGAAGTCGGGCCCGTCGTAAGTAGTAATGCTTATTGAAGGGCGAACACGATGGAGAGGAGACGAAGAAGAACGGGAGCAATTGGGAGAACTCCCGCATAAGGGTTTCCCGTGAGAATGAGCCTCGCCCGTGAGGTTGGCACGGCAAGTCGCCGAACTGACTAACTTGCGGCCTCATTGTGCGCTGCTTACTAATGTCTAGCCTTCTGTGGAGCCTTCTGAGGGAAAGGTATAAAGTTCAAGCTGAAGCTGAAGAGGTCGTGACTTTGTGACGGGTAATGGAGTCGCCTCCAGCCAAACTCCTATCGTTTGCGAGCTATTCCTCGAGTAACTGTACTCTTATTAGATGATTCGGCGACCGTGGTACTGGCTGGAGTGTGTTGTCCACTTACTACGGGAATAAGTGCTGGTGTTCCCGTCTGAGAACAAAATCGAGACAGTGGAGAAATCAACGAACCAGTGAGTTAATGAATGAACAGAGCGATTGGCTCAAGACTGTTTTTGTTCCCTAAGTTTGCAGAAAGCACTAACATTGTCAATGCACCTCACTGGCACAGCCATGAAACTAACAAGCCGATATAAATCCCTTGAAACTGTGATTCGACCACTAAATAAGTTGGACAGAAACATAAAGAACTTGATATATATATATATATATATATATATATATATATATATATATATATATATATATATATATATATAGTATTAAGCAGCAATAGAGGTTATATATATATATATATATATATATATATATATATATATATATATATAACCTCTATTGCTGCTTAATACTATACACATATTTAAATATAAATGCTGCTGATCAACAACCACTTTATACACAATACCAATTTAGGCTTGCCGAAGAACGTATCGGCAACGCTCGCACTAGAACTATGCCACGAACGCACACTAGTAAAATAATTAGTACTTTGCAGCTATAAATGAAAACTATAATCACAAAAAAACAGATCTATATTATGCCGAACAACATGGCAAGGTTACCACCACCTTCTATGCTTAGGCGGAAACTGTTATGAAATCGACGAGTGCGTATGTAAATATTGTGGAGAGTGCAATATCGCACGTTACCACATAGCTTGTTCATTGACACATCGTCACTACAATCAAGCGTCAACGATATTCTTAGCCTACAAAATGATATGTGAACTATTGTTATGCTACTAATTCATGGTAAATAAACCCGGAACAATACCAATTCAAAAAATAAACGTGAGATACGAATATAATCTTCTTCTGGAACACACTTGATTTGTCATTAAATGAACTTGTCAGTGTTATTACAAACTGCTTCTTGTGAATGAATGCCCAGAGCATCTGACAATAATATAGATTTCAATGCTACATGCGCCCTTCATATGGGTGAAATAAATGTGATGATGACTTAATTTGTTATTGTGAAAAAACAATTAATTTGTAAAGTCTCCAGCAGCTCTGAACAGCTCTGCAGTGCTTAGTGCATAGCTTCTCTTACTTAAATACACCGCATCTATGCTGTTTTCAAGTACGTACAAGAAAGATGTAAACTGTATATGAGTATACAATGGACATAGTATTAGTTTGCTTATTGAAAGTAAGATGACCAAGATTTCATCTAGGCTGTTGAGTCAAGCCTACGAAACCGTCAGATAGTCTAGGTTCTCCAACCTCCAAGAGAAAGTTGTCGTATTCTTGCCCATAATGGTGGTTACCTTGCTCATGTCTACGGGACAAAATACTGAAGCGATATTGCCTAAGTTGACTAGCTATCGCATAAACGTGCATGTATTGCAATGCACAAGCAAATCAACCACCTAGAGGCAACCAAATACAAATAAGTGTATATTCCTATTGATTCAGAGTTTGTGTTGGCGTCGTTAGCTGCTTGGTGCTTTAATATGATAGTTTGGCACGCATTTTCGTTTAGTTACTCGTCACGTAACTGTTGAATAGAGTATCAACTCAACTCTATACAACGAAGACACAGACACAACAAATCTGATCAAATCACATTGTTTGTCGCCTATCGCGCTGATGGCATCGTCTGAGAACATCGTAATTGATTGCGGCGGCATCTTGCTACAAATTGCCATCGTCGGTAACAAACTGCTCTAGTAAAAGAGAGATACATACGTACGCTTTGGCTCCGCTGTTAAGTCGTAACGGTATCTATCGTTCGACATTATCGTGTCGGTATTCTCTGTCTATCTGTGTTGTTGTTGTAGTTCTTTCCCGATGATAATGATGATGATGATGATGATGGCGAAAACTGAACGACACTTTCGACTAGGAATTTCCTTGATTGCCGGATTGTCCATTGCTTCAGAATGAATGATCGGCTACTAAACGGAGGGAGGGAGTCCGACGCCGCCGGATATACGCAGAGAGTGAGGATGAAGGGGTGAGATGTTGTCTTAATGATGAGATCAGTAGTAGTAGTAGTAGTAGCAGCAGGGTCATCGGGGGCAACGAAGACAACGGCAGCAGCAGCAGCAGCGACCATGCGCACGGATGGACCTCTGTTTGTGACGATGGGTGATATTGCTGGCGGTCGGCAGGTCGACGTTTTCATCTCGAAGCGATCAACTAGCGGAACTAGCTGAACACAGTGAAACCAGAGTGACGACCGAAGTTCATCGCTGTTGTTTCTGTCGCCAGTAAATACCTTCTTCAGTCGAATGATGACTCAATGGTGAAAGGTAGGGTAGACGAAGAAGAAGACAACAAGGAAAAACATGATGATAGTGATGATGATGATGATGATGATGATGGTGGTGGTGGTGGTGGTGGTGGCGGTGATGATGATGATGATGATGGCGATGAGGCCGACGCAGTGATGGCCAACGATCATGATGTTGATGAAGATAATGACAACTGTGGTTGCTATTGTGGGAGTAATAGAGGGGAAGGGGGGGGGGGCACTAGTTGTACTACTCGAAGCAGGAGTAGTCGTAGTTGCAGCAGTCGTAGTAGTCCTACCGGCGCTGGGGTGAACCGGAAGAGGGTGAAACCGTCTTCTCCTCCTCCTCCTCCTTGTTCCCCCCGACCCCTCCTTTTCTTGCTCCTCCTTGTTCCCCCCGACCCCTCCTTTTCTTGCTCCTCCTTGATAGGGCGACATGTCGGGCGCCGGATTGGGTTGAGATGTGGCCCCGATACCTGACTACCTGGCTGCCAGCCAGCCAGCCTGCCTACCTGCCTTCGTGAGGGCACACCGAGGCGACGATCGGCCGGCCGTCGAAAGGTCACTTCAATCGCTTCACTTCAATCAACTCGACTCCTCGGCGGCGGCGACGGCTGACGGTGTTCGGCAGACTGTGTCTCGTGTCTTCATCATCGTCGTAGTACTAACCAGCAGTAGCAGAAGATGAAACCCCTTCGCGGGAGACAGAGAGGGACTGATAAACGTAGCATATATATATATATATATATATATATGTGTGTAGGGCGTAAAGGGGCAAGACTCTGCCTATTTGTACGCAAATCCCTTCATTCTGTGAAAGTCTTTGCTCACCTTGCTCTCTTCGTCTTTCTTTCATATATATCTCTCTCTCACTCTATATATATATATATATATATATATATTCTTCTTTTTTTGTCTTTCTATTTCTATCCTTGCTTCCGTTGTATTCTTCTCTCTGTGATGAGATTAGTATCTTAAACATGTATGCTATTTCATGTCACCCATACGCTTTCTAGTCCTACGCTCCGTGTTCGTTCTGTTACCCCTTCTACTCGCTCTTTATGAGCCGTGTCATCTTTGTTTCTCATTGATGCTTGTTGAGCACCAGTAGTGAGTGGTACTATTAGGGCTAGATATATAGCTACGGTTACCCATGGCTTGGCCAGCAGCAACAACAACCATAGCAACAACAAAAGTAACCGCAACAACAACAACAACAACAATAACAACAATAAAAGTAACCGCAAAAACAACAGCACCCGCAAGTCAGAAAAACTACTATTTATACCACGGGGTGGTGTAACATCTCCTCCAGTAACTGTCACCGCCAGTCGCCACGAATCCACGAACTGTCAAAACTGCGACGGCGAAAACAGCACTGAAGACAGCGATGACAGGGCTAAAAACGATGACGTCGACGACGCCGCCGGACCTCGGTTCTCTTCGAGACGGTGCGAACTAGACAAACCGTCGTGTTAGCAGCATAGGCCTCAGGCTACTGTCGCTTATTACTTTCATGCGCGCAGACGAGATCTGGCCGTGGCTAATGGCTGACTCGAACCAGCCACAAACCGATGATGATGATGATGACGTATTTGATTTTATTGTTGTTTATTATTACAGCGAGTTGCGCGGTCCAAGGCATTGTTGGTGTTACATTAGCTAAACTAAGCTGACGACAACAACCAATACAAATGTATATATATATATATATGACACGCAGTCACCTTTATCATCGCATAAAAGGGTATGTACTCACATCAGCTAACACGATCAGATGGTCGGATGAGGCTCTCAGACAATTTGTGAGTTTGGGACGAACAATAAATTTATACATGCAAATGTAGACATGAGGTGTCATTAGAATGAAACTGCGAAAGATGGTAATAATAAGATGCCTCTACAACCTTGGTAATGTGGAGGCTAAAATCAAGATCATATATGATATATATATATATATATATATATATATATATATATATATACATATATATGTATATGGTTTGTTTAGATTTGGTGTTCGAATTTGTGAGTGCCGGACTAGGGAACTCGACTGCAGATATTGAAGAATCTTGAGCTTAACCAGAGTTTCTTGAAACGATCTGGTTGCTGATAGGCTTCGTGAATGAAAAAATTCTGAATTTTGAAAATCGGCTTTAGTCCACTCGAGTCTAACGCTAAGGCAAGTTGAAACAAGCTCTTCGCGAGTAGTGGGATTCCCTGACGTTTCCTACCTACGACTCACTGTCTCTAGCGTTCTGAGTAGAATTACTCTGTATATATATATATATATATATATATATATATATGTGCACGAGCGCGACTCAAAAATTATTTAGGTAGCCAGCAGAATGGCGTTATCGCTTTTCCCTAACGAACAACAGATAAGAAAATATATTGTCGCACACGACTGCGGCTGTTTCTCTAACATCAGTCATCACTCAGAGTCCAGTTTCGTTCAGTGTGACTTAAAACAACCGTATACGCAATTATTTCTGGAGCTGCGATCGATTGAGAAGGTATGTCTTTCTTTTGTTGTTTTGTAGGCAGAAACGATGATGCCAATTTGTATGGTCGTTTAGGTCAGGTGTGGTTGTTACCAAAGGAGATTCAACCGCAGGAGCTCGTAATCCTCACCTGTAATGATCAAACAAGTGCAACAACATGTGTTCATTAGCAGACATTTTAAGCTGATACTGCGCGGAAGTGTTTGCTGCAAAAACATTCTGTATGCTCGCCCTTTCTCGGAGGAGTCTTTCAAGGAGAGAGTCTCCTCTCTCCTTCTATATAGGTATATATATATATATATATATATATATATATATACATATGACGCATGCATGTCGTCGTAGTTGTCGAAGTCTCACTAACGGTGGTAACGGTGACACATTAGTAAATACGACATGCGTATGTTCATAAGAAGAGATTATAAAAAAGAAAACGATACATTAGAGAAAACTGAGGGGCAGGAAGGAAATCAGTGCACGGCGTGTGTTCGTAGGGGACGTCAGGTTCGCGTGCCGACCGCGATGCCGTCAATATACGGCTTCTCAGACAGAACAGCCCGATACGAGGTATACGATCATTCCATTTGCGGGCCTGGGGCCTCACTCAGCTTGTGCTATGGGGTGTCACAGAAGCTGTTTGAGTATGCATATTTGAGAGATGAAAAGGAAAGCCTGTGCTTATCGAAGAGATGGTGTTTGTGAGTTTGCTAGTTGGTTCGTTGCCTTAGCTCTCGTTTTTATCTTCCACTAATATGTATACTTGTATGTGTAACCTAACATATATATATATATATATATATATATACATTTCTCTTTCTCCCTCTCTCTCTCCCTATCTCTCTTTCTCTCTCTCTCTCTCTCTCTATATATATATATATATATATATATATATATATATATATTTCTCTATCGCTAACGTAGAGTAATATTGACACACGAACAATGAAATCAGCGTCGTCAGCAGTAGCACGAGCAGCAGCCGCCGTTCTCGTAGTAGTCGTAGTAGTAGTAGTAGTAGTAGTAGTAATAACAGTACTCGTGAAGCCTTCGTGAGGGAAAACAAAAGGCGAGGCCGTCGCTAGCCGAGGTCACGAAACCCGGGCCGCCGGCAGGAGAGACGAGCTACCTTTGAGCCAGCTTTGGCTGGCGCTGTCGACGGCACCAGCCTATTCCGCTCCGGATGGCCATCACGGCGATGATGATGATGATGATGACGACGACGACGACGACGATGAAGCTTGTAATGATGATGGTGGTGGTGGTGGTGATGATGATGGAGGTGAAGACCACTGTAGTGAGGGTGGGGTAGAGTTGGCGTGGATCGTTGAGAGAAAACACTCTGTAGAATGAGAGAGCTGACTCGGCTAAAATGAAGCTGAGCCGCGCCGAAAAATGGCCAGGCAACAACGTCGACCGCCGTCATTACCACCACTACCACAACAACAACAACAACACCAACAATAACAACAACACGCAACAACAACAACAACAACAACAACACGCAACAAAAACACACAACAACAAGCTGGCGTACCGCATGAACAGTACTACTTCCTTTGTTCCTTTTTCTGTTTGGGTCTCGTGCTTTTGCCGAAGTTCATCGCGCTACCACTTTGTGCATCGATACACACACCAGGACGACGATGACGCCGATGACGACACCCGGACTGGTCGTCAGCTGCTCCTGTCCATAGTACCTAATATGAGCTCTGAGAACGCTTTGAGGATAGCCTCCTGCTGCCTCCCCTTGACGTACAAGAAGGTCTCTCTCTCTCAGACACACACAAAATCTCTTTTTCTTTCTCTCTCTCTCTCTTGCTGTCCTCATCGATGAGCCACTCGTTCGCAGTAGTAGTATTGGTACAAATAAGATACGAGAGTACCAGTGTTGCGAGCAATGTGAGATCAGAACTTGACTCGAGGTTGCTGCTATCGACTCCTCGGGTCTGTCAGCAGGCAAGCGCCGCCCACTTTAAGGATACCACCTCGAAAGTTAGTTCGTGCTGGTTGGGCAGTTGAGCTGCATCGTGTCTCGGAGCAGGACTGCAAACGAACACCTATGGCTATCGCCGTATTCCGTCGGAGATGCTTGTAGACAGCTATATATATATATATATATATATATATATATATATATATATATATATATAAATATATATTAGTGTCTATGAAAAAGTGCTCTGAAGCACCTTAAAGCGTAGCGCTTTTCACCCACACCAGCTTCTAATAGGCAGTTTGTTTTAGCACGTCTAGCCAGGGCAAACAGAGAGCAGTAGAAATCGCACTTTGCGAAGTATCCATGCAACAATATACGTCTGGTGAAACTCTAGACTCGTCGAGCCGACAACTCTAAGCATAACCATTTTCACTTGTGCTTAGTAAAGCAGAGAGTCCAAACCCTAGAAGAATTGAGTGCGGTAAGGTAAGCAAAGAGAGGATCCATCTCCTCCATGCGAGGAGGTGTTTTAGATCCAAGTTGGCCATGTGTGCTAACTGGGCGAGGGCTATTACCCATACTCTCATTCTAGAGTTGCTCGTGTGAATTAGGTTGTCAGTTCCATGATCATTTTTGCATGAAAAACTGCAAAATGTTTGCCACATCAAGCAGGCAGCGTGTCTCACAACGAGAAGCACGGGTAAATACAAAAAGCTTTTCGACAAGTAGCCTATATCTGCAACAGCCTTCATTCTGCTCGTGGTTGGCAGTGGCAAGTAACGCTCATCCTGTCAAATCCCCTGGAACGACGTGTAGACCTAAACGACAGTGTAATCTATTTCAGTGCACCATGATACTGGTAACCAAATGGTATTGTATAATAATCGATTGGGTACCCGAGACAATGTCACCTATAAACACGCAAACGTTAAAATAGAAAGCATCAAAACGTTACACACTCCGTCAATGCGCAAAATGTGTGCGTTTTTTAGGTAGAACGTTTTTGTGTTTAAGGTGTGTGCAAAGCACCATTTTTCTTTATATGAAAGTGTAAACACGGCTTAACTATAATAGCAGTTCCATTGGATCATATTTGCATAAAATAAAAGCACCTTTATTATCACATAAACGGGTGTATACTGTAACACATCAAATGTAACGTAGCATAGTTTCTAATACCATGCACTTCTTGCATGTACTTATGGATGGTAACACTTCAATTTTTATGGTATAAATAAACGAGCCTTTATCTTACATCACTACTTGCACCTGGAAAGCTATACGTTTATCCGAAGCGTCAAGACCTATATGCAAATATTCAAGTCTTCGTCATAGCAACACACGTTTACCACAAGAAGGTCCATGCGTGCGTATATATATAGATATATATATCTGGGCAGACTCGGGCGATAGCCTTTTCTGCAAAATGCCCTTAATAGTTATAATTGTTTAAAAAATATAATTGTGGACATTTCAAGCTTAATGAGAATTTACTAAATGTAAATAAAATTGCCGTATAAAAACGGCCCCATAAAAAAAATATATATATGTGTGTATGTATGTGGTTTAACAGACAGTACTATTGTGTATTTTCAACGCATTGTCAAGGTGTTCGGCGTGCGGCTTCTGCTAAAATAGGGGTTCTATCTTATTATAGTCAACTACTACTAAAACCAGTTCTTCCCCGTTTTAAGAATTTAGTAGAAAAATATTTGCCTTGTATAAATAAACGCAAGTGTAGTATTGCAGTGCTCTTTAAGCGGATTCATTCAGACAATAATGTGCTTAGCTCACGGATAAACGCAAAGTTAAAGCGGACATTTTAACCAAATGGAAGCTAGATAAATGCACCATGCTGCCTATAAACAAGCAAAAAGTGAACCAAACTAAAAATAAGCCTTTGCTGTAAGTACAATTATTACTACTTTTATGACTGCCACCACTATTGGCCTAGTGTGATCGTTTAACTTCACTTCTAAAAAATGCATCCAATAATTTTAAATTCAAACTCAAAGTGGCTGCCAGCGCCGTCAAGTTCTGCTCGGTGGACGCTCGCTTTTAACGCTAACATGAAACGAATGTCTATATTACATCATCGTCCCAAAACCCGGCATCTCAATTAGTAGATGAATTATTAATCCCCAACGAGTAAATTCTGTCTGTTTAGCCAATACCTCAGCAAACACCGCCACTATCAGAACACTTCCTGAGGGTGAAGGCGGGTGCTTGATTCGTTGCGTGCGGTGCTATGTGAGCCTCTGTGTCTCCCAGACGTCGAATAAGTGGCACTCGAATCGCGTGAGAGCTCCTCGTGTCGAAATTAGCTGACCTTCGCGCTAGCCTGAATTGATAGTACTGCCTGGTTGGTGAACAACAATAGCGATGATGACGATGACAACAGCAACAACAACAAGAACACCCTCACCTACATCAACACCGCCGACACGATACGTAGCAGCAGCAGCCTATCTATGTAAATAATAAATTAACTACTAAACAAACGAGAGACTTCGATCGTGCCGAAGATGTCTATGATAACTAATGGGACTATGCTGGATCGACAACATCGACAACAACAACAACAAGACTAATCCAGGGGTGAACGTGGTGGTCAACACGTAGGGTCATCAACAATGATGCTGACGGCACTCACTAGCGGCCGCCACCACAAAACCTAGCACAAAACCAACAACGCTACGGAATATACTCGCTATGCTGGCACATGCATAACCACGGAATCATCATCAGCAGCTTGACCCACTGGGTGAGTGAAGGCTCCAACATCAGAGGGAAATTGAGGGCGAGCGATTGAGACAGAAAGAGAGGTAGGGACGGAGCGCGAGCGGGAGATGGGAATCTTGTTGATGAAGCCATCACCAGTGCCGACACGTTGCCGCGGTAGCAGCAGCAGCAGCAACTACTTCAGTAGTAGTAGTAGTAGTAGTAGAAGGTTAAGGGTCGTGAGGTTTACGATCAGGATCAGCTAAGGGTGCCGCCCCTCAACCCTCCCGTATGAGGGTCGCAGCATAGCGCAGTAGTCCGTCTACGCGTCCAGCCATAGACTAGTCAGTCTAGCGGCAAACCAGATTCCCATCAAGCATTAATTAAGGTCGAAAGAGATTGAATCTCACTGGCTGGCGGCAGGATACTAGATCCGTGCGCGCGTGTTTACAAACAAACAAACAATAACAACAACAACAACGACAACAACACGATCACACACATATTCAGTGCGTCTCTGTTGAGTCTGTTCCACGATACACACACACATACAGAGAGAAACCTACATCGGGGCTAGACATCTAAGAAAAGGTCCGAGGATATCGGTTGCGTCTCGAATGCGGCGAGTACGCTCAACGTCACACAAATCGAGACGGCTACAGGTAGCAGCAACATCCGTAAAAGTCATACAGATACAGTACGCCATAACGTTCTAGTCTTTCTTCTGTTGGAACTCACTATTTTAACAATACCATAATAATCAAGTTTGAAGTGTGACCTACACTTAGATACTTTATTGATGCGCCATTTAGCAACCTAGAAGAGCCAGCGCTCCGTACCTCGAAATGCTATGACTCGCACAAAACGTATTACTACATTGTTTGCTTGGCTAATGACTGTATGGGCACTCAGCAACTCCAAATCGTTGTAGTCTATCTGACGTTTACTAAGGTGCTTTTTGTGTCGGTTCTGTACATGTATGTTTAATAAGTAATAAACAAGCTTTTATATAGCCTATGTGTAAGACACATTAGAAACGATTGAACGAGACCCCGTTTTGTGGCAATAAAGGTTTATTCTATGCTATGTTAAAGAATTAGCAAAACGACTCAGCCCCAGTAAACTCGGTTTGTCGTACCGGAACTACCATAGTTTGGTCATACAACTAGAACATTCAGATTACGCTTTTTATTTTTCAGAAGACAACCAATTTAATTTAACTATATATATATATATATATATATATATATATATAGTTAAATTAAATTGGTTGTATTCTGAAAAATAAAAAGCGTAATCTGAATTTTCTAGTTGTATGACCAAACTATGGTAGTTCCGGTACGACAAACCGAGTTTACTGGGGCTGAATCGTTTTGCTAATTCTTTAACATAGCGTAGAATAAAGCTTTATTTTATATATATATATATATATATATATATATATATATATATATATATTTTTGTACTGTCACGTAACTCTCTTCCAAATGCAGACGGAAAGGGTCGTGGATAGGCATACATACATATCCAGCCGGCCTGCCGATGTATGATGCCATGTGGCTTTCCTATAGCAGTGTTGTGTCGGCCGGTCGATTACGGTTCGACCGCACCCCCTGCCTCCCCCCGCCGCCCGCAGGGGTGGCCAAAAAAGGTTGTCAGCTCCCCGTATCGGTCGCATTGAAACCGCAAAAACTCAAGTCTTTCAGCATAATCATCATTCTCATCATGTTCGTCGACGTTTTTAAGTAAGATACTATGTATGCCATGTGGTGGTACTTAAAAGTACTTAAAAGTATACGAGCATCATCATTCTTTTCTCCCTCCTCCTTTTCCCCCACCTACCGTTTTATCTTCCCACTCCTGTCTCTCTAACTTTTCCTAACTATGCTTTTCTCGCGCGCATTCTGAAGAAGCAGTTTTCCTGAGTCTGTCCCCAGCCTGACGCCATTGCCTTTGACGTCAGACATGGGGCACTAATAGGTGTTGTAGTTTGTAGGTGTTGTAGCTTGATTGAGATGTCACACGACAGCAGCCTGGGTAAACAACAGCGGCGACGACAGCAACAACAACAACAACGGCAACACCGACAACAACAACAACAACAACAACGGCAACACCGACAACGAAAACATCAAACGCAAATATAGGAGCACACATCCATTCATGCAGAAGATATCCACGCAAGTGGCAATTTGGTGTCTCCTTTTGCGGTTTTCTTCCTTTTAACAGCATCACCAACAACAGAGACGGGCTGTGGAGTATAGCAAAAGGCGAATACGACGACAACTAAGGCGACCCAACTTGCGGAAGTTTCACCCACTAGTCAGAAATATGCAACCCTCCCAGTTCAGTAGGCCAAACACAGTAGCAGAAGTAGTAATCATAGGGGTAGTAGATTTGTGGTATCTTTGCCGGAGTAGGGGCAACTGCACCCAAAGCAGTTCATGCCTTAAAGGTACGGGACAGAATGCGTGAGGATCGGCTTCTTCCATGTTGTTGTTGTCGTCGTCATTGTGTTTCGCTCTTCTTTTCTGTTGTTGTTGTGATTCTGAATCTATCAAAAGGCAGTTAGCTGCCCTGCTGAAGATCGGAGGTCAGTTCGATTGTCGACCTTACGGCGGCGACAGCATAAGCGGCCCTTCGTTCTGACTGTGTCTCTCTCTGTTTGTTTACTTATCTGTTTAGTATATGTATATGTGTATCCTAGCTGTTTATTGGGTTGTTGTTGTGGTGGTGGTAGTGATGGTGGCGGTGGCCGTCATGGGTAGACGTATCATCGACTCATTCGACAAAAACGGCTCATCCGTTGGGTGTCGAAGGGGCGGAAACTGAAGTCAGCATCTCGATGAACCCCAACAAATAACCGGGCGAGGACAATGAAAACATCAACAAAAACCACAACAAACGACCCAACAAGCCTACAAAGAGCCTCACGAAGACTTTAGACTCAGACTGCGACACCGTGCCGTCCTTCCTGTCGCGTCGGAAGAGAATAGAGCTCACCTTCACGCTGATTGACTGAATATTGACTGATCTGCCGATCTATCTGCCTACCCGTTCAAACCTAACTAGTTATTGACTCGTCACCGACCGTCGCTGACCTCTGTTATCGTAACGAACTGCTTGAATTGCGAGGCTGAATGTTGCGGTACAAACGTTTGAGACTTTCACGTTCAACGAAAGCCTCCTACTCGAGCTACAAACAGTAGCCGCTAGTAGCAAAGAAATATATATATATATATATATATATATATATATGCATATATATATAGTTGAGTCTCTCTCTGTTTTGTTCCCATAAAAGGTGATAATACAATAATATGAAAGAAATAAGCGACTTGCACAATAAAACGTTGTCATGGACCAGCGTGTTGTTATAGCATCAATATTTGTGCATATTTGTGCTCGCACACAGATATATGTGTGTAATATGAAAATAAAAATTATAAATATTTAATTTGGTCACAACATGACAAACGTAATTTGATAAGTAGTTATGTGACTAAGCAAAAAAAAAATCTTGTAAGCAAAGGAGATAAAACGATTTGCTTATACATATGCGGTAAAAATAAATAAATATATCTAGCCCCTAGTCTCTTTTTACTTGCGAGGTTCAGAAAATGCTAGTGCACGATCCGTGTCGGCAACCGACAGCACCTAGTAACTAGACCTAGCACAATCCCTAGATGTAGCTTGGGCAGCCTCTTCCATACTGTACGAGAGGCTGGTTGCTTTCGAGTATATTTGCAAGTACTCATAAATAAAATGAAGTGCTTTAGATATGCAATGAGAAAAATGCCCCACTGTGAACATTCTCTAAATTTTCACGGCTGGGTCATGACACTCTATGCAATGCCAGTAATCAGACTCGTTCACAGCGAGCGGCCTCTACGCCTTATACACTTGCGCATGCACGCAAATGGTTTGCCACTATTTGACCTAACCCTTGGACGCGCTGCTGTGGCATTAATCAAAGTGCACAGCCTTTGCTTTAAATATATATATATATATATATATATATATATATATATATATATATATATATATATATATATATATATATATATATATATATATATATATATATACATATATATAAGGAATGGTAAAGAAACAGTTTCAGGTATGAAACACTCAGATTAGAGTACGAGACCATTTAGGCTACTATTTGATCTAACACTTGGACGCGCTGCTGCGTCATTAATCGAAGGGCAGAGCTTTACCTTATATATATATATATATATATATATATATATATATGTTTATATATATATATATATATATATATATATATATGCATGAAACACTGAGGTTAATGTACGAGACCAGTTAGGCATTAACGCCGCCACATCGGTCGCCACCAATACGAGCACCCTCGTCAGGATGATCAGCAGCACCAGCGCCGCCACCGCCACCACCACCACCTCTACCACCCTCTGCTATAATTATTAACAGCGACAGGCAGCCGCGGCGAAGTGATTTGCTACTACTTCGAATCTAATTACAGACGAGGTCATGCGTCAGACGAAACCAACAACAACAACAACAACAACAACAACAGACAACTGTCCGTCTCCAACCAGTGCGTCGTAGTATGCGCGAGTGAATCGGTCGGTCAGCGCGCGGACACCACTCACACATGCGCATGCACAGCCGAGCAAGCGAGCACACGGATCGACGGAATGAAGAAAAAGAACTGCTAAAATCAATTTTCACGCATCTCGAACGGCGTCGCGTCGAACTGCAGCGTCGTCGTCGGCGTCGCCGCTGCCGCCTCCCTCGTCGTGCCGTCACTGGGGCCCCTCTAGAGGGCTGCGAATTCGCCTTGGTTGTTGGTGTCTTCTCGTTTCGACTCTGTTTATATATATTTTATATATATATATATATATATATATATAGAGAGAGAGAGAGAGAGAAAGCAAGAGAGATATTTTTGTACCTATTATTATTATTATTATTATTATTATTAATGTAAATGAATCAATGTATCTCCGTTTGGTCATTTTTGCTAAAGCTCAATACACACTCGTAATCGGTATGTAGGTAGCCTTGTAAAGCAAGTGTTTATCTTCTGCGCTGTTGTTGTTATAGTTGTTGTTGTTGTTGCTATTGTCCCCTTTTCGCCTGCTACTTGCATTTTTTAATGTTGTTGTTGTTGTTATTTACTTTGTGATGCAGCGTTAATAGTGCTATGACTGTTTTTTGCTGCCAATGTTTGCCATTGTGGTTTCTATCGTTGTTGTTGTTGCGGTTATTGTTGGCGTTGATCTCATCATCATCGTCGTTGTTGTTGTTGTTGTTGTTGTTGTTGTTGTTGTTGTTGTTGTTTGCTGCTGCTGTTGTTAAGGCTCACGTAGTTACCGTTGCGGTTGTTAATCATACTGAACGTATGCGCATACGAGTATGGATAGCCTGGTATGATGGTGGGTGTCTTCACGAAGCGGCGTGTGCGTTTCGGTGTGTTATGGGTGGGAGGGTCCGGCTAACCGGCCGGGAGGACCATGACCCGTCCTGGATTTGGCTGACTTCGGCTAGTTCGAAGAAACCTCACTTGCGCGTGCCATAGTTTGTCAGTTATGACTGAGTGATGATGAACAGCCGAGCTTCTAACCAAACTCGATTAGAACGCCACCAATTACGTTGAGCGAAATGAGAACAGCAGTGGTTGAACTGCCGTGACATCACGTGAGTCGGCGTCAGCATCTGAACCAATGACAACCTTTGTTGTTGTTGTTGTTGTTGTTGTTGTTTTGTCGATTGTGTTGCATGCGTAATTATTATTCTAACTGCTGTCATTGATTTTAGTTGTTAGTGGTATTATGAGTACTGCAATTGATGTTAGTTAACTAAAACAGTAAAGTACCGTAAACCATTTGGCGGGTACTGCACGTGGATCAATTTTGAACCGGGCTTACGTAGCCTGTTAATCTCAATGCATAAACACTATGATTAAATCATTATTCTGCCGCACTAACTGTACAGGTAATCGCGCTCACATATTCTCACATGTATGAAACTATATACTTGTTAAATGATGTGTATAGTAAGGAAAATTAACTGTGTGTATAATAATGAACTAATAACTGCTCAACATTCATATGAAGACAAGCCATATATATATATATATATATACATATATATATATATATATATTTTACGAACAGTATTAAAAAAGATCACAATTATATATATATATATATATATATATATATATCCTGTCGATTCTAGAGAACACTGTAAAGCTCAATCCTTACACGCTGAATTCTTAAATTGATTGTTTGATATATGGTGCCGATACCCTATGCGTGCCACATCATACGGGGCCATTTTTACTGACCTGGACAAGAGGACTCACAACTGGCAGGCTCAGTAAACAATTGAGGCAGAGCAACGTATACTCTCAAGTGAACTAAATATTAACAAATTAATATTATTCTTCGCATCAATATGTATGCCACCTAAATGACCGCGTGGCTTACAACGGGCAAGAGACGGTCCTGCGGGCGCCGATAAAAAATTATATATATATATGTATATATATAAATGCGCCGATAAAAAGAATGTATATATATACTAATATATATATATATATATATATATATATATATATATATATATATATATATATATATATATATATATATACTGGATACTAAAGGTGTTACTATATATATATATATATATATATAGTAACACCTTTAGTATCCAGTTCTTCGTACTGCTAGTACCTTGCTGCTGCTGCTGTCGCAGAAGCCATGAGTATCCTCGCTATAGTTCAATAGTGGTGCGGGCGTCAAGGAGTGTGGAGATGGTTGTCTTCAAACCAAGTCAATTTCGCTCGACGAACGTGTATTGTGGACGGCGCATCGTAGAGGACGACGCATAGAGACGACAACTGATCTAGTCACTGTCATTCCATCGCTCTCTCTCTGGTACCATTGGCCGGTCCAACAATAACATCAGCGACAACAACAAAATGACAACAGCATCAACAAGATAACAACAACCATAACCAAAAACAACAACAACAGCAACAACAACAACACGAAAGTTTGCCGAACGACATCAATCCGAAGCCCTCTCACTAGCGCCCTAACCGCCCTCTCGTTCCGTGCGTGCGTCTTTACGTGTGCGCCGCCGCCAAACCAGCATCTCCACTCTCATCTTCTTGAGCCCGCATCTCTTCTGCAAGCAAGTCTGTTCCTACCGACAAGATGTCGTATGCGATGCCGTGCGACACGACCAAGAGGTGTCTCGACGACACCACGCCTTTGGCGGCTCGAACTACGCGCGTTGTAAATTTTCGATTTCGTTTGACGCTGTCAGCGGAGATCGCGCGATTTCCCCAGCCAGTCCGATGCACACTGATAGCCCAAAGCAAATGGAAAACTATTATACTAACCTATGACTCCCTCAGCCTTCCCGGGGATGCTAACGCCAGAAGGTGATACACAATGTGGCAACTCCATACACATAGCTTTTGTATCTCTTTCTCTCTCTCTCTCTCTGTATGTATGTATATATATATATTTAGATATAAATATATATAATATATATTATATATCTATAAGTGCGTGTGTACATGTGTAAATAAGGCGATTGGGTTAGAGGAGTAGTTAATCGATCTCTGTAGATACATTTACGTATTGCTGCTTTTGCCACTGTAGTTGTTGTTAACACTGTAAATGCCACTGCTATGGCTGGCGTTTCGATTTACT
>QVRM01005723.1:0-37551 GCA_003439945.1 Dermanyssus gallinae | reverse complement strand
CGCCGAAATGCGCATTTTTTTTCGCACGAAACTCATCTTACGCGGTATGAGAAGGCATTACGCGCAAGTGTCGTTCAAGCTCCTACCGTTGCGTTCCTTATAAATATAATTGTCATTTAAGTTTTTGTAAAAATATAATTTTGCCAGGATGTGTGTCGTATCGAGCTCAACGCCCGCAAATAATCCCCCAGAATATATATATATATATATATATATATGAATCTACCAATTATGGTGAATAAACAACTACAATATATATATATATATATATATATATATATATATATATATATATATATATATGGGGTAAATCGACAAACGTCCTGCATTCCTCTATCATCACTCCAGGACGTCGCGTTGTGTCGGGTGAACCACGGTATAGCCATTCATAGCTCTATCAGGCAACAATATCCGGTTGGCTGTTGCTGTCGCTATGGTTTCTGTAGTTACTCTTATTGTTGCCATTATTGTTGTTGTTATTGTCGTTGTCGTCGTCGTCATCATCGTATCGACCTCAGTTCATGGTCACCGTCACACAGAGCAAAGACAGTATCGAACGATATATTGTCTAGCCGGTTGATTGGCGATTAATCAGCGGATCAGATCATAGCACTAGACTGTGTCTACTCCCCAGGTAGGTGATGGCGTGGCCTCCAGCTAACCACACAACCGATGTGTCGCTGGCTGGCTGGCCTGACTAACTATCAGTGGTTGGTGGTCGGTGGCGGTGGTGGTGGTAGAGATAGTAATCGCGACGGCTAATGGTAGTGTGGTTATGGCCGGCGTCGCTTCTGACGCCCTCTGGCCGGGTCGACATCTCATCTGGCCCACAAACAACAATGGATGCATCATCATCATCATACGCTACAAAGCGGCCTATCGCCCGGCAATCGCAAAACGCCAACCACCGTGCCTACAGAGGACAGATTGCCGTGCCAGTCACGCTGTCACGGCAGCGCCAGGAGACGACGGGACAGAGCCGGGACAGTAGCTGAACACGGACGAGTCCGTAGGGTGACCAACCTGCTTTTCTTCGGCGACAAGTACCTTTACTCTAATATTAGTACTATTGCCACAACAACAGAAATACAGCACACGGCAGCAGCAACAACAACAGCGAAAACAACAACAACAGCAAACAACAACAATAACAACAACAGAAATACAGCACACGGCAGCAGCAACAACAACAACAACACCAACGAGAACAACAACAACGAGAACGACAACAACAACAACAACAACAACAACTACACTCGAATTAACAGCAGCAGTAGCAACAACTGTCTGCAGGGGAAACGCAGCTTTCATTATCGGCGCCGTGGGCTGAGCATTTTAGCATAGCCAATGAACGCACGGTGACAAAAGTGCGGCTGTAGCGGCTACGCTAAGAGCGATATGAGTGGTGAGAACCTTTGACAAGCGAGGACAACGCCGTTGTCTTTGACGGAGTCACCGCCGTTTTTCGGCACACACGAAGAATCCGCACGGCCGAACTATTACGAGTATGCGTGTTAACGTTTTTTTTTTAATACTAGAGATATTTTTATTTTTCGTATATTACAATATGTATGTGGGTCACATATTACGGAAGACTAGCTATCCCTAGCGGGCCTAGCGGGTGTTAACTTATGTTAACTAACCTGTTAACTTATGCCGAGAATTCAAAGCCGACCAGCTTGCTCTTCGCGGTTTTCAAACAGGCAGGGTGAAAATGGGGGGTAGCTTTGAAGTCTGTGCACAGGTTCTACTGCTATGGTTGATGACATAGTAAAGTGGGAAATTTTAATTTCAAATAAACTAGAATGTTATTTATGTAGTGAGAATATTTTAACTTTTTATAAGATGCACATGGGAGTTATTTATAGACCTCTTTAGCTTTGCTGGCACGTTATGAATAATTCGAAATTTCAATAACGCTTGTGTGTTTTGGGTGATCATACGTTTATTTAACTAAACGTTAGACTTAAAGAAAACAGAGAAAACAAAACACTTGCCTATTATGTCTTGATACAACTCGCCATTGACTGTTTGTGCATTTCCGGCCTTTCATAGATAATTGGCCCGACGATGCCTCCAGCCCAAAATTTGCACTAAACAGTGACACATATAGTGGGCATTTTTCGTAAAGCTCATGGGGGCTCAATTGTCACTCCAAACGCGAGCATTTTGCTTGTTTACGAAGCCATCAACATGGAAATAGGTATCATCGCTGAAGATGATTTCGTTGGGAAACTTACCGTTCACCTGTTATTGTTGTTATTCAATTACCCTATTGACAAACTCGGTTCGCTGTGCATGGACTGTGCATGGTCTGGAGCAGTTGAGTGAGCCGGACTTGGGAAGCATGAAAACAGACGCAAATCTTTTGTGAGAATACGATGCACAGTGCTTCGTCTTGAAAGGTTGCATTTATGAGCACGATGCCGAATGGATGCCGGTTCCCGGACTCGCGCCTGACTACCTTCTGGCGTACCGATGCCGTGGTGTTTTGAACGAACGTTGAATGACCTGGGCGCGAACATGTGTTGATGGTTTGCCATCAATAATCGACCCAGTCGCCTCGAATTCGTCGATTATTCTCGTCACAGTTGATGCACTTGGAGCATTTTGTCCACCAAAAATGTTGCGACCCAATTGCGAACGTGGCAGTCAAACTTCAGTTACCACCATTAGACTAATATTAAAAGATTCCAATACACTGTTCGTGTCGAATATCCATTCACTTTTAATTATGGCAAACTAATTATCATCGATTGGTTTACGGGGGTGACTGTGAAAGCATAGCAGAAAAATTGGCGCCAAATTTTACACCCCGTATATGTATATACGAATAACGTGGGCCTGAAATAGAAGGGTAAATTTCTTAATTTAATTTAGAAGCCGTACAATTATTAACTGGATGCATTCAGTTGACTAGCGCAGCGAAGTTGACATCAGCGTCGCAACGCCAGTACATAGCCGACTTGATCAAACAACGCCTCAGTCTCTGTGTATCCTCTTTCTCTCTCTCTCGGTGACGGAAAGCGGGCCGTTGACAACAACAGTCCGCAGCAGTCCGGCGAGATGAACGCTAACTAGAGCCCTGCTAATGAACCACAGTGAGAAGCAACAACAGCAAACTAAGGACACAAGCTATACACAAAACAACGACAGCAAAACAACAACAATAACAACAACAATAATAACAACAACAACAACAACAACAACAACAATATCAAATGATCACTGGCCTCATTCCGAGGACAGAGAGTGACTCATCTTTCACTCGGCAAACAGCGTTGTCAATCGACCAAGGGCACCAACCAACCAGACATCAACGCGACAGAAAGATGAGTGCCCCGCAGACACAGACGGCCACGCACAAATTGTTCTTTGAAAAATGAAAGACACTCCCATAAATATATATATATATATATATGTATATATATATATACATATGTATATATATATATATATATACATATGTATATATATATATATATATATATATATATATATATATATATATATATATATGTATATGTATATATATAATATATATATATTATACATATATAGTATACTATGATTATCATTATCATGGTAGAAAATGACGACGACACGGACATTACCACTAGCAACAGTAACCACAACAAATCATGGGGTCTGACTAACGAGCTCATTAGCTTTTGTGTGCATTACGTATGCATCCATCTTGTGCCGTATGTTAGCGTTGTGTCACGCAACTGCTCAGCAACGCTCGGCCAGCCGCCACGGCCCCTCGAACCGACCACGCAATCAACGACGTTGACGCGAGCCACGTAAGCTGGCACGCTGGATGGGCGGGGCGTGACCAGTAGCTGAGGAAGACGAATCGGAACTGAACGATGAAGTGTCCCCTGGCAACGAACGAACATGACTCAAAGCTCAGCTCAGGCTCAGCTGAAGTTGTCTCGCTGTAAAAGTATTTCTGTAGCACTACGCACTGGCGGAATGGGTGGAACATCTACGATGAATTAGGGGATTGGTTGGTACAAACTTTTAGTTTTGTTGATAGATGGGCTAGTCATGGCTTACACGAACGGGGTGTCGCCAGTTCGATCTCTTGTTGTTGTTGTTGTTGTTGTTGTTGTTGTTGTTGCTGCTTGTTGTTGTGTTGTTGCTTGTTGTTGTTGTTGCTGCTGTAGTTGCTGTTGTTGTTGTTCGTGTTGCTGCTGTTGTTGCTGTTGTTGTTGCTGTTGTTGCTGTCTGCTGTTGCTGTTGTTGTTGTTAACCGAATTATCTTTGAGCGAAGCTTATTGAGAATATATTATCGACGAGACCGCCGAGAGTCAGTGGTTGTGCTGCCACAAAAGACTGTTGGGGAACTTATCTGCATATCTCAGTATGCCCGGCCCTTTCTTAGAATTTGCAAATTGCCCGAGTTTTCAACGTTTAGTGGTCTCAAGCCCGAAGCCGAGCACCGCTGAAGCGTGCCTTAAACCGCGGCGGTCCTTCCACGCTGCATGTTGAGACCTATGATGCGCCCTAGACGCTTGTTTGTGCATGTTAGGCAACGGAGGGCAAACTATTTCGGTAGTCTTGGCAGAATAGAGGACTTAGGAAAGGATTTTATCTATTATGTCTTTATTGAATAATGGCTTTATCATCACCTATATTTTACCCATATTGAACATGTCGATAACATTGATACGTATGTCATTGTCAGCTGTTCTTAGCATGCTATTCGCGAGAGCCAGTGCAGTGATCTCTTCACTAGGGCCAGGCAGACGCATGATACTTTATACACGTCGTAGAGAACAGTCGACAAACGCACTCTGTGTAATCCTCGTGGAGGTTCGTATTCGAACAGACAAGGTGATGATAGCCATTAACTATGTATCTGGTATAGAGGTGGCGATTGTCATATGCAAAACCAGACCAGAGGTGAGAGGCACTGAAAATATCTAGGCCTTCAACTTGGATGAACTCTTTAGCTGTATCTGCATATTGACGATATGGACATCGTGCGCGATTGAATTCTACCAGAACCACATTTGGTATGATTTGTACATGTTGCACATGCATATAAATATATGCAATAGGTTAGGTACATATGTCTATCGTTAGAATAACGCGTATTATAATTCAGAGAAACCAGCTGACAGTGGCATAACATCGGGCAGACTGTGCGCTTATCCGGCGATACTCACATTTCACGTGTATATAGTGATAGGGCAAATTTCACTTTCTACATAATATATTTCCTTACAAGAAGACAAGGTAATATATTGTGTAGATGACACACAATAGCACCTTACATTGTAATTCTGCTTCGAATTACTCTGTATCTACTCACCCATGATGGTAATTATTATTCGAGTAGGTTGAGTATCCTTAGGTATACGTGCTTAGGTTGTTTCTCCTGCTGCTTCGATTTGTTGCTCTGCTCTCTTCCTTGTATCCGTTTGCTAAGCACACGTGAGGTGATTAATATTAATTGTGCAGGGTAGGTTCGTGTGTGTGTCTGTGAATATATATCCGTGAGCCGTGCCTGTTCACAACGACAGAAACAACAACCGTTTACATGCTCCGTTTGCTTCTCATTTGCCACAGTCGTGCTGCCGATATTGCTGCTGTTGTTGTCGTTGCTGTTCTCGTTTTTGTTGGTTTTGTTGTAGAGGAGAGATTAGTTACTACTGGCGTGTCTGCCAGTCCAGTTACTGCTGCGGTGGGTGTCGCTTCTGTTGAAGCGAGCGTCAGCAATTCCAATCGAACAATACGACGAAAGTTCGCCCGCCGTTGTAAAACGCGACGCCTCGTTTTTTTATTCCGCCACCTTGACAACTCACGTCGCTCACACCACCTAACCATCCATACCCACACTACTACTACTACTACCACTTCTACATCTACACCTACTCACACAACTTCAAGCACGTTTGCGAAACACACTACAGCAACAATGTTGCTGTCACCAACAGCCGCTTGTTGATGCGTTGTCGATGCTTGGAGCGTCTCGACACCGTGAGTCGCGTGCGTTTATCCTCAGCACGGCCTACGGTCTTGATCTCCACACCACTTGTTGCCGCTGCCGAGATCTGAGATGCTCATTTGAAGAGATCAGGCCGCGATCCTTCGGTAGTTGTCGTGTGAAACTAGACGAATGAATGTCGTGAATGTCGTAGACGAAGACGGTCTTGCTGCGCGACGATGGGTGATGGATTTTGGGCCGCCTGTTTTTTGTTGTTTCCACTATTTCTTGTTTTTGCTCTTCTTTTCTTCTTCTTCTTCTGTTTCTTCTCTCACCAACTTACTCTTTACTTACTTACATTCACTTAGACTTTGATTTCGGAGTCTCCTATCGATCGAACTGTCAGGCTTCTTTCGCCTCACCATCACAGCGCCGCCTCAGGCCACACTGAAGAAGTGCTCTGTTGCATCTGGGGAAACTCCGGAGTTTGTGTATCGCATATCACTTGTTTCCGTTGTTCTTTTCGTATTCCTTGTACTATTTGACGGGTAGTGTGGACGTTGCAGTCCGTCAGTGATAACTTTTCGTCCTGGGCGCCCGTTGATTTGCGGGTAGATAGATCACTAACGATGACTTTTACTATCGTTTTGCCTCTTATTATTATTATTACGAATACGATTACGATTATTACTGTTCTTGTTTATACTCCACTTCAGTTGGAAGAAAGCTGTCGTGTTGACGTCAAGGGATCCGTCAATCGAACGTCGATTCGATTCGCCGCATCTGCCTACTTGTTGTGGTTGTTGCTGTCGTTGTTGCTGTTGTTGTCGCTGTTGTTGCTGTTGTTGCTGTTGTTGTCGCTGTTGTTGTAGTAGTTGTTGTTGTGGTCGTAGTAGTGGTAGTTGTTGTGGTACAGTTTACAGTCACGGCACGTCGTGGCACGTTTGCGTGCTTCCAGCCGTGCCAACAATGGCAAAGCGCGACGTGCTTGCCGCGCCGAACTGCTTCAATGTGCAATTGGCGTAAGTTAGATCCGGGAGATGATTGTGACCAGTAGTGTCATGGGAACACGACATCGGCTTGTCGGTCTGCTCCAATACCTCCCCACCCACAGCAGCGTTAGGTCCTTCGCTTGATGCACTGTTGCAACTGTGTTGTTTATTGTTGCTGCTGGCTGTTGTTGTTGCTGCTGCTTGCTGCTGTTGTTGCTGTTGTTGCTGTTGTTGTTGTTGTTGTTGTTGTTGTTGTTGTTGTTGTTGTTGTTGTTGTTGTTGCTTTTGCTGTTGTTGTTGTTGTTGCCACTGTCCGCTGTTGCCCGCAGCTGTTGCGCTTGTAGGAATCGCCGATGGTTTGTATCGGGGAAGTGGTGATAGCTTAGTTGATCTAGTTGACGATGCCGAGCTACTCGAACAACACTACTCTTGCTTGGTCTGTCGGCGACCAACGTCTGCTGAAGCCACGCGACGATGCTCACTTTGTTACCGCTTTTATTATTGTTTGTTGTTGTTTTCCGTCGACGTGCAGCGTTGTCAAGTTGTCAGGTTCGCCGTGTGTGTGGTCTCTGTGCTTTTTTGGCTTCTTTTTGTTGTCGTTATAGACAACAACGTTCTGGTGCCGACGTCGTCTAACCGCTTCTGCTTTTGTTGTTCTTGCTGCTGCTCTGCTGTTGTTTGTTGCTTGCTATTGTTGTCGTTGTTGTTGTTGCTTGCTATTGTTGTCGTTGTTGTTGTTGTGATGATGTTGATGTTGTCGTCGGTGTTGTTGTTGTCGATAATGATGATGATGATTGTTGTTGTTGTTGTTGTTGTTGCTGCTGCTACAGCAGCTGAAGTTCGTCGTCGGCCTTCGTCGACGAGCGACACCGACGTTATGCCGCTTGTTCTCCTGCTGTTCCTCTTCTCGCTCGCTGGGTGGGGGCGGGCAGGGTCTCGTGAAGTTCGGTTTCCGTTGGAGCCGTTGTCGGTCGGTCTCACCACGACGGACGGTCGTCCGTTGTCGTTGTTGTTGCTGTTGTTGTCGTTGTCGTCGTTATTGTCGTTGTCGTTGTCCTGTAGTACAACACCCTCTCCTCTTAGCCCGCCACCCCGCTCACCCGTTTACTTCGCTCTCACCTATCTCCCCTCACCCCCCGCCCTTGCTCCCTTCCGGCGCCCCTCTTTTCGTCGGACTATTGGTAACTACGATAACTACTAGGATTGGTACAGCAACAACAGCACTAACAACAACAACAACAGAACCAGCAACAACACCAGCAACACAGCATCAACAACAACAAACAACACCAGCAGCAATAGCAGTCCCGGCAACTGTAGCTTCGTAGCTTTGTTTTGTTGTTTCCTATTGCAGCGGCAGTGGGAGCAGTGGTTAGTAGCTGTGCTGTGCCGTCGCGGCAGACGTCGCCAGCAGACGCAGCAGAAAGAGCGCAGCTACTTATTTCTACACATAGATATACAGGTATGTATGGGGCTAGATTTCGAGTCGGCTATTTCGAGCTAGCCAGCCATCCGTCGTCGATGTCCACCAAGCAAGCAAACTGTCGGTCAGTCAGTCAGTTAGTGAGAGACTCAGTCGCTCAGCCAGCGGTCAGTGAGCGGACGGATGGACTGACGCTTCGACTGTCCAACCAACCAGCCGGCCTGTCAACCCCTCATCCCTTGGTTCCGGACCGGACAATAGTTGCTGCTGGGTGGAAACCGTTGTTGTTGTTGTAGTAGTAGTAGTAGTAGTAGTAGTTTAGTAGATGCTGTTGTTGTTGTTGTTGTTGTTGCTGTCCGTCGTCGTTATTCCTACTCCTCCTCATCCTCATCCTGCCGTTGGTATCGTGGCGGTGGTTGTTGTTGTTGTTGTGGCGGTGGTGGTGGTGATGGTGGTTGTAACAGCTGCCACCAGGAGGCGGTGGCATCGGCGGAAGGAAAAAAAGGAAAATTCGCCCATGGCAGAGGAGTGAGTGAGAATTGACAAATGGAAGCCAGCCACGCATCCAACGTCAGTCGGCCGGCCGCTACCACCAGCTCCGTTACCAGCTCGGATAGTCTATGGTTTGATTGGTGCTACGTTCGTTCTGACATCCGTTCTGGTGGTAGAAGCCGTCGTCGTCGTAGTCGTAGTAGTAATTGTAGTCGTAGTAGTAGTAGTAGTATAGCAGTAGTAAATTTATTTTATATATTTAAAATGCACCCTCTTGGAGTACGTACTCACAGACACACGCATATGAATATGACAAACATGATAGCAATTGAAAGAGAAGCAATACTGGTAGAAATACTAGTAGTTAAAGTCGTAGTAGCGGTAGCCATCAAAATAGAGCACAAGAAGTTAGTTCTCTTGAACTAATGGTTGTAACGTATACCTTAATAAACAAAGTAGTAGTACTAGTAGTACTAAATAAGTAATATTTTCGAGCTGACCCTCAGCCAAGATTTAACGTCGTAACGGAACTGTTTTTCACATTGCTTCATAGACGGACCACCCCCATAAATACTAGGAAAGTTTTCGGGCTGTTGTCCCTCAGCCAAGATTTAACGTCCACGGAACTGTTGTTTTTACATTGCTTCATAGACGGACCATCCCCATATAAATACAAATCGATGGCAACGGTGGGGCTGCTCGAACCCGCGCACCTGCTATGTGTCTCCTGTCCGGCTTGGAGGCCGCAGACTTAAGCCACCACCACGATCCACCAAGAGCTCGACAACTAACTATTACTACTACTACTAGTATACTAGAATCCGGCTTTTTTCACAGTAGACAATATTGCAGCGGTTCCACGTATGGGCTTATCACTACGGCTGACACTACATTTCTACTATAGATGCGTAACAGTACAATATTAGTTCACGTAGTGGCTTCAGTCGAGCTGTAGGTAGTCTGAGTTTTGTCGAGTTGGGCGCGCAGGAGTTTTCCGGGGCTGTCTTTCTGTCTGTATTTCTGCTTATCTGTTGTGGACAGGACTTCCGTCTGACCCATCGACTGCGTGCCTGTTTGTTTGTTGTATGTCTGTGGTGTTTTTGTGTTGGTCTGGTGAGACTGCTGTAGTTCGTTGTCTGCTGTCGTGGACGCCAACGTGAAATGACTGGGTTACACGAAATCCTGCTGCGCTGTTGCTGTTGCGTCTCTGCCGGCTCATCGCGCCGCTAGCGAAAGCGGCACCTGGGCGGCTTTTGTCGTCGTCGGCGTCGTCCGCGTCGGCTACGGCCTTATCCTCCTCCTCGTCTGTCCGGCAGCCGCTCCCTACCCTTCCTCATCCTTTCCCTGATAGGAACGGCAGACGGCGGCGAAGGCGACCCGACCGGCCATAGCCATCGCACCGCAAACAGCAGCAGCCAGCAGCAAAACAACAATGAGAGCAGCTGGCAGTCGCAGCCACGGCAACAACAACAAAACAACAACAACAGCAACAACAAACAGCACAAACAACAACAACAACAACAACAGCAGCAACAACAACAACAACAACAGCGACAACAGCAACAAAACAACAACAACAACAACAACAACAACAACAACAACAGCCAACAACAACAACAACAACACAGCAACACAACAACAATGGTGACAACGCCAACTCCTTCGCCGCCCCCGTTCTGTCTGGCCGCCTGTCTATCTTAGTGTAGTAGTGGTAGTCGTAATGGTGGTAGTGGTAGTGCATGGGGAGCTGCTTGGACGGATCTGCTGTCGTTCACAGCAACTATTGTTGTTGTTGTTTGCTGCAGCAGCAGCATGCTGTTGCTGTTGTTGTTGGTATCGTCGTCGTCCGTCGTCGTGGTCGTGGCGGCGGTTGTTATAGGCGATGACGCCCTGTACGTGCGCCAGCCGTGAACAGCATTCGGTGGCCACGGCGACGATTGGAGCGCGTCGATAGCGGGCCGCCGCCGCCGTTGTTGCTGTTGTTGTTGCAGTTCCTGTTACTATTGTTGTTGTTGCTGTACTTGTCGTTGTTGTTGTTGTTGCTGTTGCTGTTCTTGTCATTGTTGTTGTTGCTGTACTTGTCGTTGTTTGTTGTTGTTGCTGTACTTGTCGTTGTTGTTGCTGTTGTTGTTGTTACTGATACTGCTTGTTGTTTGTTGCTGCTATTTGCAGTTCTTGTTGTTGTGGTCATTGCTTGCTGCGGTAGTTGCTGCTGTTGGTATTGTTGTTGTTATTGTTGTCTCCCTTTGTAACTCATCTTGTATGTTTGCTTTCCTCCATTTTTCTATGGATGGCCGATGGCCAAATGTTTGCTATGTGTGTCTATGTCTGTCTTTGTGTGCTTGTGCATTGCTTGGTGTATATGTGCGGATGTGTGTTTGTGTATATGCATGTATATATTATATATGCGTATGCGCATATGTATATGTGTGTATGTCTGTATATCAATGTGTATGTCAATGTAAATGTAGGTATGGGTGTGTGTTTGTGTTTGTATTGTATTGTGCTTTCTACCTGTTTGTATCTGCATGTAGGAGAATTTGCCCGGATGTATACGAGCTTGTGAACGTGTCCGCCGACGCGTGTGCATCATTTGTATGCACTAGTTGCATGTTTGTATATATGCGTGTCTAGTCTGGCTGTCTGTGTGTTGTGGGTGTGAGTGTCAAAGCTGATAATGTACGTACATCGTGCTTGTGTATGTAAAAGTACTAGTAAGCCGCCTTTCGTCAGCAGCGTAACTTAGCAATGGGCGTGTGTATACGTTTATACGAGTCTTTATATATATATATATATATTTTTTTTTTATGATTTGTGATACTTCATGATTGACTAAACTTATTTGATGGCTGTTCATGACTGGCAGCTAACTATTTATTTATTATTATCTATTAATTTTTTTATGAGAACTAAAGCATTGTATTTTGCAGTTCCTATAATAAACTTCGTTTCGAATTTTGAATCTTATATGTATGATTATGTGTGTCTAAGAGCGAGAGAGAGAGAGAGAGAGGGAGAGTAGGAGAGAGAGCATCTTTGTTTCTATTTACGTGTCTCTGTTTGTCTACACGTGCACAGAAAGTTCTGCAATCTCACTCTCTTCGATCTGACTCTCAGTCAGAGAGATGAACAATGGAAGCAGCTGCCGCAATTGTTCGGATTCGCTATGGCAGGAACTAAATGAGCCCAACCCACTAGCCGCTGATTTCAAAGCTAAATCACTCGGTCGGCACTGTACTTGGCCACGGAAATGTAATTCAGCATTGGCCAACACCGTCGCTCGTGAGTGAGACGTGCGGCAAGGCCACAAGGTCAATGCAGTGAATGATGGCAACAGCGGGTCTACTACCTGAACTGGTGCCGGTTACCAGCCAGCAGCCGGCCACGAAAAGGCAGAAGAAAAGTTCATGCTAACGGTAGCGAACTCGACGAGATCTTATGCCGCACCTGCTGATGTGAAAAGACGATAGTCCTAATTTGCTCTTCGTGGGCTCGAGTCGTCCGCGGGAAGGGATGAAGTTGCGCCAGGGCTCGGAAGAAGAAGAAGGCTTCAAGCAGCGATAACAGGAAAGCCGAGAGAGGAGATGAGAGGGGAGCGGGGACCTGGTCTATTTCCACGTAGTCTATATCCCACGTGGGTGCCGATAGGACGCGGGTATTCTGAAGAATAGCTATGTGCGATTGGGAAGGAGCCAAAACTGCTTCGCGCACTCTGTGACAATAGCCCGAACGATGATATGACACACGCACACGCTTGAGCGTTGCGAAAAGTATCAGAGAAAACGGATGAGTTGACTTGGCCAGGGAATTTATGCAGCCTCCTTCCCAAAGCTACCGCAACGCATATGGTCATTATAAATTATTTGTCCTGATAATACGAATAATTTTTCACTTTCGAGGCGAGCGCGGTTCAGCGAATAAATCCAGCTTCTGTCTTCTAGTGTTTTCTTCCTGATGTCCTCATGATACAATAATACGCTATCAGGACCCCTCCATTAAAGCGAGACACTCCCTAGCGAAGTCACTTTAAGGCATGACGCTACGAGTTACCTGGCCCAAAGATTCCCTCACCTACTGCAAATACAGGTATCACAAGGCACATGAAAGCCTTATGTCCTGCAGAGAATGTGGTAATGCCGCAAAACGTGTTACTATGTGCCGATTGTTCCCGCTAAGTCCCTTCCATGCGTCGTTGGTCCATTGCACCCGTATCGTAATATCTAGGGTCGATTTCTGCCATCTTCCGCTCCTATAAAATAATGAACACTAGGTAAACTGGAGTAGTTGGAAGGTCGAAACGGCGTCTGCATTCCAGCACTCGCAAATAAGGCTTGCCCAACCCTGTCCTTAATGTATTCTTTAAGGCATCAGTCGTTGGTAGGTAGAACAACCCCTTTCGGCGGATTTTCATAGCTTCAGTTTTATCAAGGTTGATTGTCAGGCCGGTATCTTGTACGTATGTGGAGAGTCGTGCCAATGCCTGTTGGACATGAAAACGACTTCTTCGAAAATGACAAAGTCATCTGCATACTGCAACGTTTTGACATGTGAAGTAGAGTCCCTGGATTTGAGATGGCAAGTTATTCAGCAGCAGAGAGAACAGCAGAGGGCTCAGATAATCACCCTGTGCGACAACGGTCGTTTGGGCGAACAGAGGGAGCTGGGACACCCCGTCATCGATACTCACTGAGTTTTCCTGAAGCATGGCCTTGATTAGTCGGGGCATGTTAAGCGGGACTCCGCACTCAGCAAGCTTTACCAGGATCTTGTCTCTAGGCGCCATATCGAACGCAGATTTGAAATCGACGTATACTGCGTGAAGTGCCTGTTTCGGCCGACTAATGGCGCTGCGCATTTCACTTAGTAATATTTTGCATGCCGTGGTAGTTGAACGCCTCACGCGAAAACCGTGCTGTTCGTCCCGTATGCAGCCGCAGGACTTCAAGAAGGTGCTGAGCCGTCGAGTGATAAGGAGTGCTAAGAGTTTATTACAGCAATTTTTCTTCGCAATCGCCCACCAGGATGACGGCATCTGCAGATCCCCATTGGTATGATGATAAGCAGCGCATCACTCCAAGTTTGTGGTAGACGTCTCTGACCGAGGCAAGCATTGAAAAACTTGCCAGCCGCCTTTAGATGTTCGTTGCAAACTCGGTCCAGACCAGCTGCTTTGTTTGGCTGGAGCCGTTCCATGGAGCGTAGCAGATATTTGCACTTGCATACAGTGCTCTATCGAGACAGCTGAGTTTATGGGCCAAAAGAATGATTTCACTTAACTGTGGGGTTCCTTAATTGCATGCTTCAGCAGATTCTCCTCCTAACGTTCAAGGTATTGTCGTCGCGCCGTTTTGAGAGTTTGTCTATACGAGCTCTTAAGCGGGTTACAGAATGGCATCACGATGTGATCGCCTCGGTCAGCACGCCCGTGTACGAGTCAATATCCGGGTCACGCTGTGCTGGGAATAACGCTGCAAGCTTTGGGCCGAACTTGTTTGGGTCCAGTGCATTAGTTAATCTAGCGTTCTTTCGCGGCAGAGTCTCCATTTGTTGGAGCAACATTTCGACCCCTACCGGAACATAGCATTAAAGTTACCACCTTCATATAGCGGGTTGCTCTTTCCACTTTTAATGAGTTCTCCCCGAGTCTACGTTGGATGCAAATAAATAAATTACCGAACTACCAAACTAAAACCTTTAATCGTCGGGACATTTGTATCGGTAATCAGACTGCAGCCGAAGTCATCGAGCACAAAGGGAAGGACGCGAGTACGCGAATCATCAGGTTTGTCGACCCCCGTGTTGAAGTCGCCTGCCACTAACAGCGCAAGCCCAAATGAGGGGAGACCGTGGATAGCCCGTGTGATTCTGTTAATAAGCACCGTCGTGTTTTCGGCGTTCGATGGTCCGACGTAGGCTGCCACAATGTTGCATCGGTTACCCCGAAATACTGCTGTATCATCTTCAACCATTGCTACATGGATCTCGCCTACTTTTTTGTTATATAGTACGAACACGCCGTCACTTCGACGCCTCGGCCAGCAGTATGACTGCCGGCGAGTGAGCAGAGCAGAAACCAGGCACGTCGAATGGTTTGGTCCCCCAGGTCTCGGTTAGAATAATGACATCGATATCGACGATGACAGTGAAAAGAAGTTCTAAGGCGCGGGTTGCACCCTCTACGTTCCACTGCACAATTGTTATCTTATCAAGTACATTTAGCGACGTCTGGACCGCCCTGTGATATTAAATTTTCGCAACTCTGCTCATGTCCTGTAACGCGGCCATGCGATGATTCGTTGCGTACGCTGGTCTTTGCGAGGATTTGCTTTGTCTTGGTGGCTGCCCTGGATTTGGCTCTTTCCCTGGTAGCGTGCAACTCTGACGTGCCTCCTCCTTTGCCGAGCGATTTGGATGTCCGGGCGTCGGAGGGCCCGCTGCGCTCGTTGGGTGCTGCTGCAAGAGTGCAACTCGCGCCCCGGGACCGGCCTGATGTTCGGGCTGGCTGGCATGCTCGGGACTATCTTGCTCGGCACGAGCGGCTGACGGATATTGACGCCTACAAAAGATGACGCGCGCGACAAGCTATCACTTTCGATCACGCCTTCTGCAGAGTCCTGAGCAGCCGTATACGAGTATGTACTTCTGTGAACTATGGCTCGGCGCGAGTGAGTCACGTAAATTATGTCCAGATACGCCACTCATGGCAGCGAGTGATCAAAGTGATCTTCATTTGCTTTACGACACTCTTTCCGGAATTCTGGTATTGTTAGTACAGCAATTGAACAGTCCGGGTGACTCTTCCTCATCTTGGCAGCGAAAGCCACCAAGATTCTGAAATAAAACTCGTCCTTGTAACCAGCGGTACAGTATCACGTGAAAGGGTTGACTATTCTCCCCAACAAAGTTATCGGCTACTTGAAATACACGCCCTACGTCTCCGTCTGACACAGCTCGCAGGGCCACTGAGCACTTATTGGGCAGAGAGGCGACGACCCTTCTTCTCAGTTGATGCACCGGTTTGTCGCCAACTATTAACACCGTCGTCGCAGGAGCAGTGCGGAGTAGCGCCAGTCTGCTGTCTCGCTGGGCGTCTGCCGCTTCGGCATTCGTGTCTTAAGACGGTATCCATTTAGCTCATTAGGTGAGTAGTAACACAGTTCATAAGTTCGTTATCCAACGGCAGTTTGTCGAGAGCGTCCACGAATTGCACACTGTCCATCTTAGCGGTGGGCAAAGTGCATATTCGGCAGTACCAGACTGCGTCAGTCTCAGCTGATGGCTCGCTTTCATCCGAGGCTCCGCAGGCACTGTGGAAGGTTCGTGCACAGACGCTACAGTGCAATCGAAGAGCGGCCAGTAAGTGTTTACATCTTGAACAGATGTTTTCGACTTCCATTATGTTTGAACGTTTTTTGTGATTGTACGCTGCACTGTTGTCTGGACTACTGTCGCTTCGTTCAGTTTCCGTTGAATAGCGCTATGACACGAAGTTAAGATTACCGGAACGGCCGAATCTAGTACAGGCTGGCTAGGCTGATCTCGCTGTCTGAACTGGTCTACCAAAACGAATTCGTGCTTAATTCCGCAAAAACCCTTTTTTTGATGAAATTTCAAATTCATTAAACTCCAAAGGGTCTGCGCATGCAGTTGATGCTCGAGTATGTTAGCTTATAGTCTCCAAACAGCCTCCTGCTTATCTATATAGTTATTTGAATTTGACAACTCGACAAACACATTCGGCAAACGCCAGCTACGGGAGTAGCCTCTGCACCTCGAGTGGGGCCGGGGTTTCCACTCGAAGTGCAGTGACCAGGTGTAGACCAAGAACAAAGAGCCCCATAGTATTGCTCTACATTTTTGGTCATAGGCAGCTGAACAGTCAAGCAGAGCATACACCGATAGCTAGATGGCCCTTGTGAGAATGAATACATGATTTTCTCTCGCCGTTTCCACCTAAAACTCGATTGTAATTCAACAATTACGTTTTTTTTTATTTCCACCCATTTATTAATTCTATAGCACAAAAGTCGCCATCATTGAACGGTACGTCGCCAGACTTTTTCTGACGAAATTAGTTTTTCAATCATAGAATGCCGAGACAATTTGCCGTTACTTCTGTCAGCCAGCAACTCCTCCTCTCCATACAAGATCCTGGTTAATAGATGTGCCAGGCTCATGCCCGTATTCATCTAAGTATTTCAAAATACTTCCCGGTATTTGGTCGGTATCCACTGGTCGTTGTATTTTTGGGATGTATTCTTTAAGCAGAATGTTTTAGAAATGCATTATTTAGATGCGTCACAAGCATCCTTCGTGACTATTGTGGGACTTACAAACCCACTAAACCCGGGCCCCGTATTAGTTTGGCAATACTTCGAAGTCGTGGGAGAAAAAAGCGTCTCTGCCGTTCTCCTTCACTGAACTCATTTCCCGCTTCTCCCTGGTTCTATTATCGGTTTTTCCCTGGTTCTTGGCGACGCCTCTTCGGGCCTTCCGCCGTTGTTTGACTTGCCCTCTATAGGCCGGGCAAGATATTCCATCAGCACGATGCCCCTCTGTCCTGCAGACAAGACATTTTAATGTCGTAGCGTTGCAGCTGGCTACCAGGTGATCAGGCTCACCACATTTGTGGCATACCCGGGACACCCGGCTCTCTCTTCTTTGCAATATTGGGTCTTATGACCCGGCCTATCGGCACCCGTTTTAGTTGGAGAGCTTGATCCGTTCTTCAGGATTGCGCCATCTTAAGCGCAATTTAGGAGTCTTGTGGGCCTAGAACTGCAACAGCAAATAATACTTCATTTACTAGTCCATCAGCTTAATTACGTTGAACACGTTCGTAGTGACGTAATGAAAGAAACGTCATCCCGAAGGGAGTTGCCGTAACGGGCACGTGCAAATACAAATCGAATCGACGCTCATCAAGGTCCTCCTTCCACGTTCTCATATGCGCTTTCCGGAATAAAGAACCAATGAAACGCGGAGGCCGAAGTCGTTCTTTGGCAACTAGCACTATGGACGCATGTCTGTATCTTGCAAGCCTGTGTGTTCGTATGTCTGAGCGTCACAACTCGTTGCGAATAGCATATGTTTGTGTATATTATTTATTATTACACAACTTTTCGGTATTGTTGATTACATTACATGACACGTATTCATTAAATCTCGGAAACGGCATTCGTTTCCGTTAATCTTGGACTTATATATAGATTATGTTTTATATGCGTTTCCGGAAAATGTCAGCGACCTAACGCCCAGCTGGCGCTGACTGACATGTTTCATGATGATATTTGGTGCAGACAAGGCCGCAAAATTTGCAGCAACACTCATCGGAAGGGTTAAGGAACCCAGTGCGGTGGCACAGCTGGTGGTGGAACCCATGAACGAAGTAGCGGGTGAGAACGTGTCGTTGCTCGACGAGCGGTTCGATCCATGTTTTGTCCAACATTGCCGGTGTTTTGTAGAACGCTTCTGGCACTTCTCGCATCTTCTGCTCGAAGTGCCTACGGAACTCTCGCGGTGACGCGGTGGCCGGAAGTTGAAAGCGGTTTACCAGGTCCTCGATGAACGGCGTGGTCCTCGACAGACTATAAGTTAGTCTGTTTTGTGCGTCTGTATATATATATATATATATTTATAAGTTTTATTCATTGTAATTAATCATCAACGGTGGGAACATGACAATTGGGTCCCTGCGAACGTGTGCACTTTTACGAAGGGTCCAATGTAAAACCAACCATCTCTGGAGTGTTCCCCGGACCGAAGCCGCATTGCCCCGTTGCACATCCAGCGACAGACGCTGTCTGAGAAGTTCGCCCGCTCGCCTATCACCGCTGGCTAGACCTAGTCGCTTCCCGACCTTCTGTAGCAAACCGAGTGGACGGGCTCGAAGGCAAGTGGGCAGAACCCGTACGGATACCCGATGTTCTGGTATTTTCTCACCTTGCCTGCCTCGGCGAGAGCTGAAGCATATCCGGCCCGGGCCGCGCCAGCACTAACCATTGAAGGGGCTAATGAGTCGGTAACTGTCGCGTCCTAAACCAGCATGCAACCGCTCTCGAATGGGGTTAAGGTCAGACCGTCGAGCCTCCAATCGTTGCGTCATCTAGGTACCAAACGTTAAGAGGGCTCTTCATGCGTGCCACTAAACTGGATACCCCGAGGCTGAATAAAGCAGGTCCACGCCCTGTAGCTTTGCCAAGCTAGCGGTAGAAGTTGCGGCACTTTGAGTCTTACCTCATCAAGCACTACATCGCGGCGTATAGTACTGAAGGCGTTACGAAAATCCAATTTAACTAGGACCCGTACTGGACCTTCTGCTTCAACAAATGCTCGTACTGCGTGAACTGCCGCTTCTGCACCGCCTTTCACTGCAACGCCTATCTGACTTGGTGAAATTGCTGTCACAATTGTTGTTCTGGTAATGACAAGGGCTACTTTAACGACAAGCCTCTTGATTATAAGGCCGCATGCTATAGCTCTAATAGAGCCGTCTTTTTTCTTTAGCGCTGTCAGATTGGCTCCGTAGAAGATGGGAATGCAAAAATGTGGCAATTTACCACCCAAGGCTGAACCAACAAGAGAACGGAGTTCTCCCACCAGCCTCCCAGATGACGGTACTGTGCTATCGAGCAGATTCCGAGGACGTAAACCGTCTAATCCTGGGCCTGATGCTAGGAAAAAAGACCGGACGGCGTCAGTAATAAGTTTTTTCTGGTACGAGGCATGCTTGCGCTGGTACTGGTGCTTGAAAATAGTTTAAGCGCTCTCTGACCGAATCCGTAGAACGAGGATGCTTGTTTCTCTTATTATTATTATTATTATTATTATTATTCCTGCTGCTTCTCAAGTGAAACACTGCGGTTATTGGCATTGCGGTGGCTATGTTCTGGCATCAACATTTAGTTAAGCAGCCGTTAGAATTCGAATTTGAATGACAGCGGCGTGCCGCTGGAGCCTACGGACCGTTACGCGGGTGGTTTCGTTTCGCTTCATCATGTCGTGTGGATCTTCACAGCCTCATGGCGGCTCGTGCCTCTGTCGCATGGCGGCACACAGTACACCAAACTGATCACTAAGTTACAAACATTACTTTGGTATGCAACTCCCTGAGTTTACCATCCTGCACACACACGAATGGACGTGTTTCCTCAGAGCTCGATGTGCACACGTCCGCACTCCTTGGCGTCCGCCACCACTCTTATTATATATATATATATATATATATATGCAAGCCGAGCAAGATGGCTTAGTGGCAAAGCTTTTGCCTTGCATTCGGGAGGACTGGGTTCAAGACCCAGACCGGCCACTCTTAAATTGGTTTGCATGGTTTCCAATTTAGACAAGGTAAATGCCGAAGTGGATTAAAATTAGCCATGACATGAATAAACCGTACACGGGCAATTGCCTTACGGAAAAATCTTTAAAAAAAAAATTATATATATATATATATATATATATACAGACGTACGAAGTGGAGACGTTTCTCCACGAGCTCATAGTTTTGTTTGCCATTCTACCTCCAGAACCATGACCTTGTCGCTCGGCTGACAAACGTTAATGCTTGTTTTTCATTAAAAAAAGAAACATTTATGCAAAGAATAACACACATTCTCAAGTGCAAGTTTCAAAAGTGAGTTTTCTCTTAAAAATTTATTTTTGCCACGCACGGACACACTATCTTTGCACAATCGTATTTATATAACATGTACGCAAAATACAATAGTCTCACCGAAGATTATACCAGAAAAGGCATTCCTGGCGTTGCCAAGGCTATAAAGGCCAATAGAAGTTTAAGTGGGTATTATTACGCATAGCCCTAAACAGCGAGTGTCGAGTCCCACACTACCGACCAAGAATATGTGTGTAACGACATTTTTCTTTTAATACAAAAATTATAATAAAAAAGCTCTGTTGCACAACGACGCTACGTATCGATTATATGGTGGATGGAGACGTAAAAAGTTCTTTTTCGATTTAAGGTCCGTTGGCAAACTGACTTGCTTGGCGTGAGGTTCGCTTTGTAAGTACGAGTTCCGATCGCGGTCCCGAAATATGTGTGCCCTCAAAGGTCACGAATGACCATACGAACACGACCATTTCATCGTGGAGAAGGATATCCTGGGACACCTGGTTTCGGCAAAACAAAAACACATTTGATTGCAATGAACATTTAAATATTTAGACATTTCCCGAATATTCTATAGTAGGGCAGATTGTGACATCACTGACGTGCCATAAACTGTACTGGCGCTTTGGTTAAGAGTACTTCTCTAAGTTCCTCCACCTGATATTTTAGGTTGTCTTTTCTTTTCTAAGTATGCGTTTGCTTCGGGTCATCTTGCTTGTTCTCTCTTATGCCACAGACGACCGACGTGGCTATTAATAGTTACCTAACCCAAATTTGCAAATAGTGTATACTAGTGTATACGCTCTCTCTTCCTCTCTCTGTCTTTCCTCTCTGTTGGTTTGACTGTCCCTGATTCGTTCGACTATATATACAGACAACACCAGCCGTGTGCCAGAAAAACCGTAAATACGGTTTGTCGATACAGTAGTCAGCAAGGGAAAAACAAACATACGTGGTACTGGCGATCGAGTGGGCCAGCCTCGATGTCAATGCACGAATCGGGCGGGTCATCGCGGCTCTTGCAGAACGACAGTTGGAAGCCAGAAGGTAGCCAGGTGCCTCGATACGTCCAGCTGAGCACGCCATGTTCTTCGTCCCACGATAGGCTGGCCAAGGGACTTGGCGCCGTCAAGTACACGGGTAACGTCGCATTGGCCGACGACGTCGAATCGAACGATCCATAGCACGCTCGCACCGTAAGCTGGTAACTCGTCCACGGATGTCTGACAAAGACATCCGCGGTTACATACATGCATCTCTCTCTCTCTCTCTCTTTCTTCATATATATATATATATATATATATATATGACGTCGAGTTTCTAAAAGCGGCGCTTCCCGACCCGCAAAAACCTCGCAGATTCGGATCCCTCACTATGTCTCTGAGTGGTGTATGGGACTCCGCTCTTGGGGCTCGGCGTCACGAAAAGGAATCTTATCGATCTGACCGTCTTAACACTGCAAGGAACCTCGAGGATATACCGCTCGCACCGAGCCCATAAGAGCGGGGGCTGCTATCAAGCAATGACACGGACAGCTGATTCTGAACTCCACGTGACAACTTTTTACCACCATTTTTATTAAGCGAGCACTGCCGAGTGTGCAAATATATTGTAAATTATTAATAAATCATCGCAATATTTTCTATATACATTGTCAGCACACATATTGGTATATAGGGAATGCAAAAAAAGCCATTTTCAATTCAATGCGTTAGGTATTGCCATGTGGCAACCACGTGGACCAATTATTGTTGGTAGCGTTAATTGTTTTTCAAGAGCGTTTTGTTCATAACCTGTGTACTTTTCCACTTAAAATACGAGCAATTTAATACTGTATTGAAAATGTATTTTATTATCAAAACCGCACGTTTTTAAGCAAGCCATCATTGGCGAAAAGGAAGCAAATGCTCTGATCGACAGCTTTTTTTTTGGCATTGTCCGAAATGAAGAAGCTGTCTTATTAGTACTAGCCCGGCATTCCTGCCAGTGTCACCCGGTCTAATAGGCGGCTAGTGCAATCGTAACGGGGCGATATTTTACCTGTTTAGGGTCAGCGTCGGCTTGGCCCGTGATGCAGTCGCGTTCTGACAAGTCTTGCTGGCTTCTACCAAGCTGTCGATGCCATCGCCCTCCCAAAGGCGCAGGCGCCTGCCGCACACATTAATGTGAAATTCAATTGCATCGGGAACCTCATCGGAAGCGTTGTAAGCGATGCTCACTTGTACCTAAATGAAAGAAGCGATAAAATTAGTTATTGCCCCGCGATAAGACATTTCGATAAACGCTTAATTACCGATATATAAATATATATATATATATATATATATATATATATATATATATATATATATGCGTGTGCGACAAATCCAGAATGTTGCGAAGAGGTGAGCATTAGGCATACGTCGGGTGTATCCGTGATTTCAGCTAGAGAAACGCTGATGCTCTCTTTAGATGGCGCTTGGCTTGGCGCATAGAATGACGTAATCCGCGGTTCGCTGATGTACGCGCTTTCCCGGTGCACCTGAAACAAATATAGGCAAAGAAAGATGACGGGTTGAACCTTTAGAGCCTTTGACGTCCAACCCGAGATCTCATATGTTGAACCTGAACGATAAAAAATGTCAAAGATGTATGAGACTAGACAACCAAGTTCAACGCCTGCCTTGACCTACTCGTCAAGGTGTTCAAGATGCTGTGTCATGCATTATAATCATTTTTGGCATTAACACCCACGAGCACCGTCGTGAATCAGAATCTAAACCGCAAATTCCAGCAAGACCTGCTGTCCTACATGATTTGTCGATTTGGCAAAGGTCGTCGACGAGGGCAACGCAGCGGTAGCATCCCCTTGACTATGCATACAAATATAAATCGAGCAGCGACACGGCAACCTCGCGAGGATCCCGAGAACAACAGAACAACCTACCTGCCTGTTCTGTCGATACGTCAGCAAAGAATCGATTGCTCACCTGTTCCCAATATTCAAAGTCAAGGAAGATTTCAATACAATATTATTGCGCGCTGCGAGCGGAAAACGACAAAACAACATCCGACATAATAATGAACAGATACGACTCGCGCACTACTTGATGATTGGTGGCACACGCAGTTCAGGCGACACGATAAACGTAGCCATGTCTAGTCGACGTTGTAATAGCTCACCAAGGGCAACTGTAGTGTGTGTATCTCGAGACAAGGAGACGGAAGCTAAAATAAAAAGAAAATCAAAAAGAATACAAAGGAACAGGCAGCCAGCCAGCCAGTTAGTTAGTTAGTCACAACACCTTTCCTGCTTGTAGCATGATGAAATGGAGGCGTCCCCTTTCGACCGAACTCAGCCGAGTTGATCTGTTAGCCGGAGGAATCGACTCGGACAAACACGTTACAGGTTTGCGTTCTCCCCAGTTGTTAATGCTGCTGCTGTTGTTGTTGTTGCTGCAGCTGCCTCGATGGCGGTGATCCGATATGCAGGTTGTCAGCAGGAAGTAGTCGATCTTGACTGGTTCACTGTCGTACTCCCACGAAACGACAACGACTGCGGTGCAAAAGAACACATTTGTTATTGCTACTTTATCAACACAACCACTAATACTACTACTAAATATCAACTAAGAGGTTTACTACACGCTCTAGTCAAGGAGAACCAAACCATAATGCTGAAAAGTACGGCAAATGAGAGAAATTAGACCGACTTTGGTTTGCGGTTCAAAATGCCGAGAACGTGCCAGAATATCCAAAAGGTTTGTGTGACCCTCCAACGTGACTGTGTTGGGCCTCATGTATCTTGCACCCCCGCATGGAAACGAGCAAGAGCTATCCTGGTATGTGTATCCTCCTCACAGTTATCTTTGCTACCATGGGCTTAAGCTCCCTCTGTCGAGAGAGAAAACATATTTAGCCGTTGGAAAATTATATGTGACAATTTGTTTTATAAGAAGACATGACCCTCATCAGCGACCTCATATATATATTTGAGGTGTACACAACCGTGCGCAACCGCGGCTTTCTACTTACATCACAGCTCAGTTGAGCCACAGGTGGGTAGCAAAGCACGCGGACGCTAGAAAACGGAATAAATTTGCTGGACTGGAAACAATTTTATTTTTGTGCCTATTGGCATGGAGACATTAGGACCAATCAGAAAGGGAAGCGAAGTATTCTGCAAAAAACTACGTAAGCGAATTCAGGAGGTCACGAGCGACCGAAGAGAGAGTAAATTGTGGCCGTTTGCAGAGGCAACGCGGAACCTATTTTAGGCGCCATGGAGTAAAGCAATTCTTTAAAAGGATTGCGATAATACGTTCAGACCTCACAAGTGTAACATTGCTTAACATGCAAAAATATTAATAGTTATGTATATATATATATATATATATATATATACACTTTTGCACATTACAAGAAAAACTCCGAGCGATCCGGGTTACTTGTGTGGCAAGACTATGCCACCAAGTGTTATATTACTTATTTTTTAAACAAAATGAAATAATTGCGATAATACGTTCAGACCTCACAACTATAACATTATTTAACAGTGCAAGTTTCCGGGGATGGTCGCACTTTGTGAAGTGCTCTGTATAGACCCTAGGACTCCTATCCTATGGAAGGGATCTGCTTCTGCATACTCAGCAATTTTTGACGTCTGGCTCAAAGTCACAACAAATGCCGCAACCTGCCATGCTAAATGTATGCCCGGTGGCGGCTCTAGCTGTTGTCATAGACATTTCACGTACCGTTTTGTTATAAATAGCAAACCAAGGTTCCAAAACATGCAGCAGCAGCAGTGCAATCTATTTTTTGAAGAAGTAGCATTTTGCCCAGATAAATCAAAATAGCACTAGATAACAAACGAGACTACTACTAACAACTTTCAGTTAAAGAGACGGCCAACGCTTTCACGGGAGGCACAGTGCCCGGCAGTTCAGGTAATTGCAGGAATTTCTCCTGCGTAAACTTGTTCTGGCTTGTGTCTTCAGGACAACTAGAAAATAAAGAAACACACACACACATATATATATATATATATGTATATATATATATATATAATATATGTATATAAAAGTATATATATATATATATATATATATATATATTTAAACGCGCATATATACATGTTCCGGATAATATAAAGAATACTATTCCAAATATATATATATATATATATATATATATATATATATATAACGAAATATCTGATGGAGATACGTACGTTATCTGTAGCCGGTATTTGAGTGAGTATGAGATCCATGCAGAGACATCATATGGCCGGATCTGAATCTCGGGCTTTTTATCGTCACGAAATTCTCCGGAGACGTTCTGCCACTTCGAACAGGTTGTGTTTTGCTTACATAACGAATACTGGAAGAAATCATAGATCAATTCACAACTTCGGAATTTCTACTCCTCTCGAGCCCTTTTCCCTCTTATTTGATTTAAATAACAATAATCACCATCTTCATTATGGTTTTCCCTTTGAATACTTAGTTTTAAATGAAATTCTAAAACACGCTTTTCGAATAAGAAGACTATCGCCTAGAGCCCCAAGGCCTCATATTGAATAACGACAATAAATCTGCCATGATTATTCTTTTATGGTCGCGTGGCACGCACTTTGATGCGGTGGTGTTACATTGTCTTGCACTATGCCTCGCTCTGACATAACTCGGTAATAGTTCTGTTAGTGTTATACTTATTGAGTTACAAAGCCCATAGGTGCGCGGGTTCGAGCCCCACCGTTGCACATTTGTATTTATGGGGGTGCGTCTATGGAGCAATGCAAAAAGCAGTCCCATGGACGTTAAATCTTGGCTGAGAGTCAGCCCAAAAAGTATTTTTTTTTTGGTGGTGCAGTAGCGATTGGTGACTACAAAACGCCTATTAAACGGTTTCACTGCACTTACCAGGCAGAGGTCTAAAAGCGTCCCTAAGCTAACCACGACAACGCGCCAGCCTATTAAGGCTGAAAACTCCAAAGCTTCTCTCGCCGCACCTAGGGTAGACAAGCTGGTGAAGCGCCCAACCTATTGACCCGACTTGGCACCTTCCTCTTTCAAAAGAAAGAGAAAGACGTTTCGATTGATCCGAACCGGTGCTGAAAGCCATCAAAGTGGAGCTAGAAACACATCGAGAGGGGCGTTTATGATGTGTGCTTCGATACATATTCCATAATACATAATCGGAAAACTTTGCCAGGTTCTACATGTTAGCTTTCTCACTGCTTCTGCACCGGTCTGTTAGACACATGCTAGAACTGACAACGTGTTGAAACGAAAATAATTTTAGAAATAAACTGAAAAACGTGTCGCAGCATGCTAGATGCATCAGAAACGCGTTAGTGTAGCGCGAATTGTGAAAAGAGGAATGCGGCTTACAAAAATGCAACGTTATGTGGAGCAGCATATCTCGGCATGCTTAGGGAAGCAGCCTACCTCGGCATGGCCCGCGAATCGCAAACAATATAACTTTTCGGCCTTCGACCGCCTGATGAAGATCGTGCATTTGCAGATCGTTCGCACAGCAATAACTAAAAAGCCTTAGTGTCAATTTTAGGCGACCTGCCTCAGCAAAAACTGTGTAGAATAGAGAAATCGCCCATACAATGCACGGCACGACACGAAAACTGCTCCAACGATACGGTGTTGCCCATGATCTAATCGGCCCTCGACGACCGGAAAGTAGCGGATAGATGGAACGAACCAATGTTGTCTTTACTCGGTTCTGGCTAAACTCGTCCAATCAAAGCTCCGAGGTGTGTGTGCCGCGGGTATTACTGATATGAAATTCTTCAGATACTATCTAAACTGGTAATCGTATCAGACCTTTGCCACATTACGCGCATTTATTGTAACTAATCGTGCAAGGACGTTAGTGCTACATGCTCATAGAGTAACGGCGAAGACTTTCATCGACATTGGGGTTACTTTGAAACACAGTATCCCTATATTTGACGCAGCTACACCGCGAAGTAAATTATAATGCCACTAGCGAGATGCATGTCTTAACGAGTGAATTAAGCAGATTAACAACGTTTGGGTTCATTTCACGGCTCGACAGAAACAAAGGCAGACCTCCTACCAGAAGCTTTTCTTTGTTGAAAAGATAGGCTTAGGCTGGCGCCTCATGAGTGGCGAAAAGGCCCATATCAAGGCTTATAAGGACATCGGCCCCTTTAATCGCGAAATGTCCTCTAAACGCGATTGGGGCGTCGTCCCCAAGTAGTGAATAACTTTGTTAATTTAGCTAAGAATTACGCCATAAAAGAGTTCCGGGCGTCCAAACGCAATTTCGGAACGAAGCAAGCTCCAATTCTGAAGAAAGCGTCGAACTTTGCGCCCTCGGCGAGGGTAATTGCGGCGGCGGCCAACGCGCAAACGAACGTGCGAAATGTGCAAAACTTCCTTAAGAAGACACATTGGCTCACGAGAAAAACATACGAAAAAGCTGCGATTGACCGCTGACCGATGAAAGCTCGTCTTGACTTCGCCCACGATAAAATGTCATGGACCACTGAGTGCCCACGATACGATGTCATGCACCACTGAGCGACACAGAGTGCTCTTTTCGGATGAAAAAAGTTTAACTTTGATGAACCGATCGATTTAACTATTATTTGCACGATGTGCGCAAGGAAAAACGAATATTGTCAAAACGTCACTCAGGTGGCGGTTCAGTGGTGATCTGGGCCTCTGTCGGGTATCATACGAGTACAAAGGTTTTGATTGTGTTTTTAGACGATCGTGTTTATTCAACGCGCTATAGGGATTTACTAAGAGCAATTGGCACATTTTGAGCTGACGGGAGGGTCAGACTTCGTTTTTTTTTACCCGAAAACGCTCCGATTACATCGTCAGGCTGATCGGAAGCTGGTTCGACCAAACGTCACATTGAGGTCCTACGCTGGCCTGCAGTCTTGCCTGATATTAATATCATTTAGAATGTGTGGAGCTGGCTCGCACGATAAATTTACACCGACGAAAAACAGTTTTCCAGGTCTGGGACGCGCTCTTGCTGGACGTCATTCAAAATTTGTTCGACACTATACTAAACCGCATTTTTGAGGTTAACCGACTTAACGGGAAGTACACTGAGTATTAAGTATAGTTGCTGGGTGCCGTGAAATGAGCCCAAACGCCGTTAATCTGCTTAATTCACTCGTTAAATCATGTATCTTGCTAGTGGCATTACAATTTTTTCGCGGTGTAGCTGTGCCAAACGTGGAAATCTCGTGGTTCAAAGTAATCAGAGACTCCAAATATCGATGGAAGCTTCTGCTGTTACTCTGTAAGCATGTATCACTGTAATATTTACACGATTGGTTGTAATAAATGCGTGAAATGTGCAAAAACGGGTGGTCCTATATATATATATATATATATATATGGAGCAGCGTTTCTTTGTGCTCACGGCAAATGTTCGACCTGTATTTGGCAATAGAGCCTCGGAGCGACAAACTGGTGGAAGTTTGATTTCGCAGCAGTCGACTAGCCCCTATAAAACTGTAGTAACCATTTGTGTTAGAATTGATTGCGGAGTAGTAGTACTACGGTTATTTCTGCTATAATGATGTCTCTCACCTGATATGTAATCCTAACTTGGATGAATGTTTAGCAGCGATTCCTGAATTGCTGTCGAACTGAATGCGGAGAGCGTCCGTCGGAAGCCTAAATAATTTTGCTTCCTCTTTAAAAAAAACTTGGATTGAAAGGCTGTCGATCGTGTATGTTTCGTAGTCGTTGTCGTAGTGGTAGTCAGCGTAAGGTGACCTGCACCGTATAGACAAAACTGTAGGCTGGGCTTGTTGAATGCGAAAAAATACTTCAGCTTCGCTGACGACGCGAAGCTCGGACGAATACGACGTTCGTAGCGTGCAACTAAAGTTCGTGCAAGCCGCAGGACGAGACGCGGTTCGTATCAACAGTGACAACGATTCTGTTACCCCTGAAAGGTCTGCATCAAACAACGATTCTTTTTTACAGGAAGAATCATGATGCCGGGGGGGGGCTGAGACACACAGGCAAGATTATGTGTGACAGGGACAGGCCATGACGGATTGCTCCAGAGCAGTGTGGCACGCGAGCCGTCGAACTTCTCCAGACGGAACTGAACGTTGGGAAATTCAGAAGGCAGAGTTTTTACTTTTTCCGCGACGACGGGTGCCGCCGATCTCTTACTGAGCGGCTCGTAGAAAGCCGTTACGTGTACGTCGTACAATGTGGCCGGCTGTAGCTGGCTAATGCGAATGGTGCTATGTCGGGCGAATGGCCACTGACTCTCCTGTACCAGGGCCGAATCTGGGCCGAACACCTTGACCGAGAAGAAATCGGCCGCACTTGATGTCCACTCAACGCGTAGCGACGAATTCGAGATAGCCGACACGACCAGTTCGCGTACGGCGGGTGGCGCTTCGCCCGAACGAGTCACGCCCTCGATGTGCGAGGCCTGCTCAACGTCCGACGGGATTGCCTTGATCGTCATGTGGTACTTCGTTCTCGGCCAAACTTTGCCGATGCGCAGCGACGTCACGCCCGATTTCAGCGTGTACAACAGCAGACGGTCGCCGGCCACGTGTCTGAGCCGCACGGACACATTATAGGCATCGCAGAAGCTGCACGCGTTCCAACGGAACACCAGCTCACCGTCTGCGTTTTGCATCGTTTCCGTAGCCTGCAGACCTCGAATTCGGCTCACACTGTGTGTCGACGGCCGTCGCGGCGACCGATGACGGGCTTTGGCCATTAAGGACGAGCGTTGACGCGGCTTCCGCCGACGAAATGCACCACCTTCAGCGCCTGAAGCAGGTAGCGCATGAACCGCAGTAGCGGCAATCGACAACGGAAGTCGCCAAGCCACCCATAACATGAGGAAGGAACACACAATTCGAGAGCGTCGGCACGATCGACCTCATGGCGACGTACGTGCTCTATCCGCTCGCGGCCGGACGCGGCGGTTGAATGAGCAGACAACTGGTTAACTAGAGTATCGCAAGCCTCGTAGCTTCGTCTTCTTTTTCTTGCTTAGCTAGAAGCTTCTGCTCAGCAAGTTCGCAGCGATTGATACACGCTCACCAAACCGCTACAGCTACGATACAACACCAAACATGGAATGATTCGAAAACGAGGGAGGCACTTCATATTGCGTTTGCAAACGTATATAGCCAGCAAGGGGCGGCAACGATACGTATATGTAATATATATATATATATATATATATATATATATATATCGGCACGCGGCGCTTGTTAAGCAGCTAAATGTGGGAAATCTAATCTGTCGCTGCTGTCCTTGTAGCGTCGTTTGCTTAGCGAAGATACCTTGTCGAACCACCAGAAGATGGTGACCCGTCACTTACAATAGTGGTCGTAGCTTTGAACGTACAAAGGGTAAGATCTTTGATTACGCCCAAAAAATCGTTCACTTCCAGCTTGCTTTCAGGCAACCACTTCACTGGTGTGACTTTTAGCAATGACCATGCGAACCATTCGATAACTTTTCGAGTCTCTGTTGTATCCTCCTTCGTTAAGAGCACCACTCGGCCAGTCGTTTCACTACGACTGCGATATTAAGACGATCGCAGTGGGACTATTACATATCGTGCGTCTTTATTGTGGTGACTGTGACAAGTGTGACAATGAGGTTACCACTTGAAAGACAAACAGGCATGTTTTATCGGGGTTATTAGCCATATATATATATATTCCATTATATTATATATATATATATATATATATATAAAGTGTGTTGCAAAAAATTAGCAACTCATGTTTTTTGTGATAATTTCGGCTTGGTTATTTGAATGGCTTGAAATTTTAAGCGCATGATGTACATGACGAAACATGAGTATAGTGTTGATTTCATTGCAATCTCAACATCGGTTCATACAAAAAATAAAAAAGTGTGAAAAACAGTGTTGCAAAATATTAGCAACAATAGCGCTCTTACAGCGTATTCGATTCTTAGCAGGGCTGTATGACTCATTGAAACTACATATTTATTCTAGAAACGGGTTTTTCGTCCCTTCTTCTGAATCAAATCGTAAACTCGGTCTTTCATGGAGTTAATGAGCTGTTGTAAGTACGAAAGTGGAATATTAGTCCATGCTTGCTGGACAGCTTCTTTGAGGTCCGACAAATGATTATTGTCGACCATTTGCGTAAATCTGCTTTACCAATGTCCCCAAAGATTTTCAATAGGATTCAGGTCTGGACTTAATGCCGGCCAGTCAAAAAGTGGCACTCCTTGTTCTTGAAAAAAGGCTATAGTGCTAGCCGAGGTATGAAACGTGGCGTTGTCTTGTTGAAAAACTGCGTCAGGTCCCCCAATTCTTCTGAGTGGGCTTCTAACTGGGAACCGACAATGCGCTGGTACATGTCAGAATTGTTTCGGCCCACAATCTCGACTAGATCAGACTTCCATTATATCCAAACGCGCCCCAATATTTCACAGAGCCACCACCGGCCACACGTTTCGAGAACCATTTAGGTTCCTTCCGTAAGTCGTGCCAATAGTACTGACAGCCGTCAGGGCCATCGAGATTAAATTTCTTTTCATCCGAGAAGACGATGTTTTTCCACTCGTTATCCCAAGTTTGGTATCTATGCGAAATTCACGCGTGCGACAATGTGCTTCGGTTGCAGTCGCGGCATAAGCTTCCTTTTCGCGTATCGCACGTTTTTGTCAGAACTTAAACACTCGGTACACTGTGGATCGGTGCACTGGCACTCCCAAAGTAGTCCTGATCCTGGAAGAAGACATTTGGTCATGAGTAGCCAACTGTATGATCCTTCGCCGATCTCGAATAGTCAAAACTGGCTTACGCCCACTGTTAGATCTGCACCTTTGGTTCACTCCAGGGGGTAAGAACCTGCTGATGGTGCTCTTATGCCGTCCTAATCTGGTTTGCTATTAGCAGTACTGTATGACCGAGCTCAGGCATATGCCTTCAATTCTTGTCTTTTCGTTATCGACGAAAGATCCTTGTACGAACCCATGGCTTTTTAAACATAAGATTTCGTCGTTAGTTCGGCAACAACGACTAAGCTTGTATGTAGAATATTTTGCAGCTTATATAACGATTGATTTAGCTAGACAATATTCCTGACATTTGATCCCTGGGATCGAATATCAGCTGTAGTATCGACTATCCTTATACAACAAGAGCTGTGTTGTTAGCATGTTATTGTTGCTAATATTTTGCAACACTGTTTTTTCACACTTTTTTATTTTTTGTTATGAAAGATTTGAGATTGACAATCTGAATCAACACTGATACTCATGTTTCGTTCATGCTACATTTCATGCGCTTTAAATTTCAAGCCTTTTCAAATAACCAAGCCGAAATTATCGCAACAAAAACAGAGTGCCTAATTTTTTGCAACACACTTTATATATATATATAGATATGTGTGAAGCAGAAAGCATTATAATGAGGTCTTTAGCCGTTAGTTGCCGGGGGGGAACAATCACTTCCTGTGAACGTAAAAACTTTTACGCGTCAGATCGCCCTCAGACCGGGCTCAGCTCAGCGCCTGAAACTGCTACGGCGTTGCCCCGTTAAGCGCTGAGGTAGCGCTCTGTCGTAGACATTCCAAAGTGGTCTAAGGCTTAGTGTTAAAAAAAATCTGTCTCTCTTTTTGTTAATTGTGCAGTGTCTAGCACTTAAAAAGCCCTTCTCTCTCGATCGAGGATGAGCGCCCTTTCAAGGTCCTTAAATAAGTTTTCGGTGATGGCGCTCTGCAGCTACCTGCCGTAGAGGAATGTATGCAGTCGGTTACGGTCGCATCCTAAACATGGTCGGTCCTAAACCAGTGAGGCGGTCCACCGAGTGGGCAACGCGAACTAGTTCCAGTGCGTACATCCGAACGCAGCGCTGCTCCCATAGCCATCAACTCGTATTACGTCGCGATTTTGTCGTCAAGAATAGCCATTTTGCCGTCGAATTTGGCTGAGATAGGCCATAGGTGAAAGATAGTCAATCGAAGGTCAAATAACGTTAAGTTACGTTGTCGCTTCGGGAGCCGCCGAACAAGAAAATTGAATAAGCTGATGAAAAAGGTTTTTTTATGGAAGTCAGTGCGGACGCCGTCATCATGATGGAAGAGAAGGCTGAGGATAGAGGAAAGACTGCAGAAAAGGGAAATAAAGTTAAAAAGGGAAAAAATATTAAGGAGAAAATAAGACTAGTACGGTGCTACTTCTAATTGGTGCCAATACAATGGGCTGTTGAGGCCACGTAAAGGGTGGCCATCGGCATCAAGAACGTGTACGCGACTATCAAGAAGCGGACAATCTCTTGCTGGTAGAAATACGGGCTTGCTAAGAAAAAAGGAGGACGAAAGAAGAAAAAGAAAGCTGCTCAAGAGAAACCAATAGGATTCCTGCCCCGCCGGGTCTCCTTACCACGTGCATATGCGAGAAGAAACGTCTAAAAATAGTCGAGGCGGCCTGCAAGACGTACCCGATCTTGATAGTGGAGGCTGCGAAAAACTCAGTCGACAAGATCAATAGTGAAAACCACCTGGCCGAGCAGGTGTACACGCACGTAAAAGCTGCACAAAGTCCAGTATTAGAGAGAGTCCGATACGATTACTCGTTGTTCGTAAGACTTGTAAAGACTATGCCGTGACATAGAGCAATATGACATTTGGTACCTGTAGCACTTGGAGAGCCTAATCCACTCCTCAGGTTTGCATCATGTCGAGCCTGAAATTGGGCTCGATGACCGTCGCCTTTGTGGGAGCAGATGGCCGTCGCCGTAGACATCGTAACCAGTGCGTACCAAATTTCAGCTATTCCGAGGTAGCAGGGCCGCCTGCAGTTCACTCTCGTACCCTGCTCCCCATCTAGGAATGGGTCAGTTTTTCACAGAGCAATGGTCTGCCCCTAATTTAGTTCCCGGCAGTCGACCCGCATCTGTGAGGGTTTCCGAATGGCCGCCGCCATTTCTCTCTCGCGTCCTTTTCACTCTCTTCTATTAATAAAGTAACTTTATTTTCTTTTGACTGTCCCTTCCTGCTGGCTTACGTGTTCCCTAATGCATCGGAAAGTGTCGGCAAAGGTTTTTCTTCCTCGACCTTCATTCTGAGGGTGCGTCTCGCCCGCTGCTCCATCCGGATGTTAACCTCCGATTCGGCGCCGGTCTTCCCCACGTGCCTTAAGCAAATCTCTCTTTCAAATTATGCCGTCGCCGGCCTTACGACAGCAGATTTCCAGAGCCCGTAGAAACGCCTGTGTGTGACTTTCCTTGAAATGTGCACCAATGGGGGTTCCCCTCGTCAGCCAGCCTCAAAGCTTTGCCCACTACAGTTAATATAGCCCCCAGGACGTAGTGCCTAGTTCTTCTAAAATTGCCACCCCTCTACCAAGTGCCGTTTGGAGGCCGTTGGGTTCCTGATTCCTCTAAAAAGCGTTGCTGTTTTAGAGAATAGCGTGTCTTGTAGAGAAGGCCTTAGCTACGGAGCACTCCGGATTCAGGAAGGGTCGAGGTACACAGGGCGCGATCCGTGTTCTCCAGTCGGAAGTTGAGCGGGTGTTGGCTGTGCTCGGGGGTCACTTGTACGCTGTCTTTATCGATTGTGTCAAAGCCTGCGACAAAACTCCCCGTCACTTACTAGCCAATTAATTTCGACATGCTGGGGGGGTGGTTCTCTCTACGAGTGCTCTCCAGCTTCTTGCTGACGACCGCTATGGAGTAAACATAGGGATTGACGACACCTTGCAGGAGCCTCTTAGTTCCTTGGCTTTTCCTTGTCCTCGTAGACTTAGCCCGTCATGTGCGAGAGGAGTTTAAAAACGCCCTCGTCGTTATGTTTGCGGATGATATAATACTGGCCCACCGGACCGCGATGCGATTTGTAGAATTGTCGGCGACGTGGAAAGCTACCTTCTCCGTAAACACCTGCACCTAAATTCGCGGAAAATGAAAGCCATAAGTTCTGCCGTGGGGTCTATAGGCTGTAGCAAACGTAAAACCCTGTTGTGGCCAACCGCTGAAGTTTGTCAACTCCTTCCCGTATTTGTGTCTGAGACTACACTATACCGGAACGACCTTTATCATCGGCGACAGGTGTCGGGCGGCTATTGCCTCTATTTATACAGTAGGGAGGGACCCTCGACGACTGTCTGTGACTGCCGCAGTGCGCCTTTTTGAGCTTAAAATTGTGATACTGTTGAGCTACAGCCTTGACAGGGTAAGCGAGAAACTTTGCACACCTAGAAAGGTGCTTCACAATATATATGAAACGTGTCTTTGCTTGCTGCGGTCGGCAAGAAACCGCTTCGTGTACCTGCTAGCGGGTTGCAGACCGGCAGTGGAAACAACCAGGGTCAGACTTAGGTTACCTATTACAGGACCACTTCAGAATTTTCATTGGAGTGGCAAGTTTGTTTGTAAGGTTTTCGTCACCTCCTTAAGTAGCTTTATATCTCCTTCGTAAGCTGACCTAACATCTCGGTAGACTTTACCTCCGTCTTCGATGACCTACTCGAGACGTTCTTAGGCTCTATGGTGCTTTTGGGACAGCTCTTTGTGTTCCACGTTCGTGTTCTGGGCCTTGCGCAGATTATGCTTGCCCAGCGTACTGCCGCACCGCCTGAAGGGCCTTCTGGAGCTGCTTTTCCCTCACAGCCTCCCCATCGCTGGTGCACTTGGTGGCTTACCCTTTTCCCCATTTCCTTGATATATCTTTTCAGATGGCGGATATTGCTAATACGCAATGGCCATGCCAGGGTTCCAGCCCCACTGTTGCACATTTGTATTTATGGGGTCCGTCTTATGCTGTATGTTCGTACGTTGAGTATACCGCATGCATTGCACCAATAGGCGCTGCTGTCTCCCACGTTTGTGCTCATCACATGTGTGCCTACATTTGGTGTAACGCGTCTGCCAAGTCAAAAACACCTTTACGTAGTCGAAATGAGGGGGGGGGGCATATTAACAACATAATAGGCTATACGCAAATTCGCAGAATGTACAGCGTAATGCCTGTTCAATGTTGCAATTTTATGCCCTGTGTGCCACGATATCATATGATTTACTCTGGCCCAGCAGTTTCGAGGACAGGAATGATCGTGTTATCGCTTCTAAGAGTATTTAGGCGAGCATTGTATTATGCATTATGTTTCTTTTGCCAAAAGTTTGCATTTCAAACACATAATCATAATATAATCGTCATTATATACAATTAAAACACTTAGCGATCGTCCCACCGGACGAACAAATGCGGAGACCGCCGAAGGGGTCTGGCAGCTTGTAGCGTGTTTTTTAAGCGCACGTCTGCGAGCAGAACCGGCAACGACATCGGTCGCCCAACTTGGTGTTATCCTTGGATCGAGCATACCAAGGGATGGTAGCCATGCACAATGTAATTTGGTACACGTGCCGACCAGTGCATGCCATTTCATCCCAAAGCTTCCCGGCGAGGTACACGTCTAACTGCGCTAAGAAGTCAGAAAATCGAGTTCAATTCCTGGTCATGACCTTTTTTCACTTCTATTTCTTTGCGTGTGAGTGCGACAGTTATTTATACAGTCGACACCAAAGAACATCATAGCCCCTAACCCTCCCCGGTTGTTTGCGCCGCACTCTCTGGATATCACCAAAACTACACCATTTTTTTAACGCTCTGACAACCACATTTAGACGCTCGTAATGGGCTTAGTTGCCTGTGGTGTGATATCGTCTAAATGCAGATATCGTCATCGCGTTCTCGTACTGGATTTTTGTATAGGCTTTCTCCAGCAGAGGTATGTAGCAGCAGCAGGACAATGACAACCATGGCAACGCCCCGTTTCAAACGGTGCGTTTAGCCGCCTAAGCCACCGCCGCTATAAAATTCCGTTTGTAATCGTTGGAAAATTTGTAGCCGAGTTCCATCGAATACACCTTCATGCAAGATTAATTTTCGAGCATTTTGGTTGAGGTTCTTGAAACCTCAGCCCAAATGCTCGGTAACCTTTGCAAAACATAAAAGCGAGGGGCTACAAACCGGTGAGCCAGTGGGCATTTGAGCTAACCACGCTCTATCATGTCGCATCAGTAAAGGCTGTCGACTACGCCACGCAGCTATTAAACAATACACTGGCAA
>QVRM01005722.1:0-44614 GCA_003439945.1 Dermanyssus gallinae | reverse complement strand
CCCCTGACCCAGGTCCTCACGGGTCACGGCGATTTCCAGGTGTATTTAAATCGGATAGGAAAGACTGAGACAACGCAATGCTTGTACTGTGACGAGGTGGACTCTCCGGAACATACAGTATTGCGATGCGCCACATGGACCGAGACCAGACGAGGCTTGCCCAGAAAGAACACGCTGGGAAAGCTAGTCACGTACATGCTTACGTCGGTCAAAAACTAGAACGCGGCTGCAAAGCCTATTCAACGGATCATGAAAGCAAAAGAAGAGGCAAGAAGAAGAAAAATGGTGGAAATCGTCCGAGAGTTGTTGCCAAGGCGCGACTCGACAAGCAGGACCTAACGATTTGCAATTTTCGAGACTTCCCCGCCGCCTGTGTGTAGTTACTCTTCTGCGTTAAGGATTCCGCAGGTCGGAGGGTCATCTTAAGGAGGATACATATATGTAGGCACTGTCGTCTATATATGTAGGGTTTTAGTGGGTATTGCCTTAATCCTTTGGCTCGACTCTTGTAAAGCGCTAAGACTTGCCGTTAGGTGGCTGAGTCCCACACTGTCTGAGCGTTGGCATGTTAGGGGGCTTACCAACTCCAGGTATGCTTTTTCTCAGTCGTGTGCAAATGTATTTTAAACCCTAAACCTGCTCAAAAAAAAGCCGACAGGATCCGGAAGAAAGAAAGGGCAGTGCAACAATGCCCACAGGTCTGCCACCCCCACCTCCGGTTTTGCCATCCATGGGCCGGCTAACAACATCGTGGAGTGAATGGCGCCAGGCACCGAACCGGAGGAAGACGGCGAGGCGACCACGTCAGGATGGTGACGAAGCTAACGGAGATGTTCAAGGAACACAAGGGTTGCCGACGACGAACTCGGCAGCCGTTGCCGGTGACGACAACGGTGAGTACCTAGCGGCACTGTGGTGACTGGTGGTGGGGTGCAAGCTCCACGTTCGGGGCCTGGTGTTGAGGAGCCAGCTCATTCTGGGGTAACAAGGCCGCAGGTGAGAGAAAAGCTTCTCCTCGAAGAGGCCTTCGAAGAGGCGAGTCGAACAGAACAGGACGGTCGCGCTACACGAGGAGAGGTGCGTCACGAAAGCCAGATGGATCGCAGGAGAAAACGAGTAAGCGAACGAGGTGTGGGAAGTGGAAGGCCGCCGGAAAGAAGACCAAGGCCGTCGGCAGGACGAGAACGCGGAGCGGGCGGACGCCAGGTACGCGACTCGGAAAAGCCACGTTGGTGAACGAAGGCCGGCGGAACGAAGCGGACCTCCTCGACAAGGCGAGAACATGAAGCGGGTGGACGCCAGACGTGCGGATGGATAAGCCACGAGTACGGGGCCGAAATGTGACCGGCAAAACAAGTGAGGAGCCGAAAGTGTGGCAAGTTTGGCCATTTCGGCCGGAAGTGTACAAACGCGGCAGAATGTACAGGCGATCGATGTGGAGGAGCGGCAACGTTAGGATCCTTGGACCAGCGTCGATTGCCTGGAGGCGGCGGAGGATGCACATGAGGGTGAGCGAGCGCGGGTGGACGAACCAAAGGAGTACGCAGACGGAAGAATAACGGCAGTCGGAACCAGGTTCGTGCGGTCGTGCCCGGCGACTGGGTCAGTGTACGGAGGCCCGCCGCCGCCGAGTGCGCCACATGAAGGACATGAAGACGATCGCGCACCGCTGTGAAGGACGTCCACGGCGAGTTAGACGCGCACCAAGCCATTTACTGTTTTATTTATTTACCACCACCAAGTTCGTGAGCGAAGACGGGATAGAATTCAAAACAAGCCTATAAAGGGGGGAGAATGTACGATAGCAGTGTCCGTTAAGCAGCGCGGGCATAGACAGCGTCGGTTGGCGGCAATGCTGAAGCAAGCTAAATACATGGCGCCAAATAGAAGATGCCGCCACCATATTAGCGAAGACGCGGGAAGTCACTAAATGCGCGGGAAATCTGTGAGTATATAAGGGAGGTATGAGAATAAATGAGTCAGTAGTCATTGGTGCAAGCCAGGCAGACGGACGTGTGTTGCTTGAGCGAGAGAATGGCGAACTCGTAACGGTCGCCGGCCAGCCACGGGGGTAGTGGACACTACAGCCACTAAACTGACAGCCGAATAGGTGATTGCGGCTTGCGAGAGAGAGAAAGTGGCTTTATGGGGTATTAATCATCTGGCCAGTGCCATAAGGATAAAGGCAGACATCCAGCTGCTACTGGCGGCCACTGAGGCGGTTCCTATAGTGGCTAATGACCCACGCCAGGGCCGCACTACGACCCGCTGGTACACGTTGCTGAAGGTGACGGCCCCTACAGCCCGGTGGCTTCAGGCTCAGCGATCTATTCTGAGAGCCGACAGTATGGCCTGCCCGTCATACCGCACACAGCTACAAGAATCACGTAAGCGGAGGGATCCTATCCCACCTGGAGAGTCGAAAGCAGGTGTCCCGGCGCAGCCCAGGCCTGACGCCCTTCCAGAAGCATCCAGACCTGCTGAACCGCCGTTGGATCGAGGGCGGCGACAATTTTGCCCTAGGACCCTCGCGCCGACGGAAGACTGGCAAACGGTGGGCAACGCCTCCCAGGTTAAAGCCCCCCAGAAAAAATGATCAGGTTTCTCCAGGTGAACCTCAATTGGGCGACCCACGACCTACTGGGCGCATACACCACCAGGTGGGCCTCTGCCTCATATCAGAACCAAATGCGTACATGCCTTGTTCTACACCTAACATGTACACTGATGCGCAAAGCAATGCGACCATCTGGTGGACTCGTCAAGACGTGACGCTCTCCCTGTGTAAACAATCTTAGAAGCGGTAACATCATCTCGTCAAAACACATTCCCAAGACAGATTGGGTAAATAACATGCTTTCATGGCGGATGGCTAGGGCACTGAGGACTCAAAATGCTAGCGGCGCAAATGTCGGCGCACAAATAAAAAAATATATATATATATTTTTTTTTAAAGAATTTTTATGAATGGTTATATATATACATGTCAACTAATTCTGACTTTGCTTCTGTAATGTACAAAAAAACTTTATATATATATATATATATATATATATATATATAATTTTTCGTACAATACCGAAGCAAAGTCAGAATTAGTTGACATGTATATATAAAATCGTGCATGAATATATATATATATATATATATATGTATATATATATATATATATATATATATTCAATTGGCGCGATGCTCGAAGCGCTCCACCGATGTTCAATAAAATGGCGCTCATACATATTTATAATCTGAACTTGTCGTACTTCACAAATATAGCAAACCTCGCTGTATGAAGTGACATCATACTATAGTCGATTCTACCTTTTTTTAGCAGCCGGTTAATTGGACCGCATAAACCTACAAATTCGGACTTGTTGCTCTTAATCATCGGACAGGCGGTCACTGTTCTGCGGAAAGTCGCACCGTTCCGCAGTGCGGCGAATACGAACACAGCGCGCAGAACCCTGTCAGAAAGATACACATCGAATTGCCGGCTAATAAACGCTTTTAAACAGGTGGCACAACAGAAAATATACAGTTGGTTGGATGGGCTCGCATTGTACAATTTGGCGTGACATCAACGTTCCATTTCGTGATCGAAACTCTCGTCTGAAAAGGAAAGCACGCTCGGCGCGCCAAATCGATATTGATTTAATGAGTGCCTCGAACATACTTAAGTGAAAAACGGAAAAGTTATAGTGCCTTATATCGTCGGCGTCGTCAGGTAAAGCTTTCTAAATTGTCGACGTCATTGCAAATAGGAGGAGGAAACAAATAGACTTTTTGTTATCAGCTAACGAAAATTCGCTTTTAAACTATCCAGGTGTGTTGATATGATACTACGATATTATGGTTGCTGTTACTCACTATCGAACACCTATTCACCGCTCTTTGAATATCTCTCCTCGAATTCAATGATAATGTTATACGCGTTTCCTTATTCTTCGTATTTTGTTTAATAAATTGATAAGCTAAGTACAATGTCATTGTTACGTAGAAAGGACACTTTGCAAAATACGTATCTAAAAAATCGGACCTTCCATCTATAGGCGTATTCGTTTGCATGAACTTAATACATTCCCGTTTAAGATCCGCGCACAAGTTTCAATGTATCCCGATTGATAAACGTATGCTAGTGTATTCGATTCTGAGTGTTCAATATGAGAATGCGTAAATTAGTAGATTTTAAAATATTTATCTTATTTAAAGCTTCTACTTATCGGTTATACTGTAAACATAGACAAGACATCGAATTAAAACGCTGGATATTACTAAATGTAGCTCTCTTATATGAAAGAAGGAGATTGGTAATAATCGTAATTTAGCTAGATTAACAGCTAGAGGTGTACCAATCTTACGTCGATTCTGTTACATAACTGTACTGCACTTTTATGCAGTATAATAACTATTACAAAATTCTACTCGCATGCATTCCATCCTAGCCCAAGTGCTTGTTTTAATCTTAAAGTTTATATGATACGTTTTCTTTTTATCACTGACGTATCGATTCGAGGTGCGATAGTGTGTCTATGAGATATTCTGAAATCCATGAAATCGGGGCCGCTTTTTCGCTAGGTAGTCCCTTTTCCATTTTTTCCTTCACCCTCTCAAACAGGGTGGACACATTGACATGAGGTTTGAAAACGGGTTATACTTTCACATTCGTTGCTTTCAATTCGACCAATAACATACCTCACAAAAATAGGTGTTGACGTTGTTGTTGTTGTTGCCCGCACTGTGTATTCATCTCAAGATGCCTATGTCGTTTGTCTGTCAGATGTCCTCCGAACAGCCTGCGGAAGAACACCTAAGTGTCGAGCAAAAATGGCAGAGAGTTCGCGAGGATCCACTCGAGCTCGAAGCGCTCCTCTGCCGAGAAACGACCGTGCACTGCGAGGGCGGGCGATGCTATACGGGTATCGTACAGGCAATTGATCCCGTCACCAAGAGGTAATTAGAGTTAGGTGTGTTTTTTGCTGCTTTTTTTCGCCATATGATGAACAATAGGTTTTGAACTTCCTCATTTTGACGCCTGTACATTTGTTTCGGACGCTGTAGTATATGTTTATATATATATATATATGAATTTTATTTACCATTCCTTGTGGATGCGCTCGCTGTACAGTATAGCGTGCTGCTCTGTCTTCGTATACTTTTATATTATTACCATGATACGTATTTTTACAAACGTCCTCGTTTGTAGTGCATTTGTACTATATACATATATATATATATATATATATATATATATATATATATCGTGGGCAATTAACAACTCAAATTGATTAAAATCATATTTCACTAATTCCATATGATCAACAATAGGTATTGAACTTCCTCATTTCGACGCCTGTACATTCTGTTTCAATATCATATATATAGATATATATATATATATATATATACGCATTTTATTTACCATTCCTTGTGGAATATATTTAAGTCAGATGCGCTCGCTGTACAGTATAGCGTGCTGCTGTTTTCGTATACTTTTATATTATTACCATGATATGTATTTTTACAAACGTCCTCGTTTGTAGTGCTTTTGTACTATATATATATATATATATATATATATATATATATATATATATATATATCTATATATATATATATATATATATATATAATATATATCTATATATATTATATATATATATATCGTGGGCAATTAACGACTCAAAATTGATTAAAATAATATTCCACTAAACCCATCTTGTGCGACTACGGGCCAGGTCCGGAGAATATGGGGCATGCTTGGCAATTTGGACCTTTAGGTCACGTCATTTGTCCAATGCAAACAGAGACGTGTGGGTGGAAGCATTGTCGTGATGAAGCAGCATAGTCCTACCCTGCATCGCGAGTCGCCTCAGCTGGCCCAAGAGTGTTGATTCGTAGTCCCCAGTTATCACTTTTCCAATAGAAAGGTAGTCAATATATAGAAAACCCAAAAACGGTGGCCAACTCTCTCTGGTTGAGATGTGTCCCTTGACGTTGGTGGGAGGCCTTTCGCCGCGTGAGATCGATTCTCTGGTAGCACCTTCCGTTTTTGGGAGGAGTAATGGATCTAGGTTTCGACGGCGGTCACGAATTGGCCTAAAAATCTGGCAGATTTCATCTTAAAAATTCCAAATTGTTCTCCGAAATTGACACGCGTGTCAGTTCTTCCTCAGTTGTTGGCATGTGCGGTAGGCACGTCATTTTAGCTTTTTCGTGCATAAATTCTGATGCAATATCGGATGTGCTGCATTATAGTTAATGGATATCCCTTTCGCTGTTTTGCGCAGCTTCAAAAGGCGGTCAGTCATTACGAGTTAGTAGACTTCTAGCACAGTTTTTTCATTCAAAGCTGTTTTTGGTCGCCCAGAACTTGGTGGCCATGCTACCTCTTTTAGATGAAGCAAGCCATTTGCTAATGGAACTGCACGTCGGTGCATTCGTTCGTAAACTGCATCTAAGTTGGCTTCTAATTTCTGTTGCCATTAAGCCTTCAAAAGATTTCATCACGCCACGGTACTCGTTCTGCTCCATTGTCACTGGAGGGTCTGGCATATTACAGTTGCACGACCTGCTACAAACGCAATTTAAAACCAATACACATAATACCTATTTTAGTTACTTCCGAAGAGCGTCTCGCTCCGGCGCAGCAGTCAGCACGATATTTTTGAAATTGCACATACAGGCGATGCTATGAGTGCATGAAGGTTGAATCTGAGCCTTTCTGAGGGCAGCTAAAGACTTTTCAATTCGACTTCGAAAGTAGTAGTAAGTAGTTCAACATTTTATGTCTTGGTTACAAACTTACCAAAAAAGCGCGTGCGGTACCTGCAAGATACTCCTCAAGAGAGAGAAGCAGCCAATATGGCATCCTCATATGCCAATCTGAATTAATTTCAAAATGCCAGATATTTCACTAAGGGTATTGGGCCTCCGAGAAGCTCGATATCAGTAAGTACAAACGGTCTCGTATATTTGCTGACGGAAACCCCATTGTTTGTAGAAGACTTCAAGAACAGATTTAATCTTTGGCGAAAGCGAACTACAAGGCCTTCAACAAGAAGAATGAAGATCAAAGATATACCCGGCAACTTTACCAAACTGGAGCTAACGAGAACATATGTCTGCTCTAGATATCACGCAATGCGCTGCGAATATTTTGTGTCATCATCTCTCTTGAAAGCCGGCTTATGGTGTATTGTACTTTGAGCTATATCTGTATTTGTAACCTTTTTTATCTTATATATATATATATATATATATATATATATATATATTATATATATATATATATATATATATATATATATATATATATATATATATCCTAGCAATTGACGTTTTAAGCCGTCCTCCATAAAAATATGTCTTTGTCTGAAATATTAATCTTCTGGACAGCATTATCCTTGCTGATGTCGACACAAATGGAAAAGTGACGAAACTGGTTATGTGTATCGGCTCGTCAATTGTTGGCGTTTTGGCGGCAGACAAACGTTCGGAACATGCTGCAGTTGTGGACGCAATCTTCAGACCACAGAATGAGGTACATATAAACATAGGCACAACTAACCAATAGGAAGCAGCACGTGGCGATTCAGTAGGTTATGTTTGTGAACCGATATCTGATTCAGGTTTATTGTTATGAGTAGAGGTCAGCTTTCTAAGATAGCAAGGCAACCGTAATATCCGAATAAAATCCAGAGGCCATGATCAACAGAGCAGAGCTGAGTATATCTAATCTCGTAATAGTTTCCTACTAATTATAGATGGCTACTACGCTTGCATATATAGTGTATACGTAGATACTTTTTTATTTTTAAGGGGTGGAAAATGCATTTACGCACACCTGCCGGGATAATGGCGGGTAATACGTAGATACCTACACACATATCTTATATATATATATATATATATATATACACATATTACGAACCGCATTAATAGGACTTCCACAGAGCGAAGTTACAATGTTAACTTGGCTGGCGAATAGCAAAGTCAATATATTTCCTTATATCTCTATGTTGTTGGTTTTTATACAAACAGATCATATCTATTTCTTTGTATTTGACTGCCTTTTTATGCTTAAAACAATATTAGTTGATGTTATTAGTAATATCACATATGATTAATTGTATATATATGCTTTTATATATATGCTATAAATATAAAATATGTGTATTTTTAAATATACATTTGTGTTGTTCACAGAAGCAACTGTCTTCTAAGGAACTGAGTGCACTTCGCGATAATTTGCTGAGTTACCTGAAGTCGCACCAACTGCCCGTGTCGATTGATGCTCAAGACGGCAAAACCCTAAGAATTTCTCACATTGCCCATATCGCGCCGCCCTACTCCGTTAAAGAGGTAACCACTAGACAGAGCAAAAACACTTTGAAAATTTAAATACACATTATTTTTTAGAAACCTATATTAGAACGTTTTTTGCATTGAAGCATTTTCAGTTCTCAGTGCTCTAGCCATCCGCCATGAAAACATGTAATTTACGCGATCCGTCTTTGCAATTCAGAAGAGATGGTGCTACCGCTTCTAAGATTGTTTACACGAATGCTAAAATAGTTAGATAAATTTGATGATTTTATAATTCGATTGTACCTGTGATAGTCCGCTCTGGACTGTTCCCAAACAGGGCTTAACACAATATAATTTTGGGCAATGTAATACCTTAGTGAGACGCGGCGAATGAACTTCCTCTGTACACGTTCCATTGGTTCAATGTATTTGCCTAAGTAAGGCCGCTAAACCTCACAACAATACGTGAACTTAGGAATAACTAAACTGTTATAAAGCCTTATGTAAAAATTGCAATCATTAATTATAAAACAGCGATTTATTGTATTAGATTAGTAGTTTGTCGGATAACTTGTGTGATATATATTTATATGGATCTGCTCTTTTTGAATTTCTTTGATCGCTTCTCTCCTTAGAAGTACCACTGGGAGGACGTTGGACTTGATGTCGTAACTATATACCCATGACTCATCTCTTGTAATTACTCTTAACGGCAATTCAGGGTCTTCTGCTACAGCCTAAAGGTTCAATTCGGACATGTAACAACGGGCGGTAATTTGCTGGAAATTCAACATTTTTGGAACGGAATTCGCTGCCAGTCTTCTGACGCAAAAAAATATCGGTCAATACCGTTACAACTGGTCCGTAAGATATCTCCAATTCCTCAGCTATATCCCCGATATAATTCAGCGATTATTGAATACGGTATTACAAACAGCTTCAAGGTTTTCTTCTGTTATGGACGCAGAATGCCGTCCCAAACGAGAGTCGATTCTGGTCTCTTCACGCCCGTCGCGAAATCGACGGTACCACGTATATACAGTGTTTCGGGTCACTGGTTGATCACCATAAGCAGCTCGTAACAATTCCACCACTGTAGAGCTTACGATATTTTTTTTGTTGGTTCTCCATTTCTCCTTAAATATCGCCGAACCTCGTTTTTCTTAAGTCTTTGAACCTGACTCAAACAATAAACACCGCCCCGATTGGCGCAAAGTTTGGTCCATGTGAAGCTGATAAATGGGATTTCTAAACAAAACGAACCGGATGACCTTGGTGGTTTCGGTTCAATTTTTGAAATTCAAAGTATTATAATTTGCCGACTTGCCATATATATATATATATATATATATATATATATATATATATATATATATATATATATATATATAGTGATGTAGTAAAGCATTAGCTTATAGACTGGACGAGTCAGTTAAGAAGTGGCCAGAGCAGAGCATGTCGTCTCAGCGGCCAAACGGATTGAATTAAGCAAATGGGCAGAACTACAGCTTTAGTCTCGTGGCCTTCGAAACATTAGGCGCTCTATGTCTCGTTTTTCGAACTTTCGTCGGAGTTTTAAAAAATATACTAATCGAACTTCTGCCAAATCAGCGAGTTTTGATCATCTTGGTCGATTGCTTTTCGATCATATTTTGTAATGTTGTTTTGCCTTGTTGTGTCTCGTGCAGGTGTACTGCCAGAACGAGATTGTGATGGAACGAATCACAAAGCTTCTGAACGAAATGCCATCGGCTGTCGAAGATGTCTCCATAAAGGAATCCTAGAAATAAATTAGTGCTTTTCACCAAACGTGGAACCAATGCTTATGTGGGCGTGACACAGGAAGAAAAAGCGAGAGACAAATTTATCTGAGAATATGACACTAATCGGCAGTCAAACTTCGAATCGGAGAGTGTCAGATTCGAAGTTTTTACTGACGTGTGAAGTTCGTCTTAAAGAGTCTTGTGTCATACTTTTTTTTCTGTTGTCATGCGTGTATGAGTTGCTGACACAACTAGAAAGTTACATATAAATGTATGAGGGAATTAGACTACGTAGGTACCACAGAGCACGCCGAGGTGATATATACCAACAAGTTGGGTTTTATTCAAAGTCCACGCCGATACAACTTCTTCACATTCTTTGACTGAACGTCACTGCTCCATCCGTTCTCTAAGACCTCCGTCCAACCTCTGTCTGCCGTTCTGCAGCTACCGTCGATCTGCGACATCGCCTATCCACAGCAGCAGCACCAGAGACTTGACACCCTCACAGTTCCCCATCACATCCACCGTCAAACTCAAAACGACGCTACCATGCCATTTCTCCAACGCTCGTTTCCTCTTTAGTGTCAGCTTCTCGAGGGCAGTCTAGCAACTACTCCCGCGATGCCAACAACCCAAGCCAAGACATGAAACGGCCGCCGAGAGCCGCTCCCTTCGAGCATTGATCTCCTGTCAGATTTTATGACTTATCGCCGGCCAACGCCGATCTTCATCTTTTTTTTGATCTGGGAGGTTTTGGGAATGCATGATGCACATGCGCCACTAGCAGCCTGCGTGACTAGTGTAGGACTCACTTACCCACTAAACCCGAATTCCTCCCCACCCCCCAGGCTCGGTACTACTTTGGCATTACTTCGAAGCCGTGGGAGAGGCGTCTCTGCCGTTCTCCTCTACTCAGCTCCATCCCTCTCTATCATCCCACATGTCTACCTGCGTTTGGATAGGGGGTTACTGCCATTTTGTTTTGTAATAAGCCACTTCATCTTGCTCCAAACTGTAGCAACCAAATATTAAAGAGATGTCTCTCTCGATGCAGGCAAAAATAAGAAATTTCAAGGATGCCTCCGATGCAGTCAGCTCAATAATACTCATTCAAAATAAACATATTAAATCTGACTATCACGTGTAATATTGCATGCGTGCGTGTGTGAATCTAGCGGACGCAATCCATAGCTGTATGCATAGTGAAGGTTCTGCTTCCTGACGGTGTAAGGGTTTAAATGGTCAGAACACGCCGTCTGTATCATGCTACCTCGAATAAGAGTTAAGCCTAGTTCTGCTTTATAAATGCGCCCGAACCTAAACCTGTAGCTACTCAAGCAATTGTCAGATTTAGCAAGGCAGTGAGCCCCTTTTATGTTTAGAATGTTTTATTTTTAGAATCAACTCAGTAGAAGCGTAACTATATACGCTTACGTAGATCGTGCTCTAAAGGTATTCGCTTTATTTGCTGGTGTTTGTAGGTTTCGAATCTTTCGAGGTAGTGCACGGTTGATGGTCGTATGATGAGCAGTGCAATGAACCCAAAATGCTTCGTCTTTTATATGTCAGTTCTAGGTTTTAGAACGGCCACGGGGAGAGTAGCATATGTGCAAGAGTATGTATGAAAAGTTCCAGGACGTCCTTCCAACTCCGTCCACATGTAATGAATCACTCCGGTCCGGTTAAGTGCCTGTTCATGTGGTGACTGTTCATGATAAGCTATTGTGGCAACCGCGCTTAGATTATATAACTTCTAAATGTTATGCGGTCATTTCAGCTTTACGATGCATGAAACTGCTCGGAATCCCATTGAAGGTTTGTTGATTGCTTATAATTCGCTGTGTATGCCCATTCATTGCTACGGAATTCTCCTGTGGGGAGGTGGGGATATGGCATTCTCCGAAGAGCGAATGTCATACAAAATGACGCAGTACAGGCCATTTCCTCTAGACGCCGGATTGATTCTCTAAGGGACCTGCATATCACCCACGGGGTTCTGCCAGTTGCGAAGGTCTTTATTCTGCGTGCAGGTACACTCGCATTCAAAACAGCCCACGGCCTTGTTCCGGCGGACCTTGAAGTTCGCCGGAACAAGGCCAGTGAACAGTTCGCTGCCCAGCAATCTAAGATCTTATACTTCCTACCAAGATTATTCAAGCAAGAGTTAAAAGTACCTCGTGTGTAGCTAATGAGCTCTCATATGTAGTTACTACTATTGCTTGGCTAGTGGCCACCGGCTTGATTTACAGCTTATCGCATTGCGGTTTATAGGGACTCCAGACTAAAGCTGAGGCTCAAATCAGTCAATATGGAAGAAAGAATATAGAAGATAGACACTAGATTGTATAATATATTTGAAGTAAGCATCTGAAGATGTTCTAATAAGATAAATAAGAAACATACCCTTCTAGCATCAGCTTGCTTTGCCGAGTGTAGTTACCAATAGGGCAGGGAACATCAGCAAGAGTAGGGGATTTTTAGCTGATAGAGTAGGTCTCACTGAATCAACCAGTGATACTAGTTCTGAGACTAGAAACGGCTTTAAGATTTGGCCGAAAAAGGTAAGAATTGATTAGTGGAACTGTATGCAAAGTTTCTTTTTTTTTAGTACAAATACCGCCATCTTTGAAGATGATTCTGCGACGGGTCGCACCTACTGAAAATGGCTTCGATGTGGAAATCATATTTATAGCAAAGGGAGGTTCAGAATACTTTGGGCTCTCTATAGACTAAGGATACGACAAAATTCTGTGATCATCGGTCGAAAACGCACAACAGAATTAGACAACGCTAGTATATGCCAATATGAAAAGAGACAGATTTTGTTCAGAAGGCGCAGGCAGGTTTCCAGAGTCAATTTAAGCGAGATGCATGCGCAAGGGAAGTCGCACTGTTTTATTGGTGGGTTGCAAAAGTATTTTCTACTTCGAATCCTCAGAGTTAAATGTCAGACGATTAACGCGGTCTTCAATTGGACGATCTGTTTAGCCGATGCCGAAAAGCCGATGAGTTCAGTTTGAATTCACCGAGACGTACGAATTTATTGGTAGTAAGCATTTTCTTTTACATATTAATTATTTGATCTATCGTATCGTCCTATCACGACCAGAAGTACCGCGAAGCGAATTTAAATGATAGGGTGCCAGATACTCCTAAATGAATCCTATGTAACATTGAATGAAAATCACCAACTCCTAGTAAACTTGTTCCTTGTAAGTGTCGTTTGTTTTGCATAGCGGCCTTTGATACGGCCGCACGAAAAATTATACTTGACAAGCTGGCTTTTTGCGGGATCTCATTGAATATATTGGAGCTCATTAAAGGAATTTTACAGGAAGGACAAGTTATTATAGATGACGGAGGCGCTAAACACATGGCGATCTTACAGACCACTGGTGTTGCCCAAGGTGATAGTCTTAGCCCCCTGCTGTTTTCGGTGCTGGTGAGAGACCTTCCCGAAGAGATACGGAGTCGGCACTCGCAGGTAGACGTCCTTATGTATGCAGACGACTTGGTGCTATATTCTCGCAGTCGATTCCATTTGCAACAATCCCTTGCGACCTTGCAGCATTACGTTCATCGAAACCAGTTGGAAATAAATTTAGATAAAACAAAGGCAATGAAGGAAATTGGCTGGAATCGACGAACTACGGTTAGGTTCAAAATCCATAGACTTGTCTCGAACTTCTCATACCTAGGGGTTATGTTCTCGTCTCGAGGTACGAACTTCTCGAGGCACATTGATGAACGAATTCGGAAAGGACTACAGTCCTTTCATAGTATCCGAGACCCTCATAAACTATCAATGGACGTTGCCGTTCATCTCTTTAACCTGAAGATTGCGCCTACTGTTTCTTACGGTATACAGGTGATATGGCCGCATCTGACGAAGTTAAACTTTAAGGCGCTTGACCAAATCAAGGCCGCTTTTCTAAAAAAGGCGCTAAGAGTCCACCGCACTAGTCTCAACAGATTAGTCTATTTACTGGCGTCGACTCCGCTATTTGTTGAGAATTTACAAAAAAATGCACGTGTTACCGAAAACGGCAGCTTTCAACGAGTACATGTCTGAATGGGAGAATAAGATGGCAGACATTAACCCGCTCTTTTTTGAAACCCAGGCAATGACGTGTACTTCATGGAAGCGCTGCAACTATGAGAATAGACACCTAATTGCACGATTTGCTGTACATGGCTTCCACATGAAGATCTGTATTCGAGAGAAGTTCCATGAAATTTCCTCGTTATGCTTGTGCAAACTTTGCGGGAGACAGTGTGACTTATATCACCTTCAACGATGCGATAGAACAGTTCCGTTGACTCGACTTTTAGAACCGTGATGAATATATGTATATGCGAATGTGTGCTTTCTCTGTACGCGCAATATTGTAAACCAACCATCGGTTAATAAAGCTATTATGTTATGTTATGTTTTGCATAGGGCGAAGATGGAGAACTCCTGGTTTCGAAGCTAGTCTAAAAATAACAACGGACATTCACTGGATAGCTATACGCATATGTAGAGTACATCAATATACGCAGACAACAGGTACGTTTGTGAAATGTTTTTGGTCGCCCTAAAGACGGCAACTTAACATTTAATCACGTATGCTTCTGTGTATACGCTGAACGTACAGTTTTCACAATAGCTAGCTGTAAATAAACTACTTCCAACAACGTTAGATAGAACGTTAATGCAATGCCGTATCAGCTCTATCCTCGATCTCTAAGGAGCGGTCCACTATTGTACGAGTAGCTAGACAAGTATCCCCCCCCCCCGCCACCCTATGCCCCACAGGCTTGGAATCGCCGTGAGCCACTGATACTCAATGCACCGAGGGCCGTACATGTTGACACATCTAGAGTTTCGTCAACAGCCCGCATTATTCCTTAGTACTCTGTAGTACAATCCTACTACTGTATCTTGCACGGACGCACGAATTATAGCTTCGTGTCAGGATGGGTTTTTGTGGCGTTGGCGGGCCTTGTCCGAGTCCTCTTCGCTACATCGGAGGTAGCTATCTGCTCAAGGAGAACGGCAGCTGAAAACGACAGTCCGATGGCCGACGCGAGTGTCTGGCGTGTGCAGGACGCGAAACCGAGCGCCGACAGGGAAAAATCCCCGGTTGAAAATGTCATCATTCGGGCTATCGCTCGTGGGGCATCCCGCAGTAGTCGCACCTGTCAACAACGAATCCAGAACGCCATGTATACGGTCCCCAGTTAGGCGACGTGAAGTCGGGGCAGCCGCAGCTGGCTAGCTTCTAACATCGGTAGACATGCTACTTACATAAAGGGGACCAATGCTTCATGCGACCAGACATAAACCACTTTCGAGCTATTTATTGAACACGAGAAAGCAACAAAGCGAATACACTGGCCAATCAACTGTTCCAACCCGTGTCAACTAGAATTAAAAACATTTTTGAACGAGGTTGTTTTTAATTCTAGGCCATCCTCCATCCCCAACGGGCTTGGAACTCACCTCAGTCAGGTATATCTTCAATGCTCCGAGGGCCGGGCATGTTGAGACATATGTATGGTTTCCCCAACCGCCCTTGTATCAGCATGGCCGCTGACTCTCAGCGGTTTGGTTTATCATCTATTCTTAATTAGCATCGGTCAGAGAAAGCTCGATCAACAACAGGGATCAAATCGGCGACACCCCGGCCGATCACAAGCATGACTAGCGCACTAGTACTCTAAACCACGTCGCCACACTCTACGTGGCAATTGGCGTGCTCAAAGTGCTCCCTAAGATAGGCAACCATGTCACATCATATTGCGTTGTGCAGGGAGTGCGGCTTTTTAAGACCCCAGGTAGTGAGTAGTGAGCAAGTCATATGGTAACAAGCGGTATGGCTTTATCAACTATGAGCATCGCTTAAAGAAAATTCAATCAATAGCAGAGATCGAAGCAGCGACACAGCGCTCTAGCCTTTTAAACTACGCAGCCAAGCGGTCAAAACATCAAGCGGCTGTGAACGACAAGTCACACGGAACGAAGTAACATAACTAAACGACGCAATGGGTTAGAACATATATATATATATATATATATATATATATATATTATCCGTTTGCTTTCGTCTACGTACATATCGTATCGGTGTGGTACCTGAATGAGTAAGTGTGCGCGAATCAGTACCTCGATCTCATGACTGAACCCTATGGCGGCTGAAAAAAAGATCGTTGTTACGGTCAGGCTGTGAAGCAGGTGCCCAGCGAACGACAGTACGTTCGCGATGTCGCTGAGTATGCGCTCCTTGTCGGCGGTCAACGCGTGCAGAAGTCGCCACGCCCAGCAGCAGAGGCCCAGTGTGCTTTCGCTCAGCCACAACGCCAGGTGCAGCGTGTACTGTCGACGCACTTCGAGGAACGCGTCGACTGCGATTCGTGGCGGTTGGTGCGGCGTCAGGTGTCCACTCGCCGTCTCAGCGAGCTGGCCGCCCGAGCTACGCCAGAGCGCCGGCGATGGCGACTCGATCTGAGCTCGCAGCCGCGCCATCGAATGACGCAGCCGTTCGCGAAACGTCCACACGATGAAGAACTGGTGAGGAAACGCGGCCAGAAACGTCGCCCAGTCCCAGTAGAATAGGAGTCTGCCGATCGAGTGCTCGTGAAAGTACTCCTGGCAGAAGACGAACTTTGTATAGTAGCGTCGGATCGTCTCGGTGCTCCCCATGCGCGTGAGTGTGTCATACCCGAAACTGCCCACCAGTGCGCAGGTGGCCACCGGTACGAGCAGCCAGCGGTTGAACTGGACACGAACGACGCCCTCATCGAGCGTCCAGTACAGACAGGACACCGAGCGCATGATGACGAACAGATGGTCAAGTTTGTAAGTGAGTATCTCGAGCAGTGACGCGTTGTCCTGGATACAGGTCACGGTCCCGCTGACGCACCAGAACACGTAGGTCGCATGCGTAGCACACAGCAGAACACGCACAAAGTACCGCCATATCGACGTGCTCATCGAGCTTCGACTCCGAATCCCGACGCAGAACTCGGTGAGATCGGCTGCTGTCCCAATACTACTCCTTCTACTACGCCGTAATATCGAGACCGATACACAATATCAAACTACCTGAAGTGTGGCGCATCGTATTTGGAATAGCGTTGCAGATCGTCGACGTGGATATCTCACCCTCTCTGTTTTTTATCTCCCCCCCCCTCTCTCTCTCTCTCCATATATATATATATATATATATATATATATATATATATATATATATATATATATATATATATATATAATAGATATACAGTGTGGGATCATATTAGTCCTCATGCAGTGGATGGCTTTTACAAAACGGTTTGCGTGCTGCATGGCTAAACGCAAGCGCGAAAACCTCCTTTGTTGCCGATAAAGGGCCTGTGCTGTCGAACAAGACATTTCCATTATGACGGAACACCACGCTACTGCGGAACCTATCGGAAATGGGTCTGAGGGTGAGAAGGAGCCAACGTCAGTCGTTTAACCAATCGATATTAACCGCATCGTCATCATCACTGGCCTTCAATTCCTACAGCCAGCTGTCAACGGCTAGTCCAAACATAGGCAATACTTCAACTGCGCGAATGTTTCCAAACAGCGTTGCCACGTTTTCGACGCTCGGGAATCAACCACACAAACAACATATGAGTATATCGCGCAAATATTTCTACAGACCAAGACGTATATACAATACACCGGCTCATGGCGACAGATATGCGATTCGGAAATTAAGTACAACATATATTAACATTACCGTATCGAACGAGTTCTTCTGACACCATCGGCACGATATCACACGACACAGCGGAGCAGGTTATCCCAACAAATTGTTCCAGCTTTATTTTCATACATAATCGGGACTCTTTTTTCGTATTTACCGAGTGTCGTAATTTTTCGCTATACGCTCTTGCAAAGATTGCCTTGCATCTTATCCTCGGTGCCTTCTTAAAGGCGGTTCCAAATCCGTAGGGAATCGAGGATGGTCTAGAAATAAGAACAACCTCCCTAAAAACATTTTAAATTCTAAACGTTGTCCTGCAGTCTCTGTCGTGTTCTCCACTTATTATTTGTTGAAATAAAAATGTTTAAATAATTAGCTGCACTCTTAGTTAAATTTAGAGCATCGCGTAGTCTATTTCTGCAAATTTACTTCTCTCGTGGGATATATTATTACAAGGAGAAATATATTATGATAAGGAGAAAAAGCCGCGGCTTGCTGTGTCAGGCCACCATCTATCTCCATTGTATTTAATATTATTATTATTTCGTGTACACCTAGCTAAGCACTAATTCTCTGCCAATACACTTGGCTATTTAAATTAGAATTGTTAGAAAAGCAGACAAAACCAAAAACGGTGGTCTACAGATTACTTCTACTGGTTTATCGAGTCTGTTAAATGTATTTATAAAAGTTCGCTCGAACCTTGCCTTGGCCGATACGTGCACGCCGTCCACGAACTTCCCGCTTTAACCCGAAACGGAGTTGCGCGAGAAAAGTAACTTGGCACACATAGTACAATCTCCTGTACAATCAATCGTGTTTCGTGCTTTTCTTCTCCTATAGATAACCCACCTTAATTGAAGGTCGGAATAAGCCCTGAACTGGTTCTGGACGCAGTCCCTAAATGAAGGTCCCGGCAGATTGTTTTATTGATCTCTTTTCTAAACTAACGTACTATGCAGTGTTTCTTTGTAAATTAATGCAATTGAGCTGACATACAAAGTGCGATGAAAATCGGTTGCGTAACTAGTATAGATCACATGTCTAACATAGCGGCAAGCGCTCACGTTCAGGCACCAAAGCAATGCTCAGACATCCACCACAGTGAAAGTTAATGTTTAGAGCTACGGAAAGGTATAGAAATTAACACACTTTGTATCTAAGTTAAAGTGCAACGTTGGTAAATGAGTAACAAAATATGTCGACATTTATACATCTTAAGATAATCCTAAGCCTATTGAGAAGGAGCAAAGAGAAACCTGTCGCATTGTCCGGCTATCTTTATAGATGTCAAAAACGCATTTAATATGCTTTCGTGGAACACCATAAAAAACACTCGTAAACAATGGCGTGTCCTTCTGCTCACGACGCATCCTAGCGTCGTACCTAAAAGTGTCTATGCAGTCACAGCCTGGGCTGTCAAAAGGGTCCGTACTGAGACCAATTCTGTGGAATATATAACCTACGATGGAATACTTAGACTGCCGCAACATACCTCGGGAGTTCATCTCATTGCCTACACAGACGATCTGGCACTTATTCGGTACACGATAAGATGATAATCTGCTTGAAGAGACCACGAACAGAGCTCTGGCGAATAATCCGACAACACCTCCACACGCCGGATCTCGAATTGACTTCACAAAAGACGGAAGCAATATTTTCAAACGGCCTAAAGCGCCCTCCTCAGAATCTAAACTAACGCCTGGAAGGGCATGCAGTAACGCCCACGCCTACGGTCAAGGTTATTGGACGTCATCTTAGATGGGGCCCTCACAGGAACACCTCATGTGCGTCTATGCGGCAACAATGCTGCCAGAGCCTCAGCGCAGCTGCGAAAAATTCCTCCGGCGAACTAGAGGGGCAACCTACTCTCGGTGCCGTCTCTTATCCTCAGTAGTAATAAGAAGTATCATGCTATATGACGCATCCTTATGAGAGCGCACAACTACCAGAGTTACAACTCGTCCCCTCTTTAACAAGACCCAAATACCAACGGCGCTCAACATCGCACGGGCGAGCCGCACGGCTTCCACGGCAGCCATAAAAGTCCTCTCTTGTATGGAGGACTCTCAAGAGACATAGAAAAAGCCAATGCAAATCTAGTAACGAAAACGCGAGCACAACAGACACATTTAGCGGTTTCCAGAGCGTTGAAAAACACCTAAAGGTGAAAGAACTAGCTTCAAATTGTCTCTTAATTAGCGTCCAGACTGTGGGAGTACTAATCAGGGAACAGATACCCTAAGCAAATGAAACCAGCTATGGGAACCAAGTCAGCCGTACCATCCAGGACACCGGTCAAAGTTTACACTCCCTAATCTCAAAACATGGCACAGCCTTAAACACGTCTCGCTTACCTACCCATTTGCGCAAGTTCTACACGGGCTGCGATGGTTGCTTTTAGCAATACCTATGCCGGTAAAACTCTCCTGGCTTCTTTTTATGCGGTATGTGCAACTAAGAAGAGAGGCACTGCTACAAATGCTGCGCCTTTTTTTTTGGCACTGAGTGAGAGCTAGTGTCTCGAAACTTAAGACTGAGAAGTTCCCTGGCATGCCAAGCCCTTGTCAAGAACCCTCCTCAATGATCATGAATCCTGGTTCATGCTAAGAAGATTTGCACAACTTGTCTCCAAGGCAAAAATACCTATCCAGAAAGTCGAGCAAAGTGGGTTGATGGAAACATAAAGTGGTCAAGTGAAGTAATTTCGAGATGAAAGTACTGCAGCCATACAAGCCCGACAAAGGGTAACGAAGATGACGGGATTTTAGTGGGTTTGGGAGTCCTACACTACCACGGATTTAACGACACGCTGAGCGTGCATCATGCATTCTAATATTTAGTCTCGATTTAAAAAAGCACCTGATCGGGTGCAGCAGGGGTGGGCAAGTACTTTAATGTACATAGATGGTATTGCAACCTATTTAGGGTTAAACAGGAATTGGAAAGACGAATTGATTATCTGGATCGGATGGGGCTTAGTACTAACTGACAAAAGACAGTAGTAGTTAAGTTTCGAAGATGTGGCCGATTGACTAAAGGCGACGCTCTTTCAGCTGTGTAGAAACTTTGTAAATAAATTTACCCATCTGGGACTTGTTATAACGTCAAATGGTAGCAGTTCCAAGCCGCCATTTTCGAAAATTAAGTAGAACCAACAGCAACATTCGAAACATCGCTCATACGGAAGGAATTATAGAGGCAGATTTAGAGTTGTTTGATAGACTTTTTCATTTTTTCTTCATGCAACAAGTTTGGGGGTTAGCTAGATCTTGTAGAAGTAGAATAGTTCATACGTTCAAAGAGGGATGGACGCTATTGACACATGAGCTACAGTCACGATGGGGTTTATCTAGGACGAGAGTAGACAGCAAACTTAAAGGAAATGGACATAGAAATTAACACTACTGTGTCATTTTCTATGCCAATGTTGAAATTCACGCCAAATCTCGGAAAATTGTTGTGACTGTGCATAAAAGCATTTTCTCTTGTTAAGATGATATATCTATTCTGATTTAGATTATTAACATCAAATTCCTCTAACCCTGTTGCAGTTCAACGACTCATCCAAACTAAAGGTTTTCAAACCCGAAGCTGAAATATCTCAGACTTAATTCCTTTGTGAGTCTCTTCGGTATGACCCATATACAGTCGGTAATGACGATACAATACAAATTCGTAAATTAGGAGTCACGCTCATGTTTAAAAAACGGGTAGTGGCCATTAAACAGAAGGCTCCCCTAACAATTTGTTAAAAGCATACGAATCGTCGGCATCATCCAAAAATAACAATGTTAACTCAGTAGTCACACCTACCGTCAACGGAATCATAACGCCGTAAAAGACATGTGCCCATCTAAGCGAGAAGTCGGGACAGTCTCAGATAGCTTGTAACAAAGCTACACATTCTACACAAAGAGTACCAATATTTCATACAGCCAGATATAAACCACTGTTTAGAATTCGAGAAACCAAGAAAGCGACTTCACAGGTAAACTCTAACCATTTAGTAGTGTTAACTGGTGTCCCAGAAGCGGCGCGTTATGCAAAGCTAGGTGCGCATAGTATGAGATAGTTAAGACACCCCATGAGGTGCGAGTGACCTGAACTGATTATATAATATTAATTAGTATTAGCAGCAGCTGTGATTGCAAGCGTAACGTAGACTCACCATTTAGTGTGCATGTATCTACTACGACTTCTACTACTACTAATACCTGAGTGAGTAAGTGCGCGCGAATCAGCACCTGAACCTCGTGACTGAATTCTATCGAGGCTGAAAAGAAGATCGTTGTTACGGCCAGGCTGTGAAGCAGGTACCCGGCAAACGACAGTACATTCGCGATGTCGCTGAGTATGCGCTCCTTGTCGGCGGTCAACGCGTGCAGAAGTCGCCACGCCCAGCAGCAGAGGCCCATCGTGCCTTCGCACAGCCACAACGCCAGGTGCAGCGTGTACTGTCGACGGACCTTCGAGAAACGCGTCGAGTGCCACTCGCGGCGGCTGGTGCGGCTGTCACCGTCACGATGTCCAGGTGTCCACTCGCCGTCTGAACGAACTGGCCGAAGCCCAACCAGGTCGGCCAGTGCAAGCTGCGTCCGAGTGCCGGCGATGCCGACTCGATCTGAGCTCGCAGCCGGGCCATTCGAGTGACGCAGTCGTTCGCGAAACGTCCACACGATGAGGAACTGGTGGGGAAACATGGCGAGGAACTGCGAACCAGTCCCCGTAGAACATGAGCCTTGCCGATTACGTACTCGTGAAGGTGCCGCTGGCAGAAGAGAAACTCCTCGAAGTAGAGTCGGATCGTCTTGGTGCTTCCCATGCGTATGAGCGTGTCATACCCGTAACAAGCCACCAGTCCACAGGTGACCGGCCGGCGCGAGCAGCCAGCGGTTCAACTGGACACGAACGACGCCCTCACCGAACGTCCAGTACATGCACGATACCGAGCGCATGATGACGAACAGATGGTCAAGTTTTTGGGTGAGCACCTGCAGCAGCGATGCGCCGTCCTGGACGCAGGTCACGGTCCCGCTGATATAATAGCAAACGTAGGCCGCATACGAGACACACAGTAGGATACGCCAAGAGAACCGCCATGTCGACGTGCTCATCGAGTTCCGATTCGAACCTTAGGTGAGCTCGGCTGATGTCCCAACACCGCTCGGCAACACGTTAGCAGCCGCAGTGTCGATACGTATACAGCCTACAGGAAGGTATGGTACATTTACGCTTACGAATAGCGCGGCAGATGGTCCATAAGGATATCTCGCCCTCCCTCCCTCCTCTCTATCTATCTATCTCTCTCTCTCTCTCTCTATATATATATATATATATATATATATATATATATATATATAGATCCCCACATTGATAGAATGATCGAAGCCTATTGTCCACATCATCCTCAGTTGTCATGTAGTGGTTAGCTTCTGCGAAAAGTTTTGCGTGCTGCATCGCTAAAAGCTTGCACGGAAGCCTTATTCGTTGCCGATGAAGGGCCTGTGTTGTCGAACAAGGCATCTCCAATAGGAGGGCGCCACGTGCCTGCATCTATCGGAAATGCGTCTAAAGGAGTGAATAAGCCAACCTTTGCGGTTTGGTCAATCGATTATAACGGAATCATCACTGGCCTTCAATCCTTGCAAGCAGCCAGATTCACGGTGGCTGGTCTACAACAACACGTCAAGCGCGCAAATGCTTTAAAATAACTTTGCCTCACCCTTCGCGCTCGGGGTCAACCAGTAAATGCTAATTGACAGCCCAATCATTGCCTACTTAGAAAAAAAAGAAGTAGCTACTGTACGGTTGTCGCAAAAAACTTATGGCTAAAATATTTCTACAGACCGACAGACTTACATCGATATACTAGTGACAGGTCGTTGATTCGGGAATTTAATATTACATTTTTTTTCTGAAAACGGGCTTATTATTAATATGTACAGGTATCTCATTTGCTAATATACTGAGTATATAATATTCACAATTAATGCCTGAGTGTTCTTACCTCAGACGCCAGACGATTCGAGACCGAACGCCGTAACAACGTGGTCTTTAAGAAGATGCTCGTATACGCGTCGTTTGTGCATCTTCCGTTAGTGAATGATGTAGCCGACGCTCGCTCTGGCCAGTACACGATAGCCGAAAGCGTATGTGTCAGAGACAGTGACGTTCCACGCCAGCGACCGATTATGGTTCAAGTCCCGGCTAGTGAAGCTATCCGGTCGATGCTTGTCGTCGCTCTGCAGTCCACTAGGCTCCAGTGTAACGTGGTAGCCGGCTTGTCTGAAAGTGCGCTCGACGATGTCGTTGATGGCGCCATGGCGGACCTGCGCGAGCCCGGCCAGCTTAGTGCAGCTAAGCCGGTGCAGGCCGCGCTCGTCCACCGATCCACCACATGGACATTTTTCTCTCTTAAACATGGCAATGCCAAGTCTGGGGTCATTGGTGACACGGAACTGGTCGTCGGCCAGCTTACTGCCGACGGAAAAGCGGAACGGAAACACGTTTAGCCACGCTCCGGTGGCCTCAGATGAGACCACTTTCAGTCTAATGCCGTCCACATCTAACTCGCAGGCCGACAGAACGGTTAAGTGGGTAGCCTGGTTGGCGATTCTGTTCCACCTCTTCTACCTCAGAAGGACAACCAGACTGACTGGGCGTCCACTAGCGGAACGGCGACTTGATTGTGACTGATGAGTCAATCCAGCAGAAGCAGCCACTGCGCAGCTATCTGAAGGGACAGGAAAGGCGGGCAAGGCAAAAACGTGGCCGAGCGAACGCCCACTCCACTCAGCCGTAACGGTAGGCGTTACGCCTGCGCCCATGCAGAGTGCAGGAAATTGCTATTGGTTGGTACCCTTCCGGTTTTCTTTTTCAGGTCGATGAGCCACCTACCGTATATGACGCTTCTCACAGCCTCCGAAACCTGGCCGTTACGTATGATGCCGCATACCTTGGCGAGTGTGGTTGGCACATCACAACAGTGATCTCCGTTGGCAGGGAGAAGGCATTTTAGATGATGGAGCACGAGGCCGTCGAGGTCTCCCGCCGCACCAGATGGAAAGGTGCGAAGTGTCTTGGCAACATCCTCTCCCGAGCACGACCCTATTGCTGGAAAGCCGATAATAAACTAAAATCCATGGGCAGCTTATGAGCAGCGATCTCAGCGGGCTTTATTTCGTCATTGTACGCTTACATTGATCCTCGGCATCTCCGAAAAGAGCCACCTTTTTCCTGACTACGCCGGCCAGGCTATGGCCTCTTTGGGTTTTCTTTGAGTCGAACCTTTTGGGGCGAGAGGGAGCAACGCGGTCTAGTTAGCTTCGTCATCTTTTTTTAATAATAATAATAATAATCACCCGACATGTCGGGGCAAGTAGCAAGTAGTCCCAACGGATTGTTCGAGCTTCACTTCCATAGATAGCTAGGACTCTCTTTCGTTTCCCGAACGTCGTGACTATATTCGTTAATCCTCACCTATACAGAGGGTCGTATTATTAGGCCACGGGCATGTGCCTTTTCGAGTAATTCGTAAGTAGCATTCTTGCCTGGTCCAGAGTAAATGGTGAGTTTCCGCGTTCATTGCTGTAGCCAAGCGTTTGTTCCCTCTGCAATGCGCTGTGCTTATATATTGCTGGCTCTGCTATGGACCAAACTGCCGAATTTACCCTGGCATGGTATCGATCACATTGGCTTCAGCATCGTCTACATCGACATCCATCCTGTGGTTCATGAAAACTACCTGCGTTGCACAGAACTTGATGAAATCCGTGGGCTGCAAAGGCCGTCGTTAGATGTCGATCTGTCGCTCGCTAGCCTGCCACTCAGTACTCTCATTGCTGCTGTTCTATAAATCCTATGTCCATCTCACTAATTTTGGTGTGCCAGTTCCGCGTATAAAAGTCACAGACGCACGTGTTCTTCAGATTCGACCGGTTTCGCAGATCCTACGTCTTTGGCGGGGGTGTACCTTCCAGTACATCGATAAGCCTATTCCTGCCCGCATTCCATAACAAAAAGGCCCTTCTTAGAAAGAAAAACCTTACCCCGTGAATTAAACGCAATTCGTTCACTAATATATATACAATATAATATTCCATATGATATTTTCTAACTAATATATGCCTTATACCATATTGGTGGAATGCCATATGTTGCGATGGGTGCTATCTGTATCCTGAAAAGAACGACTGATGCATGAACGGAAAGCATATAGGCATTTATTCTAATTGCCGCAGCTGCGATGGTGGCCTTTTTGACCCCCTCCAAGATGTGTGTCCGAAAGTTCTTATCGCTTGTTGATAAAATTGATCGCTAGGTATGTAAATTTGTTTAAAATTTTATTTCCGTTGCCCTAATTTGAAGCACCATGCAGCCCACCCTTCGAAATTCCACGGCCGCTGTCTCTCTTTAATTAGTCCTCAAACCCTCTTCTCATCAATGAATGTAACTAGTCGATCCATGGCATCGATCCCCGTTTTTACCAGCTCTTCACCTATCCTATCTCCAAGTGCTATTTCAAACGCTACCTTTAAATGTGTTTTATTTATGAACACTGTAGAGCGAAAGATGTAAAGCAAATTAACTACCTTAGATGTTCTTTAAATTGATTACTTACTTAATGTTTAAAGGTATTTAAAGTCTGCCTAATCTTTTATCTACATAATGGAGATGTATTATAATAAGGAAAAAAAACCACTGCTTGCTTTATTAAGTGCCGCGACTATTTCCATTGTTTTGCCCCGCCGACGTGGTTACCTTGCGTATTTGGGCGGATAAAAGTTGAGGCGTTCGAACATACGTAGCAACCTGACTTCGGTACGAACTACGCAGGGGTTGGTGAGAAGACACTCTCCATTGTCACGAGGATGATGTCCAGCCAGTCTGACTGGAATGAGGGACTCAAGTACTTAGATGCGTTGATGCGAAAAAAGACGCACCTGAAGGAGGTCCGACGAGCGCGGCTGACTCGCGCGGTCCCACCCCCTCCGATTCAGTACAGGGAGGCCCCGGACGCGGTTGAGTACGAGAATCTCCCCTCCTGGCCTCGATGTACTGCCAGACAATTTCGAACCGGGGAAGGGGTGGTTTTTAGTGGGTATTACACGCGGATAGGATGGAGTCCAATACTCTCCGCCGATGCTAAGTCCCACACTACCCGCCAACAACTTTGGCGGGTGTGCGTAAATGCATTTTCCACCCCATAACAAAACAAAAATGACTAAGTTTGTGCAATTTATATGATAGTGTACAGATATGTTTTCAAACCTTGTTTCTGAAAGTATTATCATTATTTAGAGTTCTGCCACAGTAGTTCTTCTCCAGGATTTATGATGGTTCTTTCGCCAAACGTTGTCTAGGAAATTAACTATTGCACTCTCACTCAAATTGAAAGTTACCTGTGGCTCTATATCCCGTCATGATGTAATTTTTTTCAACTATTTTTCTTGAATACCGATCCACTGAACTGTTTAATTCGCTCGGAGTTTATTTACTAGGTTAGATGGTCGATACGAGCACGCCGTGCACGACCTTTGCGCTGTAACTCGGAAGAAACTCGGTTGTGAGAAAGGTAAGTTGGCACACGCAGTACAATCCCCTTAGACTGTTATATGCTTTACAATTGCACTTAGTGTTTTTAGCTTTTATCTATGACCCACCTAACGGTAAGGGACGAAACATCGCTAAAACCGATTCTGGAGGCGAGCAGGCATGAATAGATCCTGTCAGACTGTTGCGTTGATCTGTCGTTACTAACTAGCGTACCGTGCGGTACATTTATTTGTCCATTAGAGCAGTTTGATCAGAAATGTAAGAATTGGGTACTATTACTAGTATAGATAGCACGTCTCATAAGGCCGCAAGCGAACGTTCGCGCATCCGTTACAGTGAAGGTGAGTGTTCCACACTAGGCAAAGGTACTGGGCTCATATCACTTCGTAGTTTGCAGGACAGGACAGCATTGGTAAATATGTAAAAAAAGAAGTCAAAATTTCTGGCGGCCAAGAGGAGTTAACGCGCTATCCAGTTTGTCTGTAGTGATGATCGCCCACTTGTTGTCGAAGCCTATGCAGTGGTTCGGAAATTCAACTACCTCTTGGGATTGCTTGAATTACCGGTTATTGCTTGGACTCGATAGCTTTGCCAGGCAATGTGGGACTCAACGATGCGGGTATGAAATGGATGTCTTAATGCACCTATGCCATTGGCGGCATTTCCGCAAAGATTTCCTTGGTGGACTTCTGGATCAAACCTGCCTGTGTTGCGGCTTATATGTAATGTCTCGTTACACACAAGTGCAACAAATCTGCTCATCGAATGTCCATGAAAAATGACCTTTTGGAACATGCTACGCTTCTTCACAATCGGCGCAGTCTTTGGGTAACTGATTATCGGGCCACTCTAACCGCCTGTCGAAGTTAATCGTCTGTTCATCGCCGAGCTCACGCATACAATAATATTCAAAGTATTTATTCAACATGTAAAAATCGATCATACGTGGTGCTGTATAGAACAATGGGAACCGTCGATGTATTTAGTGTTTATTTAACGCGACAACACGACCGCCTTATGTCCAACCAAATGTTCGCACATTGTTGTGACTGTGCCTAAAAGCATTTCCCTTCTGTTAAGGAGATTTATATATTCTGATGTAGATCATTAACATCTTCCTCAAACTTTGTTACAGTACGGCCACTCCTACAAATTAAAGATTTTCAAACCCGCGGCTACAATATCTCAGATTTAATTCCTTTGCGAGTCCCTTCGAGGTGTTCTATATACAGTCGGTAATGCCGACATCTTACAGGTAGCATAATTAAGGCATGCCAGGCATGAAACGCTTAAATGAAATTAATATGTTTACCACAACTACTCGGGCTGGGCATAATGTCCTCTGAATAACAATGTCATATTTATTTTACAAGCTCACGTTTCGACAATTTTGTTTTAATTCTGGCAAAATGTATCTTACCTGTCCTTGATAGCAGAGGTATTATTACTTCGAAGATTGCTATAACCAAAATGCTCTAAGATATTGAATTTCCACGTGAGCGTTAGTCATGTCTACGAAATAAGTCATTAACAATGAAATTTCACAATTAAAAAGTTGGTCAAAAAGTGGGAATTAAGCTGGCCGCATAGCTGTGGCGGCAGGATCATCCAAGGATACGTTAATTTATGAATTGATCCATGAATGACTACGGTACAACCTACAGACAACGAATTAAAGAGACCTTTCAAGTATCAAAACACATTTTGTTTACATATCTAACTCTTATCTAACATTGCATAGTCCTAAGATCACATAGCTAACGCCCAGCGCGCCTTATCTTAGCGTCACTGGCGGATTGGATATAATGTACATGGGACTTGTCATATAGGCGACCTACGCAGGGCCGATCAGCACACAGATGTATATGCGCTTCATGAGAATGCAATTTCTAGCATCTTCTCCACGGATAGCACTTTGCTTGCCAACTTGTTCTTTTTAGCCCCCATCTCGGACTCGTAGGCAGCAATTTTCTCCCACTGATCGAACGACACGTGCCGAACACCTGCGTAAAAAAGGTAATCTTTAAAAGTAGTAATTTACGGTAGGGGATCATATATGGCATGAATGGCTGTGTTTAGTTACAACCATACGTATTAAATAAATACCAATGACTGCAAAATGCACATACAAATTATGACACGGTAATAATAATAATATACTTTTTATACATATATTTCACATGTAGGTATATATAAGCAGAAAAACTAAAAACTAATATAATATACTTATTGTGGATATGTGGTAGCAGAGGTATTGGTAGAGGTATCGCGCCTATATTGACGAGTCCGTGAGCGGCACTAGTTAACTACTAAGGGAACTCTAGCCGTAAATGAAACATCTAAACAGACAAGATGTATAGAAGAAGTTAATAAACTGGCAGGAAACATTAAGGCGGAACTCAGGAAAATAAGAGCATTTAACGCTACCTTTTGATCGGAGTATCTCGTCGACAATCAGATCGCTTCCAGGTTTCATGATGGACGTATCGATAGCGCCGCTGGTGAGATCGCTAATCACGTTTGCAGCAGTTTCAAAGCTACCATTCATCGTCGATACTATTACGCCTATTGGCCCAGTCTTCACCCAGCCACTGCAATAGACACCTGCAAATGATAAAAAAATAGTTTATATATACAGTGTGCAGAATCAACGCGGATGTTACAATCATTTTTAGGCATAGCCTTCCCCAGTGATGCGGCATCGCGCGCCGCAGGACAAGGCCAGTCACCAGAGCCAGATTGTATGTTTTTATTACGAATGTAAGTGGAGCGACATTTGTCTCCTGGAAACGTGTGTACGGGAAATACTACTCCATCTTGTAAAGAGTGGGCTGCGACCACTTCAACAGCGTACCCCGGACGCGTTGTAGATTAGATAGCATAGTAAAGCTTCGTATCCTTAAGTAAAGGGTTTATATTTGCGGTTAATGCTTTTCTCAGGAAATTTTACAGATGACAAACTTCAACCGCATAGGTAGGTACCCTACCTGGTAAGCCAGTCACCCTTCCAGCTTCGTTGACAATGATTCCTTTGCGGCCGTCGAATGGAATTTCGTCGTCGGGACAGCTGCTTGAATAGCCGATACTTTTGAGCACTAGTCCCGTCGGCAAGCTTTCCTCGCGACCCGTTGGCACTGCGGTTCGCCCGCCATCCTCAAGGCGGTTGATCGCTAAAAGAACCGAGCCGACGCTATCTCCCGTCCGAATGTCTTCAACAAACTCTAACGGCGAGCGGAGAAACTTCAATTCCCACAACTGCTGAAACACCAGATAAGGTTAACTCTGATGTATATATTTTTTACGCGATCCGCGAGTTGCGGATTGTCTTGACTATTTATGAAGAACGCCAACAAAATGTGCGCTAACCATGTAGATTGCTGTCGTTTTCGTCCTAAGAAGCTTACGCCCTTGAAACTTAATGTCGAGACATTCCGAAATCTTATCTACCAGCGTAATCTCGCTGTCTATAACCGAGTATTCTTAGGCTTTGCACAAAACTTGACAGATATTAATTAAATATTAAATATTTGCATGTAACTAAATCGAAAGGTTATTTCAGGAACTTTTGGGTATCCCTTCGTTATGGCAACCGGCGTTCCAAGGGATCGTAAGCTCCACTAGTTCTTCAGCTTGGATCTGCCTAGAGTACTACTAGATTCAGCAAATCTAGAATTTGAGCCAGATGTTTCTTGATCAGCCACAGATGTGGCATTTTTTTTGTGAGCGACGCTGTTGAATAGTATTTTGCAGAGATACTCTTCTGTCTGAAACCAACATCTAGCTATACGCCGGCAAATAATCTCCGATTAATATCCTAAAAATCCATATGAATATTTTAAAAACATATCCTGTGATTTATTTGAGAATATTTTTGTTAGACTCTAAACCACTTCTTAGATCAACCTCTTCATAATCTCCTTGCAAACCATTACATTTCCCTACTAAATAATTTATTACAGGGTGCATTGAATTATAGATATTTGCCGTGTACACTGATGATTTGAAATCTTGATGGTGTGGTCTCCCACACAACGCTTCACAAAAGTATTACGTGCATGCAGACTAGGCAGTACTCTTATTAATGAAATCTCTTACCGAAATGTTAATTCTCTCAAATATCCATTGATTGCGTGTTAATATTGGCACTCCACCGTGGCTCAAAGCATGCATACTTAAATAATCGACAGTTTCAAGCCAAACTAGGCGACACCCCGAGTAAGCCTACACCTGCCCTATCTGAACAACCGTATGACCTATTCGACCTCCCCCAACTGTATACTGTATCTCATTATTGTCTCAGATATTAAATTTTACCTAAAATTACCAACCGCCTACCGCAAACAAATAACAGTTTCCTTAACGACCAATGCTCTTTGGACTTTATTTTATCAATGAATTTCTACGCGCATGCGTCAATGTTCTACTGTTATCGTATGCATAGATGATTCAAAGCCGATTTACCTTACCTTAGTTTTAGGACATCCTTCAATCGGCCGCTGTTCACTTAGCGCTTTCAGCATTAACTTCCGTCAATCGTTTACGAGGCCGCTCCATCTCTGGCGCAGTTTCGGAATAAGATATAGTTGTCCAATGAGAACAAAAAAACAAACGGATCCAATTTTTGAGAGAACGCGTCTCTAATATATATATATATATATATATATATATATATATAGAAGTTTTATTAACTATGATTGGTTTACATGCAAACGTAAATACACAGGTCGCTCTTTTACATTGGTTTACATATATACATCATAGGCATCACAATATATATCGCGTAAACAGCCCACGCCCTGCTGGACCAAACAATCCAGCACAGGGGCATTGAGCTTGCTCTAGTATCGGAACCGAACAAAGGCATTGCACTCCGGAAGGGTGTTATCAGCCTTGATACGGGACATGACTCAGGCACCTGGTGGACGGGGAATAGTAGGCATTTATCGGCTAGAAGTCGGGGTTCCGGTTCAGGGTTCGCATGGGTAGAAATAGAAGGGCTAGGGGTTTTATATTCTTGCTATTTTTCACCAAATAGGGAACTTAGGGAGTTCAATGTGTTTCTCGATAGTCTGGGGCAGAGCCTACGCGTTCATACGGGAAAGGGAATCGTCCTCACCGGGGACTTCAACTCAGCCAGCGTCGGGTGGGGCAGCAAAACCACAAATGATAGGGGCCAGGTACTAGAAGAATGGATGGCAGAAAATGGGTTGCTTTTAGTAAACGACGGGAAAGTACCCACATTCTCGCGGGGAAACCAGAAGTCTTTCGTGGACCTCACGATGGCGAATGACATAGCCTTCCCCAAGATATCGGGTTGGCAGGTTGATGAGGAGGAAAACGGAAGTGACCACAGATACATCCTGTTTGAGGTCGCTACCCCTCCCGAGCCAGCTGCCACTCCGCGCAGACGCTGGCAGATGCGCAAGCTAAACCAGCGGGTTCTGGCGGAGAAGATTGACGAGGGCTGTCGACAGCTGTCAGAGGAAACCACGGATGAGACCCGGATTGCAGCTGTTCTCACAACGGCCTGTGAGAAGGCAGGCCCCCGGACCAACTCTGGGCGCCGCCGGCGGCCGGTGCACTGGTGGAACCAAGAAATTGGCGAAACACGTCGTAAATGTACTAGACTAAATAGGGCTTACACTAGACAGCGCTCATGGCTGAGTGAAAGAGTCGCCCGAGGGGAGCAAGGGTGGACGGTGGACGAGCGAACGGCCGACCTCCTGGCGTCTTACGGAGCTGCCAGACGGACATTGCAGAAGCTTATTGAGAAGAGTAAGGCAAAATCTGATAAGCTTTTGATAGAAGAGGTGGCAAGGGACGTTTGGGGTCGGCCCTACCGGATCGTCTCGGCCAAGCTCCGGAAACCACCTCCTAGACTACCACCGGATGTGCTGGAGAAGACGGTTCGCCATCTCTTTCCGGACCATCCGTGGAGAGGAGAGGAGGAGTTTCTGGTTGCCCCGGAAGACATTCCGGAGGTAACGTTAGATGAGGTCGAGCGAGCAAGGAAAAGGTTGACACCCGGAAAGGCACCCGGCCCGGACGGAGTTCCCCCTGGAGCGGCGAGGCTGCTAGTGAAGCGCTGGCCAAAAGTCTTTCAGACCCTGGCCAACAGACTTCTAAGAGAGGGGCGTTTTCCGAGGCTGTGGAAGAAGGCTAACCTGGTCCTGATCCCGAAAGGGGGAGGGAATGCCCCTGCAGGAGAGCCTGCCTACCGTCCCATATGTCTTCTCGACACTATGGGTAAGATCTTGGAGAACGTACTGGTTGACCGGCTCAACGCCGAGATCGAAGCCAAAGGGGCTCTATCAGAAGCACAGTATGGCTTTCGGAAGGGACGGTCCACGTTCGACGCCCTGGCAAGAGTACTGAGACGGGCAGGTGAGCAGCTAACGAAGACCCCCAAAACACGGGACTTTGTGCTGCTCATTCTCCTAGACGTCAAGAACGCCTTTAACTCAATGAGCTGGAAAGTGGCAATGCAAGCGATGGAGCGCAAGGGCATCTCGCCCTACCTTCGTCGAATCATAGCATCGTACCTGTCGGAGAGAGGCCTGCTGGCCGGCGATCAGAGCTACGCAGTTACTGCAGGGGTCCCGCAAGGATCGGTTCTGGGACCGGTCCTGTGGAACCTCGCCTATGACGGGGTTCTCGAGCTGCAGGGTCTGCCTAGGGGTGTCGAGATGGTCGGTTATGCCGACGACTTGGCCCTTCTGGTCACGGCCCGTAGTACGGGAGCACTAGAGTCAGCCGCCAATGAGGCCTTGCTGATGGTGACAGACTGGATGGAAGACCATTCATTAAAACTGGCACCGCACAAGACTGAGGCGCTGTACCTAACAGGCAGAAAAATGACCAAAAACATACAGGTCGAAGTAGCAGGTCACCCAATTGTTTTGGGAAAAAAGGCAAAGTACCTCGGGGTGATACTCGACAAGGGACTGACTGGCGCAGCGCACATACAGCACGTGTCAGCAAAGGCCCGAAAGGTGGCCAGCAATCTGGCGCGCCTGATGCCAAGAGTCGGAGGAGTTGGAGAAGAAAAGCGCCGCCTTTTAGCAACTGCTGCAGAATCCGTCGCCCTTTACGGAGCACCGGCATGGGCAGACAGGGCACTTAGAACGGCATGCAACAGGAGAAAGCTGAGGTCGGCGCAACGGCCGGTGGCCATAAGGGTCTGCCGCGCATTCCGTACCGTGTCGACTGAGGCACTACTTGTCGTGTCCAAGATGCTGCCATGGGATTTGCTGGCCGGGGAGCGAGCAGAACGAGCGCTGGACGGTGATCTAGACCCCACACGGGCTAGATTAGCTACTTTGGACTCTTGGCAGAAAGAATGGGTGAGGGCAGCAGCTCCTGGGGGGGTCACCAAGGGGGGCTGGACCAAAAGTCTGATCCCGGACCTACGGCAATGGTACGACTGCAGACACGGCGAGCTATCTTATTATGCGTCCCAGGTGCTGACCGGCCACGGTCAGTTCCAGACGTATATGGTTAAGATTAACAAAGTTCAAGTCGACTCCTGCGTACTATGCGACTCGGGGGAACCGGATGATGTAGAGCACACTGTTCTGCATTGTGGGGCCCTCCGGGAAGCGCGGGACGCGGGGGCGGCCGCTGTGCGAGGCCGACCAGTCAACGAGGTCGTCACCCATATGATGACTTCAGCGGCGGCCTGGAAAGAAGGTATTGCCCACTTTGATGCGATCATGTCCACAAAGGTGGTCAAAGAGACTGCCAGGAGAGCTCGTCTTAACGTCCACTCAGGCTCCGGTCGAGAGGGGGAATCTGTAGACGGGAGGCGGGTGGGTGATAGGCAGGCGGACCAGGCTAGGCAAATACAGCAAAGGATTCCCCAGATGATGACTCTCGACGCACCCACAGGCGGGCGGGCTGCGGAAGGTATCAACAGCCTTCTTGAAGTCGCCGCCCCGCACCAAAGCGGGCTAGCGCGACTGTAGGAAGGCTGGAGTAGGGAGGAGAGGCAAACTGGCCACTCCCATGGATACGAAGCGATGCCTAGCAGTTACCGTTCCCTGGGGGTGGGGGGGAGGCGGGTGTTAGTGGGTTTGTGAGTCCCACACTAGTCACTGGCTGTGGTGGCGCATGTACATCACGATTCCCGTAATCCCCCATATTAATGCTGAGAGGTTTCAGCATATAAAAAAAAAAAAAAAAAAAAAATATATATCGCGTATTATAAAAAAACACGATAAAAATATTATATCCGGCGACCGAAAACAATGCCGTGGAGTGGAACGACTCACTGAATGAATAGCAACTACTTAAATCCATATGAATAGACGCATCGGTATTCAATGAGGATAGAAGCTGTTAGTGAATCAAAATAAGAGCCGGCTGATTGTGTCATGATGCATAATCAAACCTGTCCCGATCTATATACTTTACTAAGAAGCATATTTTACTCGTCTGTGCGAATAGAAAAAGCAAAATCATTCATACTTGTAGTGTCAATGCCTTCAAAGTCCTCCGGATGAAGCAAAGACTGGGTCTGTGGCAGCTTAGTCAGTTCGCGAAGCTCCTTTATCGTAAAAGCCACCTACAAAGCGAGTCGACACATTTAATACAAACAACGTATAACTTGTTATTATGCTGGTAGATGACAATTCTGGCATACTGGTCCCTATATATACAGAAGTTAAATTACCTCAATTCTACAAACTTTTAATTCTCTTAAACCTGTGCAAAATTAAGCGCATTTTGCTTACCTGGGTAGAACAACTTACAAGTTCCTATATAATAATAATAATAATGTTAGTTAGTGATTGTTATGGATTCTTGTTATAAGGTGGCATATTGCATATACATGCATTGAAATAAACACATACACGCATAAAGATCTCCCTGTTAGAATAGTGCTCTAGGTTTGCTTAACAAACATTTGTTTCTTTGTTTATTTTGTAAATGATTTGCGACTACCCTGCCATTCAAGCTTCTGCAATGCGCCATAGCTATTTATTAGAATTGAACAAACCTGCAGAGGGCCACGGCGGCCAATGAGGGTGACGCGTTTGACTCGGCTACGGTTCAGTGCGTCGACAGCCTCCTCCGTGATATCCGTTTTCTGTAAAAATGTACGGCCGTTCGACCAAAAACCAAATCATTGTTTGGTATAAGTAGTAATTTAAGTATAACAATAAGACAACTCTCTTACTCTAAATATATATATATATATATATATATATATATACGATATATAGGGAGCTGATAATAAGCGCATTATAAGCGTATCTAGTCTAAATAAGGTTTCCGATCACTGAACAAGCTCAGGGCTACGACGACGCCACGCGTTGAGCAAACTAGACTTCAGTCGTGTGTGTGCATAGGCACATATCGCAATCCTATAACGTTTATAACGCGCTTATTCTCAGCTTTCCAGAAACAAAAAGTTACAAATATATATATATATATATATACACATTTAGAATTGTGTCGACTCTTTGCTTTAGCGGAGCTGAGAGTAAACGCATTATAGACGTATACATGCATTAAGTAATGATATATATATATATATATATATATATATATATATATATATATATATATATATATATATATATATATATATATATATATCCGACGACTGCTGTATTCCATCCGCTGAAAAGTTTTCCAAATTAATCCTCACCTGGATTTTGTCCACTGGTGATAACAATATTCGAGCGACATCCAGTGCCACATTGCCCTGTCCAATTACTACACAATGTTCCGCTTCCAAATTGATATCCTGCAATTTGCTCCGCACCAAAGTAAAACAAAATATTAAAATAAGATAATTATCAAAGCGTATAGTCTATGGCTATATCTGTAGTACGCGATGCACGCGCTTTAAGTATAACGTTACATCGCAACAGTATCTGCACATTATAATACTATGACAGCTACGTCGTGTAGGAAGTATTCACTTCCCGATAAATAAAATATAAAAGATAATGAGCTTCGATAAAACGAAAGCAAACCCGAGTATGTTCATTTTTGGTCTAAGGCCGTCCTTAACTACAAAACTAGATCGACAAAAACAATACGTAATTTAATATGCATACCTTAGTAGTTATTCTCGAAGGATGCCCATTATACCAGTTGACAAACTGTCGTGCCGAAAGCACGTGTTTCAGCTTTTCACCGGGAATGTTTAGTTGGCGCTCGTTGTCCGCCCCATAGGTCTGCCGGGGGCAAAAAAAGGCACAATACATTATATATATATACAATACATTACAATATATATATATATATATATATATATATAATATATATATATATATATATATATATAGATATATATATATATATATATATATATATATATATATACAGGGTGTTACAGGAATATTTGAAGCTCGGTAATGGGAGTCGTACTGCTCGTTAAAGAAAATATTTTTCCAATGGAACATGGTCTCTGAGAATGTACTCACACTGTTTCGGAGTGAGAAAAAATTACTACAATGTGTGACACTGGTGTTATTGCCCAACATAAGAGCATTAAATGTACCATTGCGAGACAACCAGTCCTGAACAGAAACTAAGCACAACATCGTGTTTGTGAGAAAATTCTGCGTTTTCTGAAGAATATATAAGGCCGGCAAGAATTCCCAAAAATAAAGTTATTTTATTAGCTTTCACACCAAGTGCCTCCAAATCATAACTCAACGACCGTTCGCAGCGCGAAAAACCAACACATCCAACCAAATGCGCGCATTTCATGACGATAATTTTGGTACCAACCTTATGAAAATGCGAGCCGTGATTGCGAAGAAATTAAGATTTTTCGGCGGACATTTCGATATTGAGTGCATGCATAAATGACTGTGCGGTGACTTTCACTACCGCCGACCTGTTGCGCCACAGCCACAAGGTCGCCGCACAGTCAGTTATGCTTGCACTTAATCTTGACATGCCCGCCGAAATATCTTAATTACTCCGCAATCACGGCATTGCCATACGTTTGGTATCAAAATGATCGTCATGAAATGCGCATTTGCATAAAGGTGCCAGTTTTGGGCGCTGCAAATGGTCGTAGGGTTATGATTTTGAGAATTTAGTGTGACAACTAATAAAAGAACTTAATTTTTGCAAATCCTCGTCTAAACGACCAATGTCGCATCTTCTGGCCGGCCTTATATGTTCCTCAGAAGAAGCAGAATTTTCTCACTAACACGAAGGTGCGCTTAATTTCTGTATAGGAGAGCTAGTTGTCTCGCTCTATGCTCTTATGTCGGGCAACAACACCAGTGTCACAAATTGTAGTCATTTCACTCTCACTCCGAAACGAGATTTCTCAGAGACCATGTTCTATTGAAAAAAGAAATACTTCAAATAATCCTGTAACACCCTTTATATATACATATATATTCGTTTTGCATACTGTTGTAGTCAACGGTGCGATATTTAAAAATTGATAGGTAAACTTAACAGTTATTATGTACGTTTCTCTTATGAGCATTCATCGAAAGCAATTAAACTTTTTAAAAAATCACAAACACACCTCCTGTTAGATCAATTTTCTTAATCTTAAGTATGTTTGGTAACGACGTCTTTTTACAATATAATGCCTTTTCGATCCTCTCTTTGTATTTCAAGTAATAACTCTACCCTTCCTCAAGGTAAGACCCCATTCAATGGAGAAATCGAAGTCAACAAGAATGTCATTACAACATTATTTGTGGTGTTCGAGTTACTAACTTGCAATTGAAAAACATAGTTAAATTGCTATGCCAGACTAAACACGACATACCAATATGACCGCGTGGTACGCTTCGCGAAACTGTCGGAAGCTCACGTCCGGGCCGAGTCGAACGTTGCCAAAATATTGGCACCGTGGATTCTTGGCCACTTGTGTAAACGTATGAATGCAGTTCTTCACCTCCGGATGATCTGGGGCCACCCCGTAACGGACGAGACCAAATGGTACCGGAAGACCTTCGTAAATGTCGACCCGTGCATTGGACGACTGTAAGGAACGCATTAGCTATACATCATCAATAAGAACCAAGCACAATTATCAGCCCCTCCCCCTTCAACAAACACCGAAACACCCTGCTGACTTAGCTCGGCAGAAGCAAGCAAAACTACACAGGATGATGCGGTAAACCTGTTCCTAATTATGTCACGCTCAGTGCAAGCGTGAGAGAGCAACCCGAGCTTTATGAAAAATATAACATGATTCCAATAAGAGCCCAAAGTAATGTATGAATTCTGCCAATATACGAACGCCTTACACGTAAAGGTGTAGTCCTTGACAACCTGGTAGTGTTACAGTTACAATACATACATACATAAATTACACGCGTTCAGTAGGTCTCAAAAACTGCATCCGTTTCCGTTAATCGTTAAACATGTATAGAATATGTTGTATATTATGTATCTGGAAAATATCACCGACCCCACTAACGGGCGCTGACCAACATGCCTTATGATAATATTTGCTGAAATGAGACCGCAAAATGTATAACGACACGCATCGTAAGGGAAATCTGTCCGATGGCACAGTTGGTGACGGAACCCATGGACGGAGATGCGGGTGAGGAGAACATGGCGCCGCTCGAAGAGCGGTGCTATCCATGCATTGTCTAGCTTCTGGCACTTCTCTCACGTATCTCCTCAGAACTAGGAAACTCTCGCAGTGGAGCCGTAGGCGGAAATTTAAAGCAATTTACTAGATTCTCGATGAACGACGCTGCCCCGACAGACGCTTAGCCTGTTCTACGCCAAGAACTCTCCTGCGTAACGTTGCCTTCACCATGTCAAGAGCGTTAAGTTGCTGAAACGGGTAGGCATTCCCAAATGAGTGTAGTAGCTCGCTGTGTATCTTCCGCATACTCAGATATCCTTTAGACTCATGAACACTCTACTATACACCAGACAAAGTTATCGGCATAGAGAGTTATGCGAACACAGGGGTAGTGGATCACTGAGAATAAGACTGAGAAAAGGAGTGGGCTGAGATTATTGCCCTAGCCGGTAGTTTGCTGAAAGGGCCAGTTTTCCTTTCACAAAACTCGTGGGCCCATGCCCGCAGCGTCTATCGTCTCCATGACGATCTCCCTGGGGGCAGTGTCAACCGCTCTCTTGCAAGCTACTAGTACAAATCTTTGTTCTTTACGGTGAACGAGTATTTGCCGTCGTCTAAAAGATGCGTCGAACGTCTCGCGCGAAATCCCTCCTCAAGCCTCGATATATAAGCCAAGCCGCAGCGCCACGAGACTTGATAATATCCTGTAGATGCAGCTTTTCTTTGCAATGCCTCACCAACAAGATGGACAGAAGGGGTGCCTTAGTTTTTAAGTATGATCTTCAGCAAGCATTCCGACCAGGTTGCTGGAATTTCACCTGTCTCTAATCGCTTGTTGTTGAGAGTGCCGCGATACGAGGACCGCCGCCTTTATGCTTATTCTTAAACATCTTAATCGCATTTCGAGTAACCATATGAAGGTAGGTCAGATATTCCATAATAGGTTCCATAAGATGAAAACGAGCAATCTATCTGTTGGGATAGCAGACGCCCGATCATTCACACGATACCGGTATAACCCCGGGTCTGTTGTTGTAACTGCGTCGAGAAAGGCAGTGCTGGCGCAGCCGCCCGGGACGGGAGCGGTACTGCACGCTACTGAAGCTTGGAGAGCCTCGATGGTTCCTTCGGAATCACGGGACGGCCAACGCCATCTAGTGGTTAAGATTATCGGGCCTTCCTCTTAAAACAGACGAACTTTCACTCAAAAGATCATAGGAATGTCGTAGAGCGGACGCTGCAGCTGGCAACTGCTGGCGTTGGCTTCCCTTCGACCCCTCTATTAAATATCTCACCCGAGCGCCGGGGCAAAGCCTGCAACGCCTGGCTTGGACCTTCTATGGAACCTGACCTAGACGGGGTCCCTGCGGCTGGGGCTCGAAGAAGGCGTGGATACCGTGGCGTAGACCGACGACCTCGCCCTTCTCGTCACGGCTGGCTCGCCGAGAGACAACACTGGAAGAAATTGCCAACGAGGCGCTAACCAACACACAGGCATGGGTGACCTTACATCATCTACAGCTTGCCCCACAGAAAACGGAGACAATTTACTTAACGGGCCGGAAGAGGGCACGTGAGGTTAACTTGTGGCTTTCGCAGACCTTCGCTCTTTATTCTGTTAAAACAATGCCAGGATTTGTGAACATGTGACCTTTCAAACGGCAGCTCGCTCACGTCGTTGTCACTTTGCCTTTTACATCACGAAATTATTTTGAAAAATCTAAACCAAAGAAATATAAGTATTATTTTTTTAATAGTATATTGAACGGCGTATTTCTCATGCACATTTCTCTCAATCAGTCCGCTGGAATTCTATCTCGATAGATAGGCTCTCACCTTTAGAATTTGCTGCGCCGTGTAGAAACCCGCCGCGCCGGCGCCTACAACGCATATCTTGACATTGGACGGGATTGAGTCGGTTTTCGACGAGAACGCTATGCTCAAAACGGCACGCGGGTAACACTGGTAACACCTTGTGGAATGGGTTGCCGTTTGACAAACCACTGGCTCCGGCTCGAAGCAACCACCCTCTTCGAGAGAGCATTGCGCGACCGCCGGAGGAAGTCACTACTTCAGTCGACTGCAATGGACAACAAAGTTTCAGTATTTAATTCCATACACCAAATCTAGGCTAGATCGCTTAAAACGAACGTCAAGCACATATTATAGAGATGGATATTTGCAGAAGACTATACCATGTCAATTATATCATGATTGCTAGAGCATTAAACAAACTAACAGCCACTTCTACGTTAGCGGCTGGTGTACATACGCAAGAAAACGGCGCACGGTATTCATTGTATTACGGCAACGGTAATATCTGACGACTCACATTGGTATAGCATAAAATCGTAATTCACTCCTAAACAAAATGCGTCAACAAACCATGTCCGCCCAGACATACCTCGAATGTCGACCACAACAATATGACAATGTGAATTCGTTGCCACATAATCTATATGTTGTATGCCTTGCCTCCCATGATCGACGGACCAAGGGAATGTTACCATAGGGAGTTTACACATCTGACCAACGTTCTATTAGCGAGAAAGATGTCCGCAGCACGCATAATTCGCGCGCATCACGGGTAGACACGCTGGAAAAAGAGCCATAATTACTCCCGCCAAATGTGGGCTTTTCCAAACTCCGAAAACGTCCATACTTTGGGCCATGTCAAGACCTACCAGTTAGAAAAAGCACTTTTCTGTTTGAACGAGAACATAGAAACGTCGTGCAAAATTGCAAAAAAAAAGCAAAATTGCAAGTAGTTTCTGTACCAATGTGGCTGGCCGAAAATGGCTTTGCAAAATGCTGTGTTGGGCGAGAATGTATTGTTCGATAGAAAAAAATCAAACAGACCGACGCGCTCGGACATCTACTTTCCACTAAATGTTAGCTAGCGTTAATCAGTTGTATCAAGGAATGATTCTAAAACAAACGGTTGTCCCATTTTTGCCCCCACGTTCAATAATTTTAGCAGTATGCTAAAGTTATTTTAAGTGATGCTAACATTACTTTCAGAAAAAAAACACACCGGGAATTATTGTGGTGCCGAATCGAAGGTGGTTTGATTACAATACAATTAAGCTTTAACACTAAAAATGTCGGATGTAAGTGGGTGCTCAGAAAACACTTGCTTTAACAACTGTGTCACTCGAACTACTTGTAGAATGAAACTATCTATTATGTTACAAAAACTGCTCGACCGAGCCACCGCCAGTCATTCTGCACGTTCTATAGCGATTTAAAGAAGGAAAGCGAATACGTTAGCCATCTCCCAAACGCACAATCTCTAGGTAAGCCCGTACAACAGCACGCGCTGTATGATGGCGCTTCACCGTGTTTGTTATCAGTGTAGGTAACCGCTTGTAGAAAAGGAAACGATCATTTTCGTCTCATACGGCAAGCACTTTTGATGCAGACTTGAAATTCCGCACGTCAATTGTCAAGGCGGCATTATCCGCATCGCCTTTACACAATATCATTATGAGAGATCGATAGACGTGTATCATATACAACCGCATCCCAGGTTCACCGACTAGAGAAGATCACATAAGGCCCAGTAGTGCGTATGACGACCCCGCTCGTGAGGTCCCTTGTCCTGAGTTATTTTCTTTTGCACCAGGCGAGGCTTGCGCTGCTGAGCGCATTTCGTCAAAACACCGACAAGTTTTTTTAGACCACCACCACCACCAGGAATGGCCACAGATAATCCAAATATAGATGTCTCTGTGATTCTAACAAAAATACAAAACATAAGCAACTTTGTTCACATGATTAGTTTTACACTCAAATCCACCAGGCAGATGCTAGTGGCAGCTCTCGCAAACGTTTTGAATAATGTCTAAATCGGGAATGATAGAGAAGCACTTTTGTCACTAGGTTGTCAAGATTTTCTTTCGTCTCAGTCGGGCTTTGGCTTCCAATCGGCCGGATCGATGATCAATGCTGGCCTAGATCATTAGTAAAACCATTCGCGAACTTGAGAATAGCACAAGAAGAGAAAGAAAAAGCAATCGAACCTCGAAGCCGACGTTACTTGAAGAGTTTTGACCAAACTATCCAAGGGCGATGTCACAGCTGCAGCAAGAACCTTGGTTCCGTGGATAACATATCGAAAGCGTTACGAGGCTGCCCCAAGCGACCTCTCTTAGCCAAATTTGCCACCTGTTGATCTTAGCCAATGGAGACATATACGCTACAGTCAGATCCTTCCTAGGCTTTCTAAACTCCTCAGCGGGCCCGGAATTAGTTTGTCTCAGATTACTAGAAGAGCTGCTCTCACCCAGCCTAGTAGAGTTAGCCTATAATTAGAAATTTCGATAGCTAAGATTGTCGACATTCTGCACTTCGGCCAGCGCTGTATCGATATAGTGCCGATGATTTTTGGCGCTAAAGTATTCGCTCTGGAAAAAAACTATATATATAAAGAAAAATAACAGTTCAATCCGGCCCATCACATGTTCGCCCTGGTCTTCGGAAAATAGCGTCCAATTGCGACGACTTTCTTCTATCTAGTACTCAGCGGCCGGGCAAAGTCCACGGAGAGCCCACTGAACATTGGTACTTGGACGACGGGATCCTAATTGGCTATGCAATCACGAAGTTGGCTTGCTTACAGATGATGGTCTACATGGTTAGCGGCCTCACTCTTAACCCATTAAAGTGCAAGATTGCTACAATAGATGCCGTCACAGATTCGATGACGGAAATTAGAGATTTGACAGAGT
>QVRM01005721.1:0-70315 GCA_003439945.1 Dermanyssus gallinae | reverse complement strand
GCCGCTTATGGGAAGACCCGAAAAAAGGAAAAGACAGAGGAAAGGAATATCACACTTGACATTTGGCAGGTCGAATGGGATTCCATCAGGACGGAGCGCCCGGTACCGGGTAAGGACTCTGATCCCGGATATCAGGGCCTGGATGTACCGGCCAGGTGGCGAGTTGACGTTTCTACATCACTCGGTCGTTAAGAGACGGTGATTTCCAGTCACTTTTCAGAATTGGAAAAACCACATCTCCTTTCTGCAAGTACTGCCAAAGCGAATCAAGGATACGCCTGAACATACAATTTTGTGGTGCCCGGAATGGGCCGCTCAGCGTGCGGGTCTACCTAGGGCTGAAGACGGCACTCTTAGAACGATCATACAGCTTATGATTAAGTCACGCGACGACTGGACTAGTATGCAAGCATATGGAAAACATCATGCGCCTCCAAGGAGAAGAAAAACCGTTTCTGCACGACATCATCCCGAGGGGCATCCCCGGGATAGCTAAATGCTTAAACTACTCTCCCCTTCGATCGTTTGACGTTATGCTTATGCAGTTCCCGATCGATTGGGGGATTAGGCATGACTGGTTTTTAGTGGGTTGGACCCCCACTACCGGCCACACTTGCAGACGAGTTTCCTGCGGTGGTGTCCGTGTTGCGTACCGCATTTCCCAGTTAGTCATATTAAAAAAAAAACAAAAAAAAAACAGATGGCTCAAGAGGGTCTGTTGGCCGTCTCTGTGTCGTTCTGAACTTGCAGCGCTGTCCGTTCTGAACTTGCAACCGCTGTCCGTTACCACACGCCGTGCGGCCGATCGTCTCGGGCTAGCCCTTCCTTTGATTTCCAGGAGGGGTACACGGATTTAGCATTCTAGGAAAGATCCTGCTAGACTCTTGAAGCAGGTTTCAGCCGCTTCTTGTGACGACGTATAGGAATACAACACTCTTAAACCATAAGACGGTGTGGGGTGCACTGTGTTGATAACATCGATTCCATTCTGATGACGATTGCGTAGAACGTCGTTCGCGTCGTTGCATTCTTTATGGAATTCCGGGACCGTGACCACCAACATTGAGCAATCAGGTCTCTTAGTCTTCAAGAACGACTCTAATTTCGCTACACTGCTAAGAATTTATTTTTGTCAAATCGTATGCACTTCCCGTAACAAGCATGTAGGATAATATGGATGGGCTACGTATGTTTCTTGATAAACTTCTCGGCCTACAAGAAAGTTTAATCTGAGAACACTTTCGAGGATGGCCGAAAACACAGCGAGCTTTTCTTGCATGTAGGGGAGGACTCGCTTTTCTAAGCTGCCGAAGTGCTCTGTCCCCGGTAATTAGAACTGTTCTCTCTGGTGTCTTCTGCTGCGCTTCTTTCACGTGTTCGATTTTCGCGCAGGTTTCAATCGGATTCGTCAGTACTAGTGTGGATGCGGACTTCACTTTGATGAGTTCTTCTTCCAAGTACTTGACACGACTTGCAAGATACGCTATATAGCTCATTATGTCGCTATCGACGTCTTGCTTGTCCAGCAACGCCATCATCTGGTTCGAGTTCACGTTTGTCGCGGGCAGAGAAACACAGTCGGCCCGCTCCATATCGCACCTGCTGCGGCTGAAGGTTCGTTCTCATCCTTGGTTCTGCACCCGGCATGGAAAAGCCTTTTGTATTTACGGCGCTTTAAGCTTTGTTCACCTAGTGGTGCTGTACAGCGATCCCATGATTCTTCGCAATCCACATTCATTGCGTTCATACTTTTGTGTATACAAACACTCTTCCAATTCGTCGGAGCTATCGTCACTGTGTTGAAAAGCGCGGCGCTTTCGTCGATTTAGGCTGGGAGAGTGCAGACAGGCTTCTGAGACTAGGATTGACTGGTTTGTTGGAGGAAGTCGAGCGAGCATGGCAGCGATTGACACCCGGTAAAGCACCCGGCCCGGATGGAGTACCTCCTGGAGCGGCGAAGCTACTGGTTCAGCGATGGCCGAAGCTGTTTCAAGCACTGGTGATGCGTCTTCTAAGAGAAGGGCGATTTCCGCGGCTGTTGAAAAACGCCAACCTGGTCCTAATTCCCAAACCAACGGGAGGGAGCAATGCTTTAGCAAGTAGTTCTGCTTACCGGCCTATATGTCTTCTTGATACAATGGGCAAGATCTTAGAGAATGTTATCGTCGAGAGGCTCAACGCTGAGATTGAGCTCAAAGGGGCCCTGTCAGACGCCCAGTACGGTTTCCGTAAGGGAAAGTCCACGCTTGGCGCCCTTACGCGGGTTTTAGAACGGGCGACCGAACAGTTAACAAGGACTCCGAAAACAAGAGACTTCGTTGTGCTCGTCCTCCTGGACGTTAAGAATGCCTTAAACTCGATGAGCTGGGAGGTGGCCATGGACGCAATGAGGCGCAAGGGCATTTCGCCATACATTCGCCGGATAATTTCGTCCTACCTATCGGAAAGAAGGCTGTCGGCCGGCGGTCAGGAGTATGAGATCTCTGCGGGGGTTCCTCAGGGGTCGGTCTTAGGGCCGATTCTGTGGAACCTAGCCTATGACGGGGTCCTCGAGCTGCCGGACCTACCGGCGGGTGTTGAGATGGTGGCCTATGCCGATGACTTGGCGCTGGTTATCACGGCACGGGAAACGGGGGGCCCTGGAGTATGCCGCTAATGAAGCCTTGGAGCAGGTGGCAGAGTGGATGGAAGACCATTCTCTAAGACTGGCCCCGCACAAGACGGAAGCAATGTACCTTACAGGCAGGAAGAAAACCCGGAACATCCGCCTGCGTCTAAACGGTCATCCTGTCAAGCTTGCTCGGACAGCAAAGTATCTCGGAGTGGTGCTCGACAAAGGTCTCAATGGATCGGCGCATATCCAGCATGTGGCTGGTAAAGCCGACAAGGTCGCGGCCGGCCTGGCGCGGTTAATGCCCAGAGTCGGCGGCTGCACAGAAGGCAGGCGGCGCCTGCTGGCCAGTGTAGCAGAGTCGGTAGCGCTATACGCGGCTCCAGTGTGGGCAGACATGGCGCTGAGGACACAAAGAAACAGGAGAGCGCTTCGATCGTCACAGCGGCCGGTAGCCATTCGTGTCTCCGGGCTTACCGCACGGTGTCGACCGCGGCCCTCTTGGTCCTGTCTAAGATGCTGCCATGGGATCTGCTGGCAAGTGAACGGGCCGAAAGATGGAAGGATGGCGATCTAGACTTAACAACGGCTAGATCGAGGACAATCGCCCGGTGGCATGAAGAATGGGCCACAGTGCAGCCGGGAGACCCTCGGAGGCCGCCCGCGGGGAGCTGGACCAGAGACCTCATCCCTGACCTGAAGGCGTGGTACGACTGCAACCACGGTGAGCTGTCTTATGGTACGACACAGGTGCTGACCGAGCATGGCCAGTTCCAAACGTACATGGTAAGAATTAACAAGGCGAGTGTCGACATCTGCGCGTTATGCAGATCGGGTGAGACGGACGATGTCGAGCACACAGTTCTGCGGTGTCCGGCCCTCCAAGAAGCCAGAGACGCGGGTGCGACCACCGTGAGAGGAAAGTCGATCAAGGAGGTTGTAGCACACATGCTGACTTCGGCGAAGGCGTGGAGGGAGTCTTGTGCCTTCTTCGATACTATCATGTCCTTAAAGGTGGCCAAGGAAACTGCCAGGAGAGCTCGTTTCAACAATAGCCCTCGATCCGGTCGAGAGGAAGCGCCCGTAGGTGACAGGGAAAGAAGGGGAAATAGGCAGCAAAGACGAACTAGCCTTGGGATTAGGCAGGGACAGCCAGGGACGCTCCAGGCGATGACTCTCGACGCATCCCCAGGTGGCGGAGCTGTGGAAGGCGTTAACGGTCTGGCTGACGCGTCTGAGCTGCACCAAGGCAGACATGAGACGATGGATGATGCCAGATTGGAGTAGAATGTAGGACTTGGTGCAACACCACTCCCATGGATTCGAAGCAATGCCTACGCAGTTACCGATCCCTGGGGGTGGGGGGGAAGCGGGTTTACTGGGTTTGCGAGTCCCAGACTAGTCACCATGGCTGGGGTGGCGCATGTCCGTCTGGATTCCCGTAATCCCCCAAAGTAATGCTGAGAGGTTTCAGCAGTAAAAAAAAAAAAGGATTGACTGGTTTGGCAGCCTAACGAACGGGCGAATGGACGCGATGTCGGCAAATACACTAGAAGACTCTATATCACTTACAGGCATCGACGGCGCCGGTTTGTTGCTGTGAGAGCAAGAGTTGTCCTTATAGTATTACGCTGACCGATCTCGCGTGGCTGATACCGTAATCGTGCAACTTAGTACTGTACTCTGTAGAACTGCTCACTTTTGCTGTTCCGATAGGTTCACTAAGTTACACAAGTCGGTTGAGCACAGTTTATCATCACATCATTTTTGTTTAACTACGAATCTAGATGGAGCTTTACTGAGCGCACAATTTTGCGACAGAATGGCTTGGCGATCAGCTGACTGCCATTTATTATATGTAGGGTTAATATTGGAGGACCCCTTTCTGTCTCTAAGCGAGTCACCGATATATTTATTGCCACGTTGTTGCTTTCTGAGACCGTAACGCCTATTGTCTGCCTACGTGAACCATTTACTTTTGGTTTCTAAATTGCAGCAGCTGTAGTTGTTTTGATCGCCGTGGACATAGGCACATTTGTCTGGACTTTAAATGAAATGCGTCGGGAACGGCCTGGGCCTCTACTGATTAATTCTACGATGGGAAGGATATTTATACATCCTCCGATTGAAACGTACGCCTCACTCTACGTATTCACCTTGACCAATTATAAAGACTTTGTGGCTGGAAAAGTACCTATTGTGCATGAGCTCGGTCCCTATGTATACAGGTAAGAAGACTATCCATCTTTCAACATGCGTTTTGTATGAAATGTGCATACAACAATACACATGAATACAGTAGCCGTTTTACAGTCTTGTTCATTCGTTCGAAGTAATAATAAATACACCCATTGAAATGGTGTGAGTGCGTTAAGGTGTCACTAGGTTAGCCGTTAACGGTTTTGTTGTTTTGCCTGCTGTTTGGCCAATTTAGGTTTGATAAATTGTGCGTTTAAATGTTAAACTGGCTGCAGGGAAGCCTGTTTGCATCCTACGTAAAGCGAAGCTGAAATGGTGCTTCTGGTAACCTCAGTTTCTATCAAACACTTAACTATAAGTGTACTTTCGATGGCACGACTGAACTAATCTTCGCTTTCCTGAGACCTGGTTTAGACTCTACGAGTTGGCTACATTCTTAATCCGGTTTTCTATTTTCTAAAATGAAAGCGCGTGCGATTAGGTGTGCCCTCGCATATGACCCGGATGTCTAAGTTTCTCTTAAATATATCCGCATATACCTATATTTGAGTGTACAAATATATGCATTAAGCTATGTTTAACACAAATAATTTATAGTTTAGAGAACATAATTAAATGGTCACAAATACATGCCAAGTGCATGCTTTTCGTTCATATTTTATCCGTTTCTCTTCAATATATCCGAATAAACCTATATTCGAGTGTACAAATATATGCATTTAGCTGTGTTTAACACAAATAGTTTATAGTTTAGAGAACATAATTAAATGGTCACAAATGCATGCCAAGTGCATGCTTTTCTTTCATATAATATCGGTTTCTCTTAAATATATTCGCATATACCAATATTCGAGTGTACAAATATATGCATTTAGCTATGTTTAACACAGCTATAATTGTTTATAGTTTAGAGAACGTAATTAAATGGTCACAAAAGCATGTCAAGTGCATGCTTTTCTTTCATATTATATAGGATTAATTTAAATTTCGATATCCTGTGCAATACATATAGAATATTAAAATCCTTAAAGGTGAATTTAACTATACTGCTAAACCTGTTAATGTGCCAGGTTTTGGCAATATGTGAACTGTATATATATATATATATATACGGGGTGACCCAGAGCTATTTCGAAAACGATATGAGGAATTGAAGAGTTTGTCAAAACAACTATTTTTTTCAATGGAACATGGTTTTCAAGAAGTTCTGTTTTAGAGTCGAAGTGATATCACTCAAATCCGTGGCACTGGTGTTGTTGCTCGACATAGAAGCACAAATTGTGCAAATTGGCGAGACAATCAATCCTCCTATAGAGAAGCTAAGCCGTCGTGTTCGTGAGAAAATTATTCCTCCTCCAAGATTATCTAACGCCTTCTAGAAAGTGCGATATGGTCGCTTAGAAGATAATTTGCAAAACGGAAATTATTGATTAGCCTTTACGCCCAATACATTATCAGTATACCCCTACGACCATTCGCAGCGCTCAAAACTATTCATTCTTACTAAGTCTCAAATTAGCATTCAGAAAAATGCCTATTTTATGGCGATCATATTGGCACCAAATATATGGCAATGCGAATGGTTCGGAATAATTAAGAATTTTCGAAGTCTTTCACTGTTCGTAGGGCTCATGATATCTCTTTACAGTGCAAGAAAATGACAAAATTATTTTTTTCTTCTTTATGACCTACCACACCACGACGTGCCGATTCGTTATACTGTTTCGCCAGAATTGTAGCAGCAGCTTGGATCACACAGCAACGCCCTCCTAGAAAACTTACGCTGATATCTTTGGACACGGGCAGCTGCGAATCACTATACCCGTTTCTCAAATTTATTCCGCACGCTCTGCTAAAAGTCAACATCTCCATTATGATGAATGACACTCATATGACAGTGTCATCTGATACACAATGTTCTGTTGAATTTGTTCTGTTGAATTGCTCTTTTATCAATACTGGTCATAGGGGTTGAATACGACATGCACCTCCATTGAGCTGAGTTATTTACTTCTACCTATTTTTTATTAAGAAAACACATATGGTGGACAGCTCGATATACTCTCTCTCTCTCAAATTAAGGGCGTTTTCTCTGTGTATTTTAGCTTTGGTGTGACACAGTTGACTCTATAGCAATGCGAATCTTGGTTTATTTTGGTTTTGGCTTTTTTTAGGTTAAAACGCTCCAAGAATTTATATCGGTATGGAAACAATACGATTGAATTCTTGTCTCGGCAAATGTATCTCTTTGAGCCAAGTATGTCGAACGGAAGCACATATGATAAAATAACAACCGCGAACTACGCCGCCATGGCTTATTATTATCCTGACGGCAAACTTCGCTTTCCGATGATCCCTTTCCACAAGGAGACACTCTTCATAAATACCACCGTCGATGAATATTTTTTTAGCGGGTAAGTTTCTTGTCCTCTATGTTTTGTACGATATGAAGGCTTTTGTTGAGGCTCGTAATACGTTGCAATATGCCCGCAAAAAGTATGCTTTCATTGTCGTCGCGTTAGGCTTCCTGCAACACGTACAGATATAACAATTACTAACCAGATTCAATAAAAATAACATTAAGTGACATTAGTTATCTCAAACCTGCTTTGGCGAGTCTGCGATAAATAACAACGTTCTATCGTAGAGCGATGCGTTGGCTGCCAAACCGCCGCCGCTACGAAGTTTATGTTACTTTATGCTTTCTATCAGAACGCTTAAGGTGACAAAAGCATATTTTCTTAGTTCTTTGGTTTACAACAGCCTTACGTTTTTTTAATTTACATTTAGACGTATACGGCCATCAGTGACCGCGTTTCCCAGTAATAGGGCCACGCCATTTGTTTTAAATTCCCCTTCTATCTCTGTTGAAACATTATTATTTTTGCACCAATGCTTCGCAATACAATCGAGGTTTACGCTGTTATTCAAATTGTGTAAACTGCAATCCGCAAAACCCAATACAGAAATTGCCGGTCCTGGGTTTGAGCCACCGAGCGCTACGTGTCTTTAGCACCCAACGATCAAGCCGATCGCATGGTTAGTCCTGCAAATAGCATGAATACCATTGCAACCATCTATGCTTGTTTAGAGAAACACTCTGTCACTACATTCAAGTGTCAAAGATATTATTAGGCAACAAAATTATATATGAACGCTTGTACTATACTATCAATTTACAGTGAATACATTTACTAGTTAAACATAGCACGCTAGTCTTAATTAGCAAAACTAACTTAATGTTCTTGCATGGCAGAGCTTACCCGTACACCGCTACGTTAGTCGGGATACTTCACCTAGCAGGATTAAGTTTTTCCGACCAGCCGAGAGGAAATTTAATTGTATATCGGATGGTGTAAATATTTTTTAAATGGCGCAAATATTGTATGTACAAATCATGCCTAGATCTAAGTATAATGCCTTTATAACCGAATCACCAACAAGTTTCCACATACATTGACGCAGTGACTGAGAGTGACCGCTAAGAGCCCCCAGATTCCGCACAACGTCCCAGATCAGCTGCGTGTACCTCCAAGAGTTTAGATTACTTAAGACGTAGCCAGCATACAGATACGCGTCACTTAATTTCTTCCGTGAATTAGCGCAGGCAGTATATCGGGCGCGGCGACGCCGTTTACCCTGTCATGGTCTTGGCGATCATGGACAAAGACTTCCCAAACAAAGACAGCGGCACCTGGATAGTACGTTTTAGAATGCCTAGATTAGCAGACAAAGTAACGGGATGGCGGTGTTTCATAACTGCCAACTCCCAGAACGTAGAAAAACGCTTACATAAAACCCAACTGTGTACTCTTCTCTACAACAAGTTTGAAAATGCTTGCAAAAGCGCAAAATACTATTTAATGCGGCGCTGTTAATATCGTGAATCTAAAGAAAACGATTTTTCTATAGAGGGTGGCTACCCTCTGGACATGTAGACAACGCACTTTTGTTGGTTAGCTCAATAAGCGTGTCCAATGATGTGTGGTTGGCATCTAGTGCCGATGAAGCCACTTGCTTTACACGTTAGGTCCTGTGCACAAAGGCCTTACAGGTGATGCTTCGTATACAAGCACTTACAAGACGATTTTTTTTCTTTCTTACATCTAATTCCTTCTGAAAAGCCATTGTTTGACTGATATATATATATATATATATATATATTCATATATTAAAAGATTCCCGCACCCGGGATCTAATCTGCGATTGAGCACACCAGAAGCAAGAGGGGTAATACGCAGTAGCTATTTAGGTCACGCCCCCGCTTATCTCTGCATTAATACAGGTGCTCAAATGAGAGGGATAAATATAAGTATGTGATTTGGGGTAACGCTACTTGTCGATGAGCAACAACTAATAATGAGATTTAGATGACTTTTGCCATCAGTAATGCATGTTCCTTTTTATTGCTTTCCGACAGCTTCATCGATCGAGATGTGGCCAAACACTTCGTTAAGAGTTTGCCATATCATTTCGGTAGATACGCATTTTTCGCAAAATATAACGAAATAAAAATACACGACGATGTGCTGGTCTATAGCGATACAAAACGGGTCAACTACATTATACGGCACTCTGATCGTGTGTAAGTGTTTCTGGTTTACCATTCCAAGTAATATTCAATATTAAATATTATATCCTAAAATTGCGTCATTAAAGGCGAAAAGTTACAGTTGTGTGTTAGAATTATTTGTTTGTAAATGTTTGCCGCCTGCTGGTATTTTCGGCCGTGTATTGCTACTACAGGTCGGCGTGCTAATATTTTTCTGGAGTCTCTTCCCTAATATCATAGTAAACAATTTTTATCATTTTCTCTTTCCTAGGACATTTTTTTCAAATAATGCTAATACGTTTTCCATGGCAACACTAGGTAAACCATCATGACACTAATTGTCACTCTTAGTACCCGTAGTTTAGCTTTATCAATGACTTGTGACGTTTTGCAAAGTGCAAGTGTGGCTGCTTAGTTCTGCTGGCATAATTAGCCCAATATATAATCACAAAGTAGTTGTTATATTAATTCGTTTTGAAATTTGATTCATAAAACAGCTCAACTTAATAGATGATTAATAGATGCTGATGTTGTTTACTTCTTAGCTCTCGTGAAAAATATAAGGAACGCTGTAATAAATGGGAGGGTGCAACAGGTAGGTCATCTACGAGCACCTACTTATACCCAAACACTTATTTAGTACTTATATTGACCATGTTTTGATAGCGTAACGTTGCAAGTGGCAATAAATAGATGAAAAGCATGCCAATAGGTAAAATTAATAAGTGCAAAATTCTAAACTCAGTTAATAATTAGCTTTGGATAGGCATGTATGCGCTTGTGGTACTATGCTCAGTACACACAGTAGGCAATATACACTGATAATTTTTATTATTGTACACATTAGTAAACAAGTTTACATAAAGCCTACGCGTTGCCTTATTGATGTTTTTTGCTGCAGATGGCGACTTCTTCCCAGCGTTTGAAACGCCACCAAGGGATATTAAGATATACAGAAATCACCTTTATAAGCCGTGGCCTCTGCATTTTGAAAAACGGTTCTTGCTCAAGCATGAAGCAATCGCTCGCTTCAGTGGAGGCAGTGATTTGTTCAATGAGACCGGAGACCCCGAAATTGATAAGTACGCTTTACATGCATCTGTGATGATTTTTTCTTTTTCGAGCCAAATCGATAATGGTTAATTTAAAGAACATTTGAATGCGTGGTTGTGTCACTTCACACTCAGGGTCTCTTTGAAATGTGAAATTTGACTCGATAACCACAAAGTTACTGCATCTGATTTCATTATAGGTGCTTTTGCCCGAATCCAACGCACGTTAAGGGGACATTCGACGCAAGCCTGCGGAATACGTACCGCGCTTATACGGGGTCCTTACTTACAGTACCAGTTGTATTGAGTCAGCCTCATTTTCTAAACGGAGATCCCTCTCTGCGACATTCCGTCAGTGGATTAAACCCCGATGCGAAAAAGCACATTTCTTATATTGACATCCATGCGGTGAGTTTTACCATGCGTTTTTGTGGTTAAGAGCAAACAAATATGCTCATAGATAGTCAGAAATATCCTTTGTAATTACCAGTTTTTTTATAAAGTACAGGTGTAGACGTTTTAGTTTCTACCATGTGCTGCTATTTTCCTATTATTATTATGGTCGACCGACATAGCTCGCCGGTAAATGTATTTGTCCATGTTGTCTGTTATCACAATGTGTCACCTAACTAATTATTATTATTATTATTATTATTATTGCAAATTCTTTAAATAATTAATTCACTCTATGACGCCCAAAATAGATGCCGCGTTCCCTCTGCAAACGGTCAAAGACAACGCTTGCCTCAAGAATTGACTTTCTCTTCGGTCGCTTGTGATTTCCTGAATTCGCTTACTTAAATCTTTGAGAAATGCTTCGATTCCTTTGCTGATTGGTCCTAGCGTCTCCATGGCAATAGGCACAGAAGTCTATCTTGTTTCCAGTCTAGCGTATTTAACCCGTTTTCTGACGTCCGCGTGCTTTGCCACCCCTCCCCCCCCCCGGCTGAACTGAGCTGTGGTGTACATAGGAAGCCGCGGTGGTGCACGAAACCGTTGCATCCCAAGCTAGGGACTTTCAATATGACCATAATGCAATGGTCACCCCATCGGGTCTTTCTTCGCCAGCGGACACTAAACCTCTCGGTTCAAATGTAGATGGTATACCGGCTTTCCTAAGAGACTTTATAATCACACTGTTTAGTTCAGCATGTCTGGGCCATCTGCCGGCGCTCTTCAGGCAACTCAGTGGGTGTAGGCCACTGGAACCTACCATCTCTCCACACAGTTTGCACTGAAACGGCTCGCAGACGGGAGCGCCGATTATAAGCCGACGCTCTTCCGCCGACATCATGCGGAAAGAGTTGGGATCCAGCATGGTGCCGAGCTGAGGCTAGTGTAAGGCCTTAAGGCAACTCCCACTAGAGTTATCTTGTGCCGCTATGAATACGGCGCGGTCTCTCCGGGAAACAAGTCCCTCTTGTTGATCTCCCAGCTCTTTTTTTGCTTTTGAGCTCATCGACGTTATATTGGCTGGGATATTCTTCCAAAAGGCCTGGGTCCAGCATGGCTCTAATAGTGTCCCGTGCTTTACTGTTTTTATGTTTTGTTTGTGGCCGAACTGCCTCCTCCACTAACGAGGCTGCGACCGGCCCAAATCGGACCAGTTGAGCAGCGTAGCAGACAGAAGCTAGGTCATTAGCACTTCTTATTCCCAGACCACCTTCACGTTATGGAAGACTTGCTCTCTGCCAGGTGTTGACCTCCAAATTGACGTTTAGGACTTCACTAAGTATGTCTCTGCTGACGTCATCATACGCGGTAATTTCTTCTGAGCACACTATAGCAGGACATGTACGCAGTGTGTAGTTGAATCTTGAAGACCCCAGGCTATATCTCCAAATGCACAGCGCAGCCTGAGGATGCAAGCGTGTCTGTCTTGAACGAATTTTAGTAAGGGCTTTTTCTTCTTAGAGAGTGCATGCGAAATGCCATCTTGCTTTACGCGGGCCCCCAAAACTTGTTGTTTAGTGATGTCAGGAAGTATTTCTGTGATCTCCTGGATTACTTCCTCTCTCTCCTGAAGCGAGCCCCCGACAGCGGTAATCTCACACCTTGAAGCATTCCGTGCCAGTCCCCCGTCTTCTTCAAACTGCAGCACTTTTCTCAAATCTGTCGCGATGATATTACTAACGGACCTAGCGGGTCACCCTGTTAAATGCCTGGTTCCGAACGCAATGTTGAAGTTGTGTCCCAGGTTAAGAGTGAAGGATCTCTGTAACTTTGCCAGCCCATAGGCAAAAGCTCTGGACGTTTCTTCATCACTGCATCTAGTATCTTGTCCCTTCTTAGCGTATTAAATGCATTGCAGAAGTCAAGTTTAACCCGAATCTTCACTTGGTCCTCAGTCTCCAAAAGAACGCGTTTAGCATGTACCAGTGCTTCTGCGCCGCCTCTAACAGCCACTCCAACTCGATGTGGCAGGATCGCTGTCAAAATTGCTATTTTATTCCTCGCCATTGCTATCTTTGCAGCAGTCCTACGCAAAGTCAATCCACAAGCTATGGGCCCTATAGAGTTGTCTTTTTCTTAAAAACTGTAAGATTTGTACCATAATCAATAGAGGCGAATTGCCTCTAAGATCGCTGAATTTTCGACGCTCTCGCAGAATTGAATTGTAGGTTGGTCGAAGGTTTCTAAGCGCTCCTGACAGGCGCCCGGTGGTGGCGGGTGTTTGTTTCTTAATTCACGCTCTGTGCGAGAATTTCGTGGTGCAAATGTGTCTGATGACAGCAGGACTCTAGCGGCAGAGCGTACATCGCCCTTAGCTTGCTTTCTTTCAGCCATAGACACCCTCTGCCGGTCTCCAGCTGGGCCGTCTAGTCTGTTCATTGGGGCTAACTGTCCGCAGGAGGCTTTCCAGAGTCTTTTGTTTGAGCACTGATACATTATCTTTGATTATTCTGGTTAGTGTAGTTTCATGATTTGTTCTATGTGGTAAGGCCAGCATCAAAGATAGAGCAGACATTAGGCTATTCCAGTTTCGAAGATTCAGCTTTGAGTAGAAAATTTTTAACGTCTTTGCGAAAGCTTCTCTCGGTCACCGGGGTATGACCCTGGTAATTTTGAGATCTCGACGTACCTGCGCTAAGGTTTAGGCCAGTGTAATTGGGTTGGTTGATGAGGAATCTATAGAAGAAGTATGAAGGGGAGAAGGCGTAGTGGGTGAGTTAGTCGGTTCTGGTTGAAAGGGTCTTATATATTGATTGCGTGGGGATGCCGGGGGAAGTAGACGGGTTATGTGACGGGTTACGCCCGCAGGCCCTGTGAGGTTCTCAAGGCGCGACAGCAGTGTGTGCAGGTGTAAGGGGTCTGGGATAGTGGGGAGTTTATTCTAGAGTCTTCATTTGTTACGATTACGTCGGGATGGGATGGTTGTGAAGTCAACTATGTATGGTTTTTGTCGATACTCGTAATTTCCATATAAACCAAAGACACTTTTTTGGAGCCATCTAAGACGGCTGTCATAAAGACCTTTTCTACCTTCGACTCTAGAAAAAATACAGCTTTATTAAAGTCTTGGTTCTCTTCTAGCCATTTAGACAGTAGAGGCTTAAAGATCTTTCATATCTGGAGGATTCCGTTAACGATATTTAAAGATCCTGCGACTGTCTTTTCGTGCGACTTTGGCTGCCGTCCTTCTGGTTGCTTATTCGATACTTGCTTCTTTTGGTCGACACTTTTTCTAAATCTTGGTTGGGGGAGCAGACAAAGCACGGTCTCTCCATCTTTGTGTATTATTTGTCTAAGACCCATAGTTGGTGTAGGTCGTGCGGCATCAGCATATGACTTCTGCCCATCTGTCAAGGTCAGTTATTCTGCTCTCTTGGACCATTGTAGGAAAACCTTCTTTGACGGGGAGACGGGTAAATACTTTCTCGTATAGCTTCACTCTTTGTGCTTCCGAATATGTTCTTCTTACACCACAATTGCTATCGTTGGAAGCATGGGCACCGCCAGAGTTGACACAACGGGCTTTATCATGGCATTCCCATATTTAGTGTCTAGGGCGGCAGAACTTTCTGCACGTGAGTTCACCTTGTTTTTGACAATCGGTAGCCTTATGTCCGTACTTATGGTATTTTAAACATTGCAAAGGAGACCCTGCACATAACGCTGCTTTAAATATTTTGTCGACGCTTGTAACCTCTGAGACCGGCATAGTTTTAAAACTTAGTTGTACCCTCGCGGAGTTTTCCCAGCCTTTTGTTGTTTTGCCTCCATCGTCCTTTGTGGCCACAGCAAATTTTTCCCTTTTTACAAGGCTAACATCCTGCTCTTTTCAACATTCAAGTACATCTTCTTCGGTGAACTGGGGATTAACACCGGACATTCGTCCCCAGAACGCTGACGTATCCTCACAATGAGATATTGATACCCCGCAAACTATTTTCAGCGTTTTTGCAATTGCGACCTGTTTTGGTTCTTGTAACACGAATCGCTAGCTTTCCTTGTGCTGTGATAGGCGCATGCGCTCCTGGCAAATATTGTCTTATTTCATTATATATCTTTAGTAGGCTGACAGTCTTCAATGAGGCCGGGTCATCCGGGCATTAAAAAATAATCTCGGGATCAGCTAGCGCTTCCAAATTAGCGACTCTTTGCCGAACATGTGTACCCGATGCGGCTTTTTCTTTGGCCACTTTCCTGGCCGCAGCCATGACGGCTTTATCCATTCTTGTTAGAATAGTAGACCAGCATCCAACTTCTTCAGCAGAAACAGCTGTTTCACCAGTCGGCTCTGACGGATCGTCCTCCATATGAGAAGCATCTCCACTTTCAAGAGCCCTCTCCATCATACCAGCTAGCCTGGCCTCTCTCCGCTGGCTTTCCTTGGCAGCAGCTGATTCTCATAAAGATGTTTTGGTTCTAAAGCACTTTGCATCACTCCTATGACTTTCGCCGTCGCCGGTCCGTCTGCTAGCTGCGCGGCAGGAAAGCGGCGAAGAAGCACGAGATGATAGCGGGGAGGATTCAGACCTGCCACAGCAGACAGCTAGTGATCCTGGCCGAGATATGTAGGATGAACAACTTGCCGTTGACAGAGCTAACGGCGATTCGGCGCGCTGTGCCGATTCATCGGCGCCTTGAGAGCAGACAGCTGGTTGTGTTATGGAACCATCTTGCCGTATCTGATAGCCTTATGACGGCTTATCCAGTATGGTCTATGTCGTGTATAGCTTCGAAAGAAATAAAGTTAGGTGGAAAAATCAGCACAAAGTTATCACGACTGTATCAGGATCCAGCCACTGGCCTCACACTCGACACTAGTACGTAAATCCTTTGCAATTAGCACACTTTTTGTCACTCGAACTACACAGGTCTTCACTCGAGGCCGTCTAGCAGGCGAAAAAAAGATGTTATTTTCGATGCTATTTTCTCTGAACCACTTGCTGCCGCTCGATGTCGACCAATTCGTAATTGTCGTCAAGCATCCGCAAGGCGGCATTATACGCTGCACCGTGAACATCAACCACAACATCAACAGAGACGCACTAGAAAAACAATAACAACAGACGACACGGTAGCAGCAGCGCCTACAGGGGCTAGAGAACGAACCCTGCCCTATCCGGCGTCCCCGCGTGCGAAGGAACCTAGACTAAATTACCTGATTACTGCGCGAGATGTGAAGAGGGCCTACAAGGTACCCTATCTATGTGTTGCTCGAAATGTGCTAGAGCTATTCACCTGGTCTGCAAAACTAGTGACGAAGCTGCACTGACAGCTGATCCTTCGCACAAATAGAGGTGTAGAGTTTGGTCCGGGCTAACAGCGGACCAATCAATATACGAGTTAATGAAATTTTTAGATCAATGCGCGCTAGAAGGTAAATCAATGCAACTAGCGACTTTTCTATTTCATCGCATGAGAGAGCTTGAGAAGGAAGTGCGAAGCTGGAAGTCCAAGCATAGGCAGTCTGCTCAGCTGACCGAGGATAGTAAAATTCTCGATGTTTCGGTGAAACCGCTCGAGTGCCCTGCGCCGACCCCGTCGCGGAAAACAGCTCTCGTGGTGGGCAACAACATCGTGCAACCGCTTGGTCCAGCGCTGAGGCGAATTCTACCGAAGAAGACGCCGCTCGCAATCCGTCCTGCGGCCAAGATGGACATCGACAGTGTTATCATCGAAGCGGAAAAATACATTGATGCCACAAATGGCCCGGTAGCGGTGTTCCTGCCAGCCAGCTACTATGAGTGTATGGAGTTTGAAAGTGACAAATACATCGGTAAAGTCGAGAACTTTTCGGAGAGACTGATATCAGCACGCCCAGGATCCGAGGTGCACTTTGTCTCCGTCCCCCTCTTTGGCCAGGATTGCAAAGCGGCTAACGATATTTTGGCGAGGAATTGGAGCGGCCCTGGACGGAGCTAAGTTCTTGGTTCTCGCTCTCTCGATCTCTCAACGATTGGTCGTCGAGAGTCAATTAACATAGCGAGAAGAATTAAGCCTTTTTTAAGGGTAAGAATCCTGTCGCCCGAGAAGAGCAGGAGTCAGAAGTATGTAAGTCCGATTGTTGAACCAACATTGACAGTTGCACGCACGGCCTCGAACAGCAAACCCTACCATATTAACCGAGCCCCTACGATCAGGCATCGTTCCTTTAGCCGGGTTCGTTTGTCGATGGGATAAAAACAACGACAAAACGACAACAACACTCAGGGCCCGCGAGCTTTTCCCACGCCCACGTTAAAAGAATTCGTGAAGCAATTCTTGGCAACGGTGGCGTCTGGCCCATCGGCAATCAACGCCCCCAGCTATCGCAGTCGATTCCAAGGTCGATAGAGGAGCGCACAACAAGGTCGGGCCTCACACAAAACGAAACAATAGGAATCGCACAATGAAATTGTGAGGGAGCTTCCTCGCTGGCGACGCATTGGATGGACTGGATCTCCTAGTGCCGACGGAAACCCTGCAGTTCTTTCCAATGGCGCTGACGCAAAACGGTTTTGTTGAGACACTGCCTTCCGTCAATCGTGCCTTTTCGTGAATTGATGAGCAGATGAGCGCCAGAGACTGTAAAAATAATCAACAGAAGAGAAGAGCGTTAGAACGAAACCACGTTACTGCAGTCTGGATTAAGCTCTGTCAAGAAAGAATCACTGAGAGCTCGTTCTACGAATCTGGTAGCTAATGTCCGTGAATTAATAAAGTTACCTTTAAATGATGAGGAAGGCCCTAAACCCGTTCTGCGGCTACTGCAATGCAGTCGAAGACACGCCACGAGCACTGTACGGCGTGACGAGGGGCTAGGGGCAACCTAGGATTCACGTAAAATAACATATGAACGTTTTATTATAAGGCCAACAGCCGCCACGGATTCAAAACAATTGTCGAAAAAGTCATCAGACCATATAACAAACCTAAACTGTATTATGGAGCACTTTTGGGCTCTAAGCAAATTTCTCTTATATTTTTTTAGACTAACGATAACCTCCTCCCTTAGTTAAGAGGTTGATGTGAGACACAAGGTCTAATGGACAAATCAGCGAGCTCATCTAGCGTCTCACTTTTATTTTCCTCGATTTTTATTTTAGAGATCCGGCATGACGATTGACAAGAGGATACGGGCTCAGACTAATCTAAAGCTGATACCTTTGAAAACAGAAAAGGTTCCGAAAATAATATTTCCTATATTTTGGATGGAACTGGTGAGTGCTACTCAATATATCTGGTTATGAAATGTTTTTTGTTTAAAGTTTATTACTTATGCTTTGGCATTCTAATATCTCTGTATAATTTTGCACACATTATGCGTATATACTATCGTAACAATATGTATAATAATCACGTAAGTGCAAACACATTTACGAGACAGTATGAATTGACGTTGTCATACCTCTTAAATATTATAACCTTACACTATCGAAAACGAGAAATTACGTTAGTCTGTAAAACACCTTATGCTGTTTGCCCTGCAAAGGTAAGGAGATCGACCTAATCAACATGAAATAACAAGATTTTCTGGCTAGATGCGCTACAGTATTTGTCGGCGCACGTAAGCGTCCAATAATCCGGCATCTTTGTACCGTAGAGGTGCAACATGCATATATCAGAGATGTGTTACCCAAACTGATATATAGTTATGAAACGTTTTGTATTCGAAGTTTATAATTGAGGTTTCATCAATCGATTATCTATGCATAATTTAGTACGTATCATGCGTATATGTTTATTGCAACGATATGTAGTATGTGTATGCTAGCGGGTTCCGGACCGGCAGTGGAAACAATCAGAGGTTTAAGTCACCTATTACAGAACAACTTTAGCAATTTTTGTTGGAGTGACAGGGAAAGTGACCGAGGCCTCAGCTGAGGTACCGCAGTTAGATGTGTCAGGGAGCCAGGGAGCTTTGGGATGGAATGGCATGCACTAGCCGACACGTGTACACAAGGTACAGGTACATTGTGCATGGCTATCATCACATAGTGTGTTTGACTCAAGAAATACACCCTGTTAGCTATCAATGTTTTTGCCGGTTCTGCTGGCAGATATGCGCTAAATATCACGCAGCGAGCTGCCAGACGCATCGGCGGTCTTTGCACTTTCTCGCTTGATGGGCCGGCCGCTAAAGTGTTTAAATTGTTTATAATTACGACTGCATGTGCCAACATAAAATGCAAAGTTATTGCGAAATAAACTTTATGTATATATTTTATGTGGTCAGAGATAATTGTGTGGGCTTTTCAATTGTGGGCATCGAGACTAGAATATTTTTGGTCCGTTCAGCGATGTGTTCAGGAGTAGAAAAAAACAGAGGGCTAAGATTGTCACATTGAGCATAACCCGTGGTCGGATAACGGGTTCATGCTCACAAATCGAATTGTCAAGATTGTCGGGTTTGCTTGGTGAATGCAGGCGATTCGAGTTAGGATCTTCGGGCTAACACCTGCATTGGCGAGCTTTTAACGTACAACATTTTGTAGAGCAGTGTTAAAAGCAGACTTCAGATAGACAAATAAGGCATATAGAAACCTGACATGTAACTTATGAAGTTCCGGGTTTTTTTTAACTTCGAATAATAATTTCATGCACCTTGTTATGGCCGACTTTCCTTTACGGAATCCATGCTGTTCTTGCGGTATTATGTTGCGGTGTTAGACGAATATAGAAAGATGTGTTGTGAGTACCGATGCCAAAATTATAGAACCGAGTGAGTACCGATGCCAAAATGCAAGAATTTTCTCGTATACACACTATATACGCTGTGCAAGAGTTCGACATTTTAGTACGGTAGAGGTGAAACATGCATGTATAAGAAATGTTATGTGTGTTTACAAATGTATCAAAATTGACGCAGATATTAATTATTAAAGAGATCTATATATACAGCGTGACTTAAATTGATTTCTAAAACGATATACGGAATTGTAGAGCCAGTTGAAGCAAATATTATTGCCAATGAAGCATAGTCTCGGAGACGTCTTCTCTTTCGAGCTAATGTACTCGTCAACACATATGACTAATTAGGTCTTAAAGAAATGTCTCCGTCCATGTCGGCATATTGCCACTCGCTACAGTACTCACGGATATTATTTATTGAATTACACCCGGGCTGGGTAAGTTTGTTTATGTTACATCACGGTGTTTCGACACAACAATCAATCTAGCGTTTTGCCGGTTCTGCTATGGGCCGAACCGCTGGACAAACCGCGGCGTGGTATTTATTACATTTACTCCAGCATTGTTTGCATGGATATTCGTCTTGTGGTTCATGGAAGCCCTCCACGTTGCACAGAAGAAGTCCGTGGGCTGCAAAGGCCGTAGTTAGATGCCGATCTTTCACCCCGCTAGCCCTCCACCCAGTGCTCATCATTGCTGTTCTCTTATAAATTCAATTTTTATGGTTATTGTCTTTTCACAATTAACCTTTAAGCCCTTTTCATCCATGAATGTAACTAGTCGATATATTGCTTGTTTTACTCTGAAAAGGCTATAACTAGAGATAACTACATCATCTGCGTACAGTAAAATGTTGGCCCACTCTTGGGTCCAGCTCGTCCTTATCCGTTCTAGCAGCCCACCCAGAAGTACGGAAAACAGTAGCGGACAGTGCGAACCTGCCTCGCAACGCCAACTCCGTTGTCAATCAGCACCGTGTTTTGTTGTAAGATGCTGATGAGCAACCTCAGCTTTACTCCCGGCAGTCCCATTTTAGCTATTTCCTTATTTATCTTATCCCTTGGTGATATGTCAAAAGCCGCTTTCAAATCTATGAACATAGCATATAGGCAGCTCTTCGGCCTGGACAGCGTATCCCAGATTGCTCCAAGCAGTTCCCCAATTTTTAAGTGAGTTGACCTTCCTTTCCTAAATCCGTGCTGTTATTCTAGTATTGCCTCCCTTTCCTCTAGAAACGACTCCAATCTCTTCCCTATTATTCGTGAAAATATCTTGTACGGGCAGCTTTTTATTGCTATTCCCCTCCAAGTGCTCACGTATATCATCATGCATAATGTCGATCTGCTGGGTTTTATAAACCCAGAAAGAGGCGGTCAAATGCCCTCTGTAGGTCAAAGGCACATACAATGCGCCAGCAGCACTGTGATGAATAAAATTATCTAGCCAATTTTTAGCTAAGGCCGTGTCTAATCTCAGAGCCCTTGAGGGCATTAAAACCAACGACCACCATGACCCGTGCGGCTTCTGCGTTCTGCTTTAGAATATAGTTTTAGTTTTATTAACCAAGGATTACTTTACACATATACATCATAGGCGTCACACTTCCAGAGTTGAGATAACGGAATTGCTCTTTCGCAACGCTAAAGGTGGTACAGATCACACGGGCGGCCACAAAGTTTACATATGCACCCCGGCAAGACCTCATAAAACTTTTCGCGCACACAAATCTTCAGTTGGAAGTCGTGGACGGCAAATCTGGTGACTAGATGCCTGTTCTCAAAGCTGCAGGCTCGCCACGAATTTGACGGCATTGTTTTTGTTTCATAGAACAGCGGGTCGATGTCGACTTTTTTTTCCCAATCCAAAACATTTTCTCTAATGACCGTCGTTATCGGTAGGTTGAACATCCTCTGCAAGTCCTCAACGAATGACGACGACGTCAGTAAGTACACTAATCTATTTAGGCCAGTGCGATGGACGTTCAGTGCTTTCTTTAGGAAACTGGCTTTGAGTTTATCAAACGCGCTTTGAGTTCATCAAACACCCGTAAATTCGGTCTTGAGAGATAAGGCTAAATCACCTTAAGACCGTATGATGCGGTGGGTACAATCTTTAAATTAAACAAGCTAACAACAACATTCATAGACAGCATGTATGGGTCCTTGATACTGTAAAATGATTGTATGCCTTTTTGGACTCTATCATCAACATGACTGGCTAAACTTTTGCCACGTGATGCAAACAGATCTACCCCAGGTAGAAAAAGTAGGGAACAATATCGATTATTCCTGAATCCAGTCGGAACTCATCGCTTTTGGCCAGTTTTCCTCGTAGAAATTTAATCGCTTTAGTCTTGCTTGCAGTAATATCCAGTTTGTTTCGGTTTGCATAGCAAACATGAGCCACAGCATACATAAGCGTTTCCACTTGTGAATGCCGACTAAGTATTTTTTTTGGGGTGATCGCTTACAAACATTGAGAACAACAGGGGACTGAGATTATCACCCTGAGCAACACCGGTGATCTGAGTGATCGGCGCGTGCTCAGCAACCCCATCGTCTATTGTTACCAGTCCCTCTTTCAAGATGCTTCCTAAAAGCTCTAGCATGCTCAGTGGAATTCCACAGCGTCCCAGCTTGTCGAAAATGATCGTTTGCGAAGCCATATCGAAGGCTGCCTTGAAGCCCACGAATACGGCGAATAGATAACTTCCCCTACAAAGTGTACGATGCACTGAGTGTAGAAGCACAGCGCTTGCAGTCATTGTTGATCTGCTTTCTCCAAATTCGCGTTGTTGCTCAGGGTGTGCCCCGGTAGCTTCTAAAAATAGTTCTAGATAACCGACAGAAGCTTATATATTATACTCTTTTTGGTTATTCCTCGGTAGGATTATGGAGCAAACGGGTCTCCCTTCCCTTAGCAATGATACTAAGGAGACTGGTCCTCCATTCCACGGGTAATTGGGATGTTCTAAGCACTTCATTAAAAAAAAGCAGTGAAACACGGCACCAGCAAAGTGGCCTGCCGAAGATGTTCGTTTACCACGAAGTCAGTTCCAGGCGTCTTACAAAGCGGCGCGCTTACCATTGCTTCAGTCATCTCCGAGTCGATAAAAGGGCGAGACAGGGCCTGGCGAGTTTTCTGGACTCACTCGCTCTATGCTGAAAATACTACAGAAGCATCGCTCGGAATGGTTACCGCACCGAAAAAACATTTTACGGAAGTGCTTGTCTACCTACTCAGACTGGATTGGACATGCATTAGCGCGTCTATTGGCATGCAACCATTTGTGTGGTGATTGGTGTGCCTCGACCAGTAACTTGTACTCACTTTGCTCTTCACGCTCTTCTATAGTGTGCTTTACCACTTTCGTATGTTCGCGACTTAGTTGAGTATAAAGGGGCGTCGTCTCAGGGCGTATACAAGCTAGGATGTATGTTTGCACCATGTTATGCTTGCACGAGCAGCACTGCTCATTGTACCAAGGGACATATTTACTACGAGCACGCTTCGGTCGGGTGATACCGGTAATGACGCTACGGAGTCTGCAAGCATATGACTCCACGTCAATCCGAACTAGAACAGGAAGAACACTTTGAGAAACGGTTTTCAGTCGTGTGATGTCGAGGGCGCAACTCAGAGAAAGCCGCTTGCCGTAAAGAGTTTGCGGGACACGTGACATATTCATTGCAATCGGTAGATGCCACTTTAAGCTAAACGCCAGGGTACCCCTTCGTATTCCTCTATATTTTACATTCCGTGGATCAGCAATTGTAGCAAATATATCTATTGTCAAATGCCCTTGCGGCGCGATAAACGTCGAGTCAATAGCTGTATATACAACCCACATGCTGCGAGATGCTAGTTTGTTCAGAAATGACGCTGCTCTTGGGTATTTGCCTTATTAAGTGGACAGTTGAGACTGCCACAGAGTACAGCTATTTTCTGCAAGTCTACCAAATCTAGACACGCTATCAGTTTGTCCAGCAGAATTTATGTATCTGCTGATAGACTATAGTAGGCTGCAGTCACGTTTATGGAGTTCCTGTCAGGACTACGCAATTATCTTCACTGTAGCAGGAATGGGTTCCAGCAAGTTTACTATTATATAAAGTGCGTTGCAAAAAACTAGCAACTCTTGTTTTTTGGTTATACTTTCGGCTTGATTTATTTAAATGGCTTGAAACTTTAAGAGCATGATGTACATGACGAGCCACGAGTATGGTGTAAATTTCATTAATCAATCTTACAATGGTCTATACAAAAATAAGAAAAAGTGTAAAAAATCAGCGTTGCAAAATTTCAGCAACAATAACATGCTAACAACACAGCTATTGTTTGTAAAGGATATTCGATACTACAGCTGATATACGATCCCGGGGGAATATTGTCTAGCTAAATCAATTGTTCTATAGCTGCAAAATAATCTACAGCTCAGTCGTTGTTCCGAACTAATGATGAAGCGTATCCCTAAACCATGGGTCGTACAAAGGATCTCACGGATAATGAAAATATAAGAATTGAGGCGTCTGCTGAGCTCGGTCATACAGTAACTGCTATAGCAACCAGATTAGGACGGGATAAGGGCACCATCAGCAGGTTCTTACACCCTGGAGTGAACCAAAGGTGCAGATTTAACTGTGGGTGTAAGCCAGTAATGACTATTCGAGGTCGGCGTAGAATCATACAGTTGGCTACTCATGGCCAAATGTCTTCGTCCAGGATCAGGACCACTTTATTGTACCAAGTGTTATGTTCTGACAAAAACGTGCGATACGCGAACAGGAAGCCAATGCCGCGACTGCACCCGAAGTACATTGTCATACGGCGTGAATTTTTGCAACGACAAAACTTGGGATAAGGATGGAAAAACATCGTATTCTCGGATGAAAAGAAATATAATCTCGATAGCTCTGACGGCTGTCAGTACTGTTGGCATGACTTACGAAAGGAATCAAAGTGGTTCTCGAAACGCGTGGCCGCTGTTGGTTCTGTGAAATATTGGGGCGCGTTTGCATATAATGGAAAGTCTGATCTAGTCGCGATTGTGGGCCGAAACAAATCCGAAAAGTACCAGCGTATCGCCGGTTCCCAGTTAGAAGCACATTTCAGAAGAATTGGGGGACCTGACGCAGTGTTTCAACACGACAAAGCCACGTTTCATACCTCGGCTAGCACTATAGCATTTTTCAAGAACAAGGAGTGCTACTTTTTGACTGGCTGGCATTGAATCTAGACTTGAATCCCATCGAAAGTTTTTGGGGACATTTAGTGAAGCAGATTTACGCAAATTGTCGATAATATGATAGTTTGTCGGACCTCAAAAAAGCTGTCCAGCATGGACTGATTTTCCACTTTGGTACTTACAGCAGCTCATTAACTTTATAAAAGACTATGTTTACGATGTGATTCAGAAGAAGAGACGAAAAGCCTAATTCTAGAATAGAATATGTAGTATCGAATAAGTCATACAGCCCTGCTAAGAATCAAATACTCTGTAAGGCGTTAATGTCAATAAAATTTTGCAACACCGTTTTTCACACTTGTTTATTTTTGTAATAACCGATTGTGAGATTGCAACGAAATAAACACCATACTTATGGTTCGTCATTTTTTAAAGCCATTCAACTAAATCAAGCCGAAATTATAACCCGAGCTGGTTCTTCTGACTCGGTAGCCAGACATTCCGCTACACGCCAATTGGGGATGACCCTGCTGCTCTAGAATGTAAGCATTTAAATGCCGAGTTTATATTGCCGCAATAAAGAGTATGTTATTTAATTCGCTACCTAGCAAAATACCCTTTTTGTTTTTTTCTCGAGGCGGCTTATTGGTGGGGCTGAGCTACATGCGCTGCTAGAGCTCACATAATAAAAATGAGCAATGAGCTGACGCGCAAAATAAAATGCGTTTTAGTGGTCTGGATAAGTTATACTCATTGAGCGATGCTCATTGAGAATAGATAATTAACCATACCGCTGAGTGTCAGCGGCCATGCTGCCACAAGGACTCTAAGGGAAACCCTAGATATCTTAACATGTCCGGCCCTCGGTGCATTGAAGATATACCTCAGGTTAAGTTCCAAGCCCGTAGAGAACGGAAGATAGTCTAGAATTCAAAATAAGTTATTATTGGGCAGGTTATACCTTTTAAATTATTACTGGGCAGGTTATACCTTTTAAGTTATTACTGGGCAGGTTATACCCTTTAAGTTATTACTGGGCAGGTTATACCCTTTAAGTTATTACTGGGCAGGTTATATCCTTTAAGTTGTATTCCAGGTTTAACTTGCACAGCTATAATAATAATATACGCGTAACTACAGCTACCGCAAATTTATTCTAAGCTCGTACACGCTTACCTACTGATGAGAAGCCTGGCTGCGTCCAATTGAGAGTTCGTGTTTGTCTGTCAGCGGACAAACAACAGCATTACATTATCTCTATCAAATTGCATACATAATAATGACTATTCGACTGAATCAAGCTGTCGTTTGTACATACGTCGGCACAAGCAAAATGTTGCACGGCTTTGCTGGCAGTATCGGACTGCTGGACAGAGGCCATAGCATGGCAGGCTTTTCGCCAAAAACCTGTGACCTTACTTACGGTGACGGTTATTCGTTAGAAAGATTGTGGCCGGGCCATCATACACAAACGCGTATAATAAGGTATATCTTTGTTTCGTACAGTTACGTTGCATTCACAAGTCATGTGAACAACAAGTTTTCTCACATGAAGCGAGTACTCTGCCTTTCAATCGAGGCGAGAAGCCGCCTCGTGTATGTACTGTTGGATTGAGCGCCGATGATGGAGATGCTTCGGCTTAGGCTGCGTATGCCGGTGACGGAGCCACTTAACCACTTCTTGAAAGAGTAGCGACGCAAAGTCATGAAAACAGTGTCGGAGGTAAGAACGCTCGACGTCTTAAAGTTTCCTCGGTTGTGGGCCGGGGTGGCCTGCGATGACTGGCACGTATATACAGAGTACATCGTGCACTGGTTCCATTACATCGTATGCTCCCGCTGAGAGTTTCATGAAGACCATAGTACTCAGTGTATTTGTCGGTTCTGCCCGCAGCAGTCGGTTCTGCTCGCAGCAGTGAATTCTGCTTGCAGCAATGCGCTAAGTACCACGCGGCTGATTGTCTGGCACTGCAACAAAGATCTTTACACTTCATCTCTTTGTGGAGCGGCAGGACAACAAATAATTATGTTTAATAAGAGCATGAGCCACTCTGTACAAACTCTGTTTGAGTAAAGTACGATATATATATATATATATATATATGTCTTGTGAATAATCAATTTACTTGGATGGGAAACTGAAGCATGATTTGAGCTTTCAGAGAAACGGCCCATCTCTCATATATAAAGTATTTAGTTGTCAGAGAATTGTACGCTGTATGCAGAACACGTGAAACGCGGATTTAAACTGGGTACTTGCTAAATTGAGGCGGCAATTTGTTATGAATGTTTTAGGCGTATTTACCTTCAGCCAGAGATTATCTGTTGGATATGCTTAAGAAGCCAAACACTGTCTTTTGGACAGCACTGGCCACCTGTTTCTCTTCGCTTGCCACGTGTGCCCTTCTCGCAGGCCTTCTTTTTTAAGCACCAGGACCCTTTGGACTCAGAGAAAAATGTCAACGTGGATTTCGTCTAATTACGGTAAGAACAAAATCAGTAGTTATACGCAAGTTGCCACACACCTCTTTTAGAGACATACATCCGTTGCATTAATGATTCTTTCTGCAAACGGTCTCTTGTGACATCTATTAATCTTGTCCATAAATTATTATTCTTTAAACCATTATTGCAAACAGGGTTTCTTCGCATGGTAATTTAGATACGGATATAGTTCTCGGGGCAAATGAATTAACATTACCATGGCGTGTTCTTTTTTATTTAGTGGCCTTTTAGGTTTATTCATTCGTAAAAATAATTATTAAGCGTTATAATAGACAGTTTACAGAAAGGAACCTACTATTAGATGTTACAAAAGGCAGTTCAATACTATGATACTACTAGGTAAACTAAGAATATTTTCAGAATGAGGAAAAGGACAATTATAACCCACCGGTGTGTATACACCATCCACATTCAGGTGCTTGCCTAATAGAGGCATGTATCTCTATTTCTTGCAGATGTGGCGACAAGCATGCATTTTGTAGATTGCATACTCATGTTGTCCTATACAATATACAATAGATAAATAAAAAATACTCTAAAAATACGAATATAAAAGTCATATTGATAATAATAAGAATTTAGTGTCTTACCAGAAGTCGCTAAATGTATGATTGAACTCCTTATATATTCATAAGTCTCTAACACCTCTCTCGTAATAACACTAACCGAGAAAAGATCAAAGGAAAACTTCCGAAGGACAACCCATCCAAAACGCAGCGACACGGACATACGGCCTTTTTGTTTGAATTATCTGACGAGTTTTCGTCAGCTGTTCAAGCTGCTCTGACGTGTTTTCGTAACAGTGCGTAAAATTGTTGCTATTTCAGTGGTTAGTAAGTGTTTCTCAAGTGAATCTATGCCGTAACGAATAGTGTGCAGGTTAAGTCTCTCTAGACAATATCTACATCTTATACTACCTGGAAACCGGCGCTTTCACATTCATAATCGGACTTTCAATCATCATCATCATCAGTGTGTATTCTCTACCATCTACACCCCAACGACCGCCTTCAGCGCTCTCATCATTAGTGCACCGTTCACCAGTTAGTTGTTACTCATAGCCGGCATCATCACCACCACAGCCAACATCACTATCAACACCCAGTACTACAATACCTCACCATCAAGTACCATCTTCATCGTCATCATCACTCATTCCAGCTGATTAATCATTTCGTGGCGTTTCGAATTAACAACGTCACCGCCAGTGTCAGTTGTTTTTATACATTCCTTAACGGGTGGGCTAGTTAAGAAGGGATCGTTCCCGGTCACACAGGTGTCGTAGTCTAAGTGGCAACGCCGCTATCTACGCACTTGACGAACCGGGTTCAAATCCTACTTTTTTTTTTGTGTTTAAAAAACAAATGCCGTTGAAACGCACTCCACCGCGTAAGCGCCATGATAGTGAGGCGCCGGATTTGCCGGCATCAGTGTCAACCGATCGCCGGCCAAATGAATCCATCGCTGGAATCATGGAGACAGACGATCGCGCAACTCGCGTTGCTGGAGGACGAGAAAAGCGCGCTGCATCGAGCCCCATCGAGGATATGCGAGTGAAAGATTGCCGTGTATCGCATGAAGATTCCCCCGATTCAAGCGCAGACGTACAGAGCGAAGCAGAAAAAGAAGTACAATGTGATAAGGAGGGTGAACCTGATGATACAGGGTTTATTACCGTGCACCGCCATAAAATATCGCAGGCCCCAAAGGTGGTTGTGACCAGGCAAGAGGCAGTGATATTTTCTGCCGGCGGCGAAGAGCTACAGAATAATTTCAACAAGGTCTGTGACTATATTGTGGGCCATGTCAAGGGAAAAATCGAAGAACCCCGCTTTACGAAAACTGGAGAGCTTGTCATTGTTGTTGATGCTGAAGAGGATAGGGGCACCTTGCTGTCACTGCAAGAGCTAGCGGGTGTTAAAGTATCTGCCAGAATAAGTGGAGGGCGCTCTTCTGTCAAGGGCAAAATATCCGGTGTGTACCCGTCAATCTCAGAAGCTACCATCCTATCTGCACTAAGATCATTAGGATCATTAGTAACCGAGGTAGCTCGAGTTAAAACCAAAAATCCGATGACCAACGTTGTATCAGCAACTGAACACGTAATCTTAACATTTACTGGCAATCACTTTCCATCGGAAATACGCTTGGGCCTAAAGAAGCATGGGGTTGTGTTATACTGCGATCCAATGCAATGTTTTAGATGCTACAGCATGGATCACTTTGCCGCAGATTGCAAGGTTCCGAAGCCAAAATGTAGAAGATGTGGCTCGCTAGAACATCTTAGGAGAGATTGCATGGCTCAGGCCAAATGTTGCCTATGCAGCGGCGAGCATGAAGCCACGTGGGGTTCGTGCCCCGTACGATTGAGCCGTACAGAAGTGTTGAAGCGAGGCTTTCGGATTGTTATTCAGAGGCAACCTGAGGCTCCAACTCTACCACTTTGCGCCCCCGTAGAGTACGTTCAACCGTCTGATAACTTTTCGAAGCGCAGCTGGTCATCTGTGGTAAAGAATGGTACGAAGGTGAACAACGACACAATGAACACTCGAGAAGTTGGACAGTCAAAGTCGAAACCTGTGGAAATAAGCGAAAAAGCGTTGCCTCCAATGGACATAGCTGCAGATCTTGTACAAAGTTTACTAGACAAGGTTGTCCCCTGTATCATCAAAGCGGTTCAAACAGCGGTAACCAGTGTATTTGAAAAGTTGTTTCCCTCTCTGCTCTGTAGGGCAACCGCAGGATAGATGGGTGGTGACTTGAGCAAAGCCACTGGAGCTACTTCCCTTGAAAAAACCTTGCAACACTCTATTGAAGCCTCCTTGCGCGATGCACTTTGCACGCTATCATGTAACCAAGGTGTAAAGACGAGCAAGCGCGACAGGCCTCCTGGAGGCTCCTGACCGGCTTGCTCAGCAGTAACAAACGCACCAGTACAAAAACAACCGCAACGTACTCAAGACAAGAGATCGCTACTTAAATTCTTTCAATGGAACTGTGAAGGCATTAAATCAAGTTACCCACTTCTTCCTTTAGCTGAGCAGTATGACGTGTTGGTCCTTATTGAGACATGGGCCACCAAACCTACAGTCGTTCCAAGCTGGTGTATAGCGGAATGCCTGGGTGTACAAACAGAGGGACCGGGCAGAACAAGTGGTGGAGTTGCAGTGTTGTTTAACAGCAAGCTTGCTGGCGCAAAAACATGCTACAAAGAGGATAACTGCGTAGTCCTAACAGGAACCGCCATTAACGTCATTGCAATATATTCAAGTCCTTCAGAAGCTATTTCAACACTGCTGGAGAAATTAGTACTATGCCTTGACATGGTGGACTTACACAAAGTGACTGTAGTATGCGGTGATCTCAACTGTCGGCTTGACAAACCAAGATGTATAAGAACGGTATCACTACTCAACGCCTTGGCATCTCGCAGTATGTGGGTTATATATACGGCTGAAGATTCGACATTCGTCGCGCCTCACGGACAATCTACGATTGACATTTTCGCCACAAATGCTAACCCATGTAATGTCAAGTACAGGGGGGTGCAGGAGAAGACTCTGGCGTTCGGTGCAAGGTGGCACCTACCCGTCGCAATGGAAATATCAATTGAACCTCAATCTACAGATCACAAGCGGCCTTGTCTAAGTCGCAATCTGAATCTCAGCCTTTTGACGGTTACCTCGCGAAACATAGTCCCAGTGCCAACCGTGATCAACGTGGAATCCTATGCCACCAGCATTCGAAGTGCCATTACTGCTAGCGCTCGGCTAAAGCAACAAACGGAAAGCAAGCGAACAAACAGAAAGCACGCTCCATGGTACAATCAGGAGTGCGCTTCTTGCAAACACTATACGATTCAAGCATACATTTTAGCAAAAATCCGCCCGGAGATGACTTATTTTCATACTAGATTAAGTCGTGACTATAAAAGAGTTGTAAAAAACGCCATAAAAGAATATGAAGAACGAAAACAATACAAGCTGCTCCTAGAAGCGCAACAACGACCTCATAAGTGGCTGCAGACAGACAGGCGCGTTACTGCGTGTCCTATGCCACATGATATACTAAATGCTCATTTCCGGCAAATGTTTGCCAGTGCCATTACCGTTCCGAGCGGCGCTCCTGTGATAATGTCAGTGTGGGACGAGCGCGTCACTGACGCCCGTCAAGCCCTGTCGCGGCCTTTTAGCAATTCTGAAGTTATCGACTCAATAATGAAAGCACCGTCCGGGAAGGCCCCGGGGCTCGATTTGGTCACAAATGAGCATCTCAAGCAAGCGATTCACCTTGCGCCTTGTTTTACCAGACTTTTTAACGAGGTGATGAAAACGGTCCAACTACCCTCGGAATGGAAAACCAGCCTTCTTAGCATTATCCCTAAAGGAAAAGGAAATCCGTTGGCACCGTCGTCTTACCGAGGTATCGCAAAGAAGAGCGCAATCTACAAACTTCTGTCGGCTATCCTAGCTCGTCGATTAGAACATTTTCTTGAGATTAACAGAAAGCTGCCGGAGCAACAGCATGGCTTCAGAAGGGGCCGGTCAACAATGACAGCATGTGCTGTACTTCTAAATTCGATACAACGGGCACTTCGAACTAAGGGGGCTTATCTATTTGCTGTATTTGTAGATTTTAAAGCGGCCTTTGATACGGCCGCACGAACAATTATACTTGACAAGCTGGCTCTTTGCGGGATCTCATTGAATATATTGGAGCTCATTAAAGGTATTTTACAGGAAGGACAAGTTATTATAGATGACGGAGGCGCTAAACACATGGCGATCTTACAGACCACTGGTGTTTCCTAAGGTGATAATCTTAGCCCCCTGCTGTTTTCGGTGCTGGTGAGTGACCTTCCTGAAGAGATACGGAGTCGGCATTCGCAGGTAGACGTCCTTATGTATGCAGACGACTTGGTGCTATATTCTCGCAGTCGATTCCATTTGCAACAATCCCTTGCGACCTTGCAGCATTACGTTCATCAAAACCAGTTGGAAATAAATTTAGATAAAACAAAGGCAATGAAGTTTAGACGTGGAGGGAAATTGGCTAGAATTGACGAACTACGGTTAGGTTCAAAATCTATAGAATTTGTCTCGAACTTCTCATACCTAGGGGTTATGTTCTCTTCTCGAGGTACGAACTTCTCGAGGCACATTGATGAACGAATTCGGAAAGGACTACAGTCCTTTCATAGCATCCGAGACCCTCATAAACTATCAATAGACGTTGCCGTTCATCTCTTTAACCTGAAGATTGCGCCTACTGCTTCTTACGGTATACAGGTGATATGGCCGCATCTGACGAAGTTAAACTTTAAGGCGCTTGACCAACTCAAGGCCGCTTTTCTAAAAAAGGCGCTAAGAGTCCACCGCACTAGTCTCAACAAATTAGTCTATTTACTGGCGTCGACTCCGCTATTTGTTGAGAATTTACAAAAAATGCACGTGTTACCGAAAACGGCAGCTTTCAACGAGTACATGTCTGAATGGAAGAATAAGATGGCAGACATTGACCCGCTCTTTTATGAAACCCAGGCAATGACGTGTACTTCATGGAAGCGCTGCAACTATGAAAATAGACACATATTTGCACGATTTGCTGTACATGGCTTCCACATGAAGATCTGTATTCGAGAGAAGTTCCCTGAAATTTCCTCGTTATGCTTGTGCAAACTTTGCGGGAGACAGTGTGACTTATATCACCTTCAACGATGCGATAGAACAGTTCCGTTGACACGACTTTTAGAACCGTGATGAATATATGTATATGTGAATGTGTGCTTTCTCTGTACGCGCAATATTGTAAACCAACCATCGGTTAATAAAGCTATTATGTTATATTACTATTATCTGACGACGTTTAAGTAACTTGGAAAATGATTTTAAATGGTAAGGACGTGATGGGGAGGAACATTCTCTAGAAAACGCTCCGTGTGGACTGGAAGTAATAGTGGACGCCTCTCATGCTGGAGTCCATATATACATAGAATGTTGCGGTAGTGGACGCCCCTCATATTAAGAAGCGTATATATGGCGTTTGGCAGTATTGGACCCCTGGAGCATGTCACTGAGCTGAGCAATATCACGCGGCTTAATATTTAGGCAGCTATGCTTTACTAGGAAAATGCTAACAGATCCATTAGGTTTAAAACAAAACGATATATTGCATTAGTTTTGATGGGGCTCAGGCAGGGTTTTGTATACCACGATGAGAGCAAACCCATTCATAACCAAATCGGCCAGACGAGTAGATAACGTGATAGATGAGTAAGCTATGCGGAAACAAACCATTTTAGATTTGCTTGAGTTAATTCGCATTTGCAGGTTTACGAAAGCTGCACACCGTATAGACGATACTTGATGAGCCGTATCAAGAGAGTCTGCATATTATCCGAGTCCGAGCAGGGACAATTAGCGTGTAGTCGTAGCTGGCTTCACGCGCGTAGGGAAAACGTGCAATGCTGCTGGGGGCAACATTATAGACAATGCAGACATAAGGACCCATAGCAAATCCTTGGAGTATACCTAACGTCAACGTAAACAGCTCAAATGACCGAGCAACCTGATAAGGCAATCGGAACCAGCTACGAGCGGGTTCTGATCTCTTCGAGGTTTCCCTCCCTATCTCCCTAAAGGAAACCCACGTAGCTCTCTGCGGACCTTCTAAAGCACTAGGCTTGGACGGGATTTGTCTTTCGTCCCTCCGTAAACTCCCGTTAGAAGTAGTCTGTTGTCTTCTTAACATACTATTAAATAGTAATATTGCCACAGCCCATGAAACTGCTCGCTTGACGTTTATCCCTAAAATTAACAATGCCACATCCCCAAGCGATCCGGTACCCCTATCTATTAGCTCATACCTACAACGAACGCTTAACAAAATTCTCTCTAGACGCCTCCAGAACTCTATTAAGCTTCTCCTAATCCAGCGAGCGTTTCTCCCCTATAATGGCACCTTCGAGTATCTTGCGGTTCTAGATGGCATCCTTAACGATGCCAAGTCTGCAGAACGTGAGCTCAGACTCACCTCAATCGACCTTTGTGAGGCTTTCGACATGGTAAGTGATGACTCCGTCCTGTGGTCACTTCAGACTCGCGGATACCCGGAGGTATCCATTAATTATATCGAACGCTTGCCCCTCTTATCTAAAACTCTCATATAATTTGGACAAGAATGTCGCACATTTCGGCCAACTAGGGGTGTTAGGCAGGGAGATCCCCTGTTCCCTCGTTTGATCCTCTGTTCCCTCGTTTGAATCTAGATCTCGACGACATTCTTTTAAAATTAGACAATACTAATATCAGGTACCAATTTACTGATGACTTCCGCCTTATGGGCTTAGCCCTTGCGGATGATCTCATCATCCTAGCCTCCACGAAATCTACTCTTCATTGGCTCCTTTATATTGCGGACCCCTTTGGAAATTCCAAGGCCTTAAAATATTACTAATAAAAGCTTTACTATCTCCCACCTATTTAATAGGAAGGAAGGTAAAGGTTTTATTAATATCGCACTAGAATTTAACGTTGGAAATCGGCAATTGCCAGCTAAAGGCATGAGCGATCGATAGAGATATCTGGGAAGACACCCAGATATCTCTATCGATCGACTTTGACAGCAATGGCAGAGTTGACTCCACCAAGTATATACTCCTTAATTTACTCAACAGGCTCACGATAGCTCCCCTTAAACCCCACCAAAGACTCATATTTTTGAAAGACTATCTCATTCCCCGCCTCCTATATAAATTGGTCTCCCATCCTAAAGCATCTCACGCACTCCTTAGCGACCTAGATAAATATTGTAGATCAGAAAGGTTGTTAAGTCAAAATGGCTTAAGCTCAAAAACTCGGTGCCGAACGCCTACCTGTACACACAAACAGCACACGGCGGTCTGGACATCCCCTGCCTCCAAACATTTATCCCAAGACTCCGCCTCTCCCCTCTGACAGCACTGCAACGCTCCACGCACCTCTAATGGATACTAACTACCGAGCACTTTAAAAAAGACCTTGCAAAAACAAGACTTCTTTGCGAGTGCTTGGGAACCTTCATTGGGACCGCATTACAAGAGACTGATTACTGGTTTCAACAACTACACAACACGTTTGATAAAGCACATTTTAAAATAGCACACGAAACGCCTTTTGTACAATACTGGTTTAAGGGTATGCCCTACCTATTTGGTATAGAGTATTTAACCCTACTAAAGCTCAGGATCGACGCACTACCAACGCGTGCCAGATTGGCCAGGGGACGCCCGGGCTACAACAAACGTTGTAGGCACGGGTGTGATGCGCCTGAGACGTTGGCTCATGTCGCTCAATGTGCGATACAACACACAAACAAACTATAAAGAGACATGACGACGTCTGAGATCGCGTGGCACGTCTTCTTCGCGAGAGGGGTTATAAGGTGATTCGTGAGCCAGTATTCCGTCGACCGGGCGCACCGGGTCTAAAGCCCGACCTCGTCATAACACCTGCCGAGGTTTGCGGCCCGAACAGGGACCTCGCAAAAGCGCGGCAGGACAAGATCGCCAAATATGACGTCGAGTTCCTAAGAGCGGCGCTCCCCGACCCGCAAAAACCTCGCAGATTCAGATCCATCACTAACTCTAGTGGTGTATGGGACTCCGAATCTGCGAGTACGCTCTTGGGGCTCGGCGTCACGAAGAGGAATCTTATGGATCTTACCGTCTTAAGGAACCTTGAGGATATACCGCTCACACCGGGTCAATAAGAGAGGGGGCTACCATCACGCAAGGACACGGACAGCTGATTCTTAACCTCACGTGACACCTTTTTACCGCCATTTTTATTAAGGCGAGCACTGCCAAGTGTGCAAACGTATTGTAAATGATTAATAAATGATCACAATATTTTCTATTCGACAACGCAAGTTAAGCGAAACTACAGGGAACGGACGTCTTCTGTGTAGCCCAACCGAGAAGGGAACGGGTATTTGTATTATTTTCCCTCTGTCTATTTATTTGTTCAAATAACACCGCGGTGTGTTTTTTGTGAGTGGGAAAATGGTATATATATATATATATATATTTATATAGTTGTTGTGTCGGCCCTTCTCAGGTCCGATTCTGAGTCCTAATGTATTGTGTACGCCTTTTTGTCACTTTTGACCTTTGACACTCATTGCGTGCTGATTGTTGTATTGGCCAGCTAATCTGACACACCAATCGTACTCTAATGCCGTTCTGACGCACATTAGCCGAGTCTCTCACAATGGTCTTGCGGCGGGAATACCTAGCGTGCTGGCACTCAGACTGGAAACTCCACGATAAACCCGATTGTGTCACCTTCCCGCCTTGGAATAAAGACAAATGCTTGGTTTGGGATGCGACAAGCTCCTGCACAGCCGCGTCCTATTGGCGTCACGGCAGGATGGGCTGCCGAATACGCAGAAAAAGAAAAGTGGTTAGAGCCGAGATATATTTTCGTGCCGATTGCAATGGAGACGATGGGCCCGGTCAGCAAAAGTACAAATGCCTTTATAAAGAACTCGTAATCAAATGAAAGCAAACACCGAGGATACGCGCGAATGCGAGTTCCTGAGGTAGCTTGCAGAGAAAATGCCGCTTCGATATTAGGTGTGGGTGGGCTAAGAGTAGCTAGAAGGAAGCTTTGAACAAACTAAAGTTTGACTTCTCGTGCATACAAAATTACAAAAGTTACCTGAGCGGCAACTGATTGTATAACGCGGCTGCGGTCGGTTTATAAGGTTACAAACCTAAGCGAAAAAAACGCCAGTTGCCGCTTAATGTTGAATTTAATTGACCGCGAAGCCAAGCCGAATTGCGCCGCAATTCAGAATAAGGAATTTCTCAAAAAGTTAAGTCGTCCCGCCTCCCGGGCTCCCTGACGCCAAAAAGCTCCAAAATGCAGAGCGTTGCATCAAAATTGTTCACTGCCGCGTGCATAATGGACCGTTGCATCCTACAACACTAACACGGAGTTCCCACAACCACACGAACAAGGCTCGACCACTAAAGCGTCCAATTCCAGGAGGGCATGGAGCCATAGCCCTGGACTTAATCGGCAAACTGCCGAAACTACCTAAAATCGGGCTAACTTGTCCCAGCTGGAACAATCAGGTTATGGCCCTCGTCAATATTATGCGTGCTGTCTGTATTGATGCCTCGTCTTAAAGAAACGGATTGTTAATCCACTTATGACGTTTGTTTCCTGGTGGTTGACCAATGTGGACGTTAACGACGACTCGCTTAATTGCATGACGGTTTATTTTAGGGAATTCAAGTGTGACGTGTCTCCCGTTTTACAAGCCTAGCGGGCTTCGTTTTTCCTTTGCTATTACTATATAAGACTAGTTTATATAAACGTGCTAGGTGGCGCTGACTATGTCTTTTCAAAACAAGATTTAGTCATTTAAGTTGCTGAAGTAAAGTCTCAGTATACTGCACGGCGTTATGACAATAATTATTATAAATACTGAACCAATAGAAGCGAAAGGATGACTACATGAGTACACAGCAAGTAACCTTTACATTTGGTAATATTAAATAATGTCAAGTAACGTAACGACGATGTTAAGCAGGTCATTGATTTTTACGCTTTGATCGTAGATCGTGCGCCACCTACGGATACAACTGACTGCCATTGACAGTAACCGACAAAAACAATTTCATGTGAATTTGTTCCCGTCGACCGCTCTACCTGCACTTTAGCCATGAAGCGGAACTCTGCGCAAATTATCATGACCAGTAAGTTAACCTTGCTCTACATGGTTGAAATGAAAATTGACAACTAAACTATGTTCTCTCATATATAGGTATCTGACCTCGAGGCACACCGTTTTAGCTGCCGCTGCTGAGCCTAAAGCATTAAACGCTGGAAATGGCAAAAAGAGGCGAGCTCAGATTATATCCCGGTAATTTATCTAATTTATTTTTATTTTTTTATTTGAATTTAGCTCCTAGAGAAGATCACCTAGTAATAACAAGCCAAAGGAACTCATCGACAGAACATTACTTACTGCAGCAAGGAAGATGAAAACCCCTGGGTTACCGGATCTGTTCCAGGGAAAAACACAAACGACTCGTATCTTGCTTTGTATGTATACGAGCTTGCTTGTAGCTCTTGCACGGAATCTTCTAGTGATGGATACTATTGCGTCGCTCAAAATTACCCTACTGTATTTGTTAAGTATTGGAGAGGATTCCAGGAACTATGTCGAATCGCAGCTCCAGTTCCCGTTCGCTCAGAAATGTCCCGACTGTTCATCTTCTACGGTCCACCAGGTACTAATAAGAGTAGATTGTCCTACGAACTCTCTAAATCACTCGGTACAGTCTACTACAAAAACCGAGGACAGTGGTGGGACCACTATAGACAAGAAACAAGTGTAGTCATCGACGACTTCTACGGCTGGATCAAATGGGACGTACTACTTAAAATATGTGATCGATATCCATATAAAGTTCAATGCAAGGGTGGTACCTTAGAATTTAATTCAAAATATATATTCATAACTAGCAATGTACACCCATCAAAATGGTATACATTTGACAGATTCGACGTGGCTGCATTAATGAGACGATGTAACATAATGATAAACACAGATCCTGACATAATACCCGAAGCAAAATGGGAGACTCCAAACGGACGTCTCGATGATGTACCTACTGAAATAATAAATGCTTGGAATTTGGAACAAACTTAACATTTATTTACTTTGTTAATTAGGATAAGCAGTAAGAATACTACCTATAGACTGTAAGGACACAGGCGGAATAAATCCAACCTTATTAGAAAGAAATGTCTTAAATTTAGCAAATGCATCAGTAGCTGAAATAACTATTTTAAATCTATATGCTTGAATTAAAGCTGCAGAAGCATCTCCAGGTATCTTGTATTTCGACCACCCGATGATAGGTCCATTAAGATGTGTTGCCTCAGTTCCAATACTAACCCTCCGTGTGTGACCACGAGTGAGCAAGTACAAAACAAGACCGCACGGCGCTGGTGCTTCACTCTAAACAACTGGACTCCACAGGAGCTTGACTGCTACACTGAACGCCTATCATTCCTGTGTACTTTCGCTATCATCGGACGAGAACACGCTGATCAAGGAACTCCTCACTTACAAGGCTACTTCGTTCTCAAAAGTCCAAAACGTTTCACTGGACTTAAATTAATCTTACCTCGAGCACATATAGAACAAGCCAAAGGAACTCATCGACAGAACATTACCTACTGCAGCAAGGAAGATGAAAACCCCTGGGTTACCGGATCTGTTCCAGGGAAAAACACAAACGATTCGTATCTTGCTTTGTATGTATACGAGCTTGCCTGTAGCTCTTGCACGGAATCTTCTAGTGATGGATACTATTCCGTCGCTCAAAATTACCCTACTGTATTTGTTAAGTATTAGAGAGGATTCCAGGAACTATGTCGAATCGCAGCTCCAGCTACCCATTTGATCCAGCCGTAGAAGTCGTCGATGACTACACTTGTTTCTTGTCTACAGTGGTCCCACCACTGTCCTTGGTTTTTGTAGTAGACTGTACCGAGTGATTTAGAGAGTTCGTAGGACAATCTACTCTTATTAGTACCTGGTGGACCGTAGAAGATGAACAGTCGGGACATTTCTGAGCAAACGGGAACTGGAGCCGCGATTCGACATAGTTCCTGGAATCCTCTCCAATACTTAACAAATACAGTAGGGTAACTTTGAGCGACGGAATAGTATCCATCACTAGAAGATTCCGTGCAAGAGCTACAGGCAAGCTCAAGATACGAGTCGTTTGTGTTTTTCCCTGGAACAGATCCGGTAACCCCGGGGTTTTCATCTTTCTTGCTGCAGTAGGTAATGTTCTGTCGATGAGTTCCTTTGGCTTGTTATTACCAGGTGATCTTCTCTAGAAACTAAATTCAAATAATAAAATAAAAATAAAATAGATAAATTACCGGGATATAATAAAACGATGCGATTATGTTGTAGACAAATGGTTTCTTTGTAATAACACGTGCATGTTTTATAATAAACAATACATTTTAGTAATAGTACTATTAGTTTCAGTTAGTGCATTTTTTTCATTAGATATGGAAGTTCACCACCATTTTGCTGAGGTTCCATACTTTGCTCTGGGAAACTGGTGCCGTTGTACTGGCGTTAAGAAAACGCGTTGCTCCCCCTGATTGGACAACCCGATATTGTGTATTCTATGATGTTCTTGATCTCATCGCTGCAGTAGGACGGGGGGCCTTTACTTCTGCGTAAGTACGTCTGAACGTTTTGTGCCCTGTCAGAGCCTAAGAACTACAATGAGTGAGTTTTTCCCTTGTCCTGTATATTCAGTCATGCCTTACAAAATGTATGCGAAAACTTGGAGGCCTTTCCATCAAGTAATTCTATTTCTTCGGACATTTTTATATTGTCCCGATGGTCATCAATTTAACAAATGTATTTGTTGTTTTATAATCAAAAGTAAATATACTGATTAATCGACTTTATATCGATACTTTATCGACGCATTTTAAATGACAGATAACACACCTGGGGTTACACTGGTATCGTGTGAATTATCAGACGAATACGAGAGCCCTCTATCTTAGTAGATAGATGCGCTATTCCTCTCTTGTGAAAGGTGCGACTAAAAAGTTGAAGAATAGGAAGGCCTTTTGATCCAATTTCGTCCGAAATAAACATATTAAGACGGTAGTCCTCTTAAAACCTGTTTAAACAACACGCTTTAACAAGTTACTGGAAAAGGTACAATTCCAGCAACCTGGTCAAAGTGCTGGATAAAGATGATATATAAAGACAAAGGTGACCCGCTCTGTCCATCCTCTAGGCGACAAAGTGCCAAAAAAATTGCATATTCAAGATTTGATCATGTCTTCGGGCATACCGGCTTAGCTCCTAACTCAAGGCACGAGAAATCATCCTTCGGGTACAGCATAGATTTTGCGCCAGACGTTCGACAATGGCCGCATTCTAGGACATTTTAGACGACGTGAGGCCCTCGCTCACTGTCAAGCATCAAGCATCAACTGTACGCTATATTTGTGGACTACAAGGCGGCGTTTGGCACTGCCCTTACGGAAATTGTTATAGAGGAGCTAGCTGCTGCAAACGTGGCGCCGCGAGTTTTGTGAATACTGGTAGCCATCCTGAAAGCCAATTCGGTCATCATAGATGACGGTATTTAGGAATTTATGCAAACTATCGGCTATCCCTAGGGCGATAATCTCAACCCGCTCTAGTCCTCAGTTTTACTCAGTTTTATTCAAGGCTGTGAACCTTAGATTTAGAAGGTCCTGAAGGGCAGAAAAGGGCTTGGCTCCGGTGGTGCTTCTGTAGAATTTATCTTGGAGTTTACTTATCTGCTGTTTAGCTAACGCCAAGAGGCACATCTTTCTCGGCCCACATATATCAGCAAACACATAGCAGCAGGTCGCCATAAGCTCAATCCCGGCTCCACAGAAGCTCGCAATAGAGCTTTAAAAGAGTTCAGTCTGAAAATGTCCTCATAGAAATTATATGGTATCACATTAATCTGATATATATATTATATAATTTCACCTATCCGCTCAGCAGATTAGCGCTCTCGACTTAATGATGGCAACGTTTTATAAGAGAGCCAAGAAATGCACAAAACAGGTATACTTATATTCTGTCAAGGACGGTGCCGTTTATCGAGGATCTAGTACACCGCTTTCAAATTCCGACTACCGCATCACTGCGAGAATTCCGTAGGCACTTTGAGCAGAAGATGAGAGAACTGCCGGAAGCGCTCTATAAGACGCCGCCATGTTGGATAATGCATGTATAGAACCATTCATGGAGCAGCGTTCTCATCCGCTTTTCCGTCCATGGGTTCCACCACAAACTGTTCCATCGCTCCCGATGAGTATTGCTGCACATTTTGCGGCTATATTTGCATCATGAAACATGTCGGTCAGCATCAGCTCTCTGGGTGTTGGGTCGGTGACATTTTCCGGAAATACATATATTCCATATATGCCCAAGATTAACGGATACAAATGCCGTTTTCGAGACTTAGTGAACACGTCTAATGTAATGTAATTAATCATGCCGAAAAGTGATGTAATTATAAATACATATTGCGATAAACCCTACTTGGAAAGTGCAGTCCAGAGTGGACTGTCGTACGCAAAAGTGTATTTTAAACTAATAATAGTATTTACATATTTTGTGAACTAACTACAAAAGCGTCTAAATACGTAATTGACTATTTTCGATACTACTAATGAATTGCGGTACAAAAACGAACTGACTGCATTTCTATTAAACCAAGTTGCGGGTTGTGAAATGTAAAGATTGTAAACAATATTATCCTGTTACAACATAAATGTGCATAGCCTAAATGATCCCACCCAATACATATAACAGCACATATTGCGGATTGCGTGAATGTCCTATTTAAGCTAATTCTAAAGAGATATTTTCTCTGGCTTTCTGAAGTAATGATCTAAGGTAGATTCCCGGGGACCACGTGCATACACGATAAAAAGTCCAACCGTGGTTTGCTGAAAATGTATTTTTCCGATTACCGCGCTGTTTAGCCAGGGCTAAATAGTGGGGCCTTGTTTTTGGTTTATTAGAGAAATCACTTTGCTTTTGACGGAGTTCAGCGAGCTTTGTCTGAAACGTTAGCCAGTGTCTCGTTCGCGCGGTTTTCCAGCTAATCTGGTGTCCGCGTCTAAATGGTTGGGGTAATGTCGTCAGCGTATAGAAGGAGGTCAACTTTCTCAGCGATGCATTCCGTAGCAGGAGCCAGGGATGAAGTTATTGTCAATTCTATAGTCAGTGGTTGCCTGCAAGGTGAAAAACACTATGATCGAACTTAAGGAGATCTCTGAGAAGCTTGATCTAGCGCTCCGCAGGGTCGACTCGACAGTTGATACGTTTCGAGCGGAACTAAAAATGCCTTGATAGACGCGGAGGGGGAGGCGGAAGGACTCCGGAGCTCGCTCGAGGCGATGCGGAGGGAAAGAAACGAGATGCTGGCAAGGTCGCCTCCTCAGTCCTAAGACCCTCTCGCCATCTGCTTACGATGCGCCCCGGCTGACCCCGAGGCAGCCCGGGTGTTTTTGCACTCCCGCATCTCGGCAGCGACAACCGCCACCAACTTCGTCAGCCTGGCGGGGCTTTATTGGTTCGCAGAGTCCCTCCAGCGACTGCCTTCGACCTCTGAGAGCATCACTGCTTCTCGACAACTAAGGGGTCTGCTGATTGTTCCTGGAGCGACTGCAGAGTCGGCAATTATAAGGCAACTATCTATACAATTTCCTGCCCTGCCGAAGCTGCTCACGCAGCCTCCCAGCTTTGCAGCCGTGCTGCGCACTACCCAAGCGTAGGTGTCCCTTAACGGGGACTCCAACGCGGGCGGCAAAGATCAGTACTTGGTGGTGGGGATCGTGGGACCTGAAAAAACATACGACGAGACCACAATATCCGTACGTTGCTCCGTCGTCGAGCGCGTGCTGCAGCCCCCCAGTGCGGCTATCCAGAAAGCTCTACTTCTGTACGTGGCCCAGCAGTGGAAGAACAGTGCATGCACAGAATTCTGGCAGCAATCGTCACCCAGTCCACCCATGGCGAAGTTCTCGAAATATGTCACAAGGAGCCCACCACGGCTCCACCAGTTAGGTCGCAGGCAGTCCTCTCCTCTCCCGCCCCCCCCCCCCCCCCCCCCCCCTGCGCTGACCGGGCAGACATTGGTCAGAGTCAGGGTAGGAAACGGACGAACATTTGCTCTCAGGGCACATTTGGCCGACAACAAACAACTAGAGTCAGCAGTCAGCGGTATGGTCAAAAACAATGACGGGGACGTGATAATACGTCTTCGAGAGACGGGCATTGGGGCACAGCTGGCTCAAGACACTGCCACCGCACACCAGGCAGACAGCCGGACAGGTGGACCTTTGCGAGAAGTGGCCCTCTGGGGTATCAACTTTCTCTGTAACTCAAAGAGAATCGAGACGGAGCTGCAACGGCTTCATGCTGTCCCCGAAGGAGTCCCGATCACGGCAAGTGAGCCATGTCAGGGACGCGCAGGCACACGCTGGTATTTGGTGGTCAGAGTTGCTACTCCTCAGGCCAAATGGCTCCAGTCGCAGCAAAGCGTCATGATTGCGGGCAGCGCCTGCAAGCCTAAGGTCTGGGCGCACCTCCCAATATGCTTTAACTGCCAGAGACCGGGCCACACTGCCGCTTTCTGCAAGGCTCAGAAGGTGACTACACGCCTCTGCCGCCGATGCGGATCACCGGAACATGTACAACATCAAATCGCCCTCTGCATTATTTCAGAGTCAAATGTCACTCTCGAGGAATCTAACCAATGCAAGGACAGACAATTCCTGCGACGCTGCCATCTGGTTGACTGAGCAGAAAGCCTCACTGTCCATCACGGGCCACGGGGACGGATTCTCATGGGCTTATCTGCCAGACCTTAACTGCGTACTATACAGTTGCTATTTCTCCCCAAACAGAACCGTAGAAGATTTCACCAAGTTTTTAGACGACATTAGCGCATCGATTGACACTCATGGCTACCCTGGCCATCCATTGATAGTCGCAGGCGACTTTAGCGCACTACCCGTTGCGTGGGGCAGTCGCCGCAACACGAACCGAGGACAGATCCTACTGGACTGGCTGTCGGGCCGGGGCTTGGCACTTGCCAATAACAGCGACTTGCCGACGTTTGCGCGTCGCGGCCAGATATCTTTCCTTGATCTGACGCTAGCGGACTCGGCTGCGATAGCCAACATCCAGGACTGGGTGGTACAGGAGGCGGAGGAGAGTCTCAGCAACCACCGCTACATCACCTTTCAGATAACGCCGCAAAATATACATTACCCGCGTCTGCCGGACCGCCGATACTGGCAAATGCGACACATCAATAAGGAACTATTGGTAGACACTTTCAAGAGACGGCTCACTCGCCTTGGCGTTACGCCGCTCGACGAGGAGGATCTAACAGCGGTCATTACAATGGCATGTCAGGCGGCCGACGGTCTGGGCAGACTTAGGTCGAAGGAGATCCTCCGCTAAACACTGGTAGAGCCCAGAAATCGGGACCGCCTGCGCAGACTGCGTGCGCGCAAACCGCAATATGACTCAGGCGCGATCGTGGTTGGCGAAAAGCCGTCAACGAGGACACGATAACCGCCAGCTAGCTGACGCGGTCAACCGTGCTGATCAACTACAACACCATGTACCGCACCAAGCGGTTGCGTCTGCGACGGCTAATAGGCAGAGCGAAGACCGAGTCCTGCAAAGCGCTGGTTGAGTCAGTGGAGTCAGACGTCTGAGGCATTCCGTACCGCACGGTGATCGGAAAGCTCCGTAAGCCGCCCCCCCGCTCCCGACAGAGCGAGTACGAAACCTAGTCACCGCCCTCTTCCCCCGGCAGCCAGCCTGCCCCCCCGTGAACATCGAGGTAGACTCTGACCAGATCCCGGAAGTGAACTCCGAGGAAGTGGCACATGCCGCGAAACGCCTCGCGACTGAAAAGGCACCTGGGCCGGAGGAAGTTCTCCCAGGGGTCATAAAAATATTGGCGCAGAACCATCCAAAAACTCTCGCTCGGCTTTTTACAGGCTTACTTCAGGACGGTCGTATTCCATCCCAGTGGAAGCGCGCTCACTTGACTCTTATACCTAAACCAAACGCAGCAGCGGAATCATCTTTGACCCACCGCCCCTACTCAACACAATCAGCAAACTCAACACAATCAGCAAACTCTTCGAGAATGTGCTGGTCAGACGTCTAAACAAAGAGATCGAGGAAAAAGCCGTTCTGTCGGACAACCAATACGATTTTCGCAAGAGCCGATCGATCCTCGATGCCGTCGAACGAGTGCTCTAGGTAGCCTACACAGAACAACGACGGACACTTAGGACGCGCAATTACGTTTTGCTTATTCTGCTTGACGTGCGAAACGCGTTTAATACAGCGAAATGGCAAGTAATAATGGACACCCTTAAACAGAGAGGCATATCCCCCTACATGCGACGAATTATTTCCTCGTATCTTGACGCGCGTTCACTTTCGGCCAACGGTGAGGTCCACCCTGTCACGGCGGGCGTCCCGCAGGGCTCAGTGCTCGGGCCGATCCTCTGGAATATAGCATACGACGGGGTCCATAGCATACGATGGGGCCTGACGGGGTGGACATAATCGCCTACGCCGACGATCTGGCACTGGTGGTCACCACAAGAATGAAGGCGGTGCTTGAGGCGCGAGCGAACACGGCTATTTTCAGAATAGAGAAGTGAATGGTCGACAGCTGGCCCCTCAGAAGACCGTGGTTATCTACCTAACCGGCCGTCGTCGTAATAGGCAAGCATCGACAGAACTTGCAGGGCACCGCCTGAATATCAAACGGGAGGCAAGGTACCTAGGCGTAACACTGGACACAGGCCTTACCGGTCTGCCACACATCCAGAGCATCATCCAAAAGGTCACGAAAGTCTCCACCAACCTTGCACGCATCCTTCCTCGGGAGGGGGGGGGGGGCGCAACGCACGCCAAGCGGCTGCTCCTAGCGGCCGTGGCAGAGGTCATTGCTCTGTATGCCGCGCCCATATGGGCTGGTATGGCGCTGCGGACCGCAAAGGCACGGCGCATGATACGAAGCTCCCAAAGAGCGATGGCCATCCGGGTCACGCGGGCCTACCGGACTGTCTCAACGGACGTCCTGTTGGCGCTCGCCTGCCAGATCCCTTGGGACATACTTGCCGAAGAAAGAAGCAAGCGCCAGAAGGACGGCGATACTTCATGGGCCCAAGCACGGGAGCACTCCCTAGTCACATGGGCGCGCACGTGGTCCAACCCACCAGCTGGTGATACCAGAGGGGCCTGTACAAGAAGAAGAAAAATCAGTAACCTCATAACCTGGTATATGCTCAAGGGAACACTTACATATCACTCCGTGCAAGTGCTCACAGGGCATGGACAATCCAGTCGTACCTTTTCCGCATAGGCAGGGCGAAGACTGATATCTGCGTTCTCTGCATCATAGTCGCACCGACGACGCGGCGCACATCATAGAGGACTGCGAGGCCCTTGCGGCCTACCGCACGGGCTCCTCCTATGTCCACAGAGGTAGCTCGACTACGACCATCGTGGCCGACATGCTTAAGTCAACAAACTGGCGATTCAACACTAGGCCTCTAGTGTCCCTCTCACTTCCGGGGAGGACCCACTCCCTGCTCGGGACATACTCGTAGACTAAGGAGAGGGTCGCAGCACGGGACTCCCCTCCTCTGGTCTCGAGGTAATGGTTCACCTTCATTAACATCGGAGGGTGTGCGTAAAGCATTTTCCACCTCTTCAAAAAAAACAAATCAGTGGTTGCCAAAAACTAAGTTTTCCGGTCAAGCAATCGGCAATTGACTTGACGCGTTGAATTGCGTCGAGACTGAAGCAACAGAGGGCCCGCCTAAGACTGCGGTGGGCCTGCAGGAGCCTCAGGGGCAAACAAGCGTGCTCAGGTTACGGTACCCACCAAAGGCGCCACCGCTCTGTCTTACCTAAACATTGGTGAATGGCCGAGATTGACCGCCTCAGGAGGGAGTGCGCCCAGGCGCAACGCCTCGTCGCCAGAACCTGACGGTCGCCGCCCGCGGAGAAGGCAGCTCTGCACCACAAAGCTGAGTACAAGAGGCAATAGGCCCTTTTTCGGAGGCAAATCTTCAGAAGCAAAGAGCGCTAATAGAGAGCCTTTCTTAAAGCGCTGGAGGACGATTTCTGGGACTGCCCATACAAACCCACACTCCCACGCAGAGGGTCCCAGGGACGGAAGAAGAGCAACTTTCGGCAGTAATACTGCAAGAGGTACTCGAGGCATCAGAACGCCTCGAGCCGAGAAAGCTACCGATGAAAGAATATCCGGAAGCGGTTGTGGCTGCGGTGACGGAGACGCATAGGCTTGTTCCTAACCGAATAGAAGGCCGCAGATCTCTTTCTGATCCCGATGGGCGCTACCTGATGCCGCCCAATATGCCAACTTGGATTGGATTCCTAACTAAAGATTTTAAGTTCATCGCGAAGCCACGTCTCCGAGACTCCGAGGAGAAAAACGGCTATCTTTCCGACTTCTTATACGGATTTCGAAAAGGGCGCTTGATAATTAGCGTTATTCAGTGGGTGCAATCGAAGGCCGAGCTCTTCTGCAGGTCTTTGCCAAGAAAGCGCGATCTACTCGTGGCCGTATTGCTCGATGTCAAGAACGCTTTTAACAGTCTCCTGTGAGAAGTCATACTTAAGACCCTCAGCAGGAAGAAACTCATTTTGTCTTCTTAGAACCATAGCTGTCTATCTGCATGACCGGACTATCCAGTCGCAAGGACTGACCTTAAAGATAACTGCAGGGGTGCTACGGGGCTCTATATTTGGCCCCTACTATGTATAGCTTACGACGGCGTGCTGCGGCTTGGGGTTCTTTTACTCGGAGCCGACCCCCTTCCACGCCGTCCAGGTCCTGACGGGGCACGGAGACTTCCAGTCCTACCTGTTTAAGATCGGGAAGGCTTCCAGCCCCGCGTGTGTCCACTGCGGCGATGGACTTGATGATACTCTATAACACACGACTATGAGGTGTTCATCCGCTGCGCTTTTATCAGGATCAACACTAACCAATGCGGGAGCCCTTGCTTTAGTGGCTAGAAGTGAGGAACAATTTTAAGAACATATTGACGGCAAAATTATTCTCATATAATCGCTGTATTATACACACCTCTAAGGTCTCCATGGAAAAAGCTAGTCACGGGTAGACTCACACCTCCCCCCGGTTGTTTGAAGTATTTGCACATGCAATTCCCGATCGGGTGGGTGGATGAGAAGATGAGTGCTTTTTAGTGGGTTGGAGTCTCATACTATCAGCCCACAGTTGCACGCGAGTTTCCTGCAGTCGTGTCTATGTGTGCATCCCATACGGGCCCATTGCCAGTTACCCTTTTACTCAAAAAAAAAACGGCGGTCAGAGCCAAGAATCACTTTCACCTCTTGTTACTGTTGGTTCACGTAATATTTCTAGTGCAGTCAACCGTGAGTTTTTTTGCCCTGGAAGCTTCTTCTAGCCACTTCAAATCTGTGCTAACGTCGTCTCGCTACTTGCACCATTTGCTTCTCTATGTATGTATTTAAAAGATTTAGATCGATAATTGCATTTAATATTTTCGATTTTTAAGTAGTTAAATCGATACATTTGTTAAAGTTAGTTGTATTGCAATATATTTATCATTGTTAAAGTGGTTGCCAATTAAAATGCTGTTTGTAATAAAATATTTATTTTTATAAGATCGTGTACATCCGTTCCTAATATGCCTACATAAGGAGCAGCAAGGATCTCAGACAGAAAGTGCTTGATATCATTTTTAGGTAATTTTAGGCAATTGCAAGAAAGAAAGGCTTGACTTCGGCTGACACAACCATAATGGCCTGAGTGGTAGCATGTGCTTACCGTTCATTGTATGCGGTCAGAACCTGCGTAGTACCGCTTTTTGAAGTTTAATAAGTTACCGCTTAGGCTTGAATACTTGAGTGTCTCGATCTGCTCAATCTTATTGATCGCGGTGCCGAGCCAAAGTGCGCTAGAATTCAAGTTGGCCCTAGTGTTGGACATGTACGATGGACCGCGGGATCTTACAACACCTACGGAGCCTCACAGCCACACGGCTAAGAAACTGGAGCGTCCGATTTAGGAAAGGCATAAAGCGATGACTGTCCTGGTCCCCACTCGCAAAACTGACTGAGTTAGACCAAATCGGTTGAGTTGGGAGAATCGGGTTTGTGATAATCACCAATATTATAGGGCTTGTGTGCATCGTGCTAATATTTCAAAGAAACTGATTGTTTACCTATTATTGACGCCTGTTTCCGAACAGTTTAGTGAACAGTCTAATATAGATAAATTGCCTAATTGCACGACGGTTTGTGTACATCGTAGGAATCCGCGTGTGATGTGTATCACAGTTTGCAGTAATCTAGCTGGTTGCATTGTAAGTGGTATATATACAATATGTTTGGAAACGTTTTCATAAAGGATAGTAAGAATTGTAGTGTTTGTTAAAGCAAATATTTTTTTTAATGAAACATGGTCTCTAAAAAAAATCTTGTTTCGGAATGAGAGTTAAAATACTACAATTTGTCACACTGGTGTTTTTTCCCGACATAGGAGCATAAAATGTGCTGTTGCGACATTGATTGCCGGCAACGACATTGATTGCCGATTTAGTGAAATCCTTGCATGGAACACATCTGATGATAGGCATGCACAACGCACCTTATGTACGCACCGGTTAGTGCATGGTATTCCATCCCAAAGCTCCCTGGCGAGGTACACATCTGACTACGCTACCGAGGTTTCAGTCACTTTTCCCTGCCACTCTAACAAAATTGCTGGAGTGGTTCTGTAATAGATGAGTTAAGCCGGACTCCTATTGTTTCCTCTGCTGATCCTCAAACAGCTAGCAGGTACACAAAGCGATTATTTGCCGTCCGCGGCAAGCAAAGAACGCGCTTCATATCTATTGTGAAGCATCGTTCTAGCTGCGCAAAATTGGTCGCTGAAAGATGGCCCCACATTCTACCAAGGCTGCAGCTCAACATTGGTACAATCTTAAGCTTAAAAAGGCGCACTGCCGCACTCAGAGACAGTCGTCGAAAGTCTCTCACCTCTTTGTCAATAAAACAATAGCCACCCAAAAGGTCGTTCTCGTAAAGTCTAGTCTCAGACATAAATACGGAAAGAAGTTGACAAACTCCGGTTGGCCACAACAGGGTATTACGCCTGTTGCAGTCCATCGACCCCCACGGCAAAACTTAATAGCTTTCGTCTTCCGCGAATTTATTTGTAGGTCCTTACAGTAAAGGTAACTTTCTACGTCGCCGACAATACAATGAATGGCACCGCGGCCCCGGTGGGCCATTACTATGTCATCTGCATACATAACAACCACGGCGTTTCTAAACTCCATACGCACCTGGCGGGCTAAGCCTGATATTAGCAAAGGGAAGGCCAGGCAATCTAGAGGGTCCCCTTGAGGGGTCAACAACTGAATTATTTGCACTGGCCTAGAGAACATATAAAGTCGGTCAGAAGATGCGACATGGTCGCTTAGAAGAAAATTCGCAAAGAATGAAGTTCTTTGTTAGTTTTCGTGCCATATACCTCAAAATAATTACCCTACGACCACTTACAGTGCTCAAAACTAACACATTCAGATGCGCATTTCATGACGTTCACTTTGGTACCAAATATATTAGTATCAAAATATTTGATATCAATACGAGCTGTGGTTGCGAAGTAATGAAGATTTTTCGGCGGGATGTCCAGATTAAGGGCATGTAAATTGTCTGTATGGCGACGCTCACTACTGCCGATACATCGCACAAAAGCCGCGTCGCCACACAGTCAGTTTACATGCCCTTAATCTGGACTTTCCGCCGAAAAATCTAATTACTTCGCAACCACAGCTCGCATATAGATAGATGTTCTACCAAAGTGAACGCCATAAAGTAAATTTGCCTAAATATGTTATTCTTGAGCGATGTAAGTGGTCGTAGGGTATTCATTTTCAAAAATGTTTGGCCTAAAAGCTAATAAAGAAGTTCATGTTTAGCGAATTATCTTCTAATTGACTATTTCGCAACTTCTGACTGGTCGTATATGTTCTTTGGAAGAATCTTCTCACACGACGAAGACGGCGGTGTGTTTAGTTACTGTCTATTCTTACTGTCAATTATGAAAACGTTTTCAAACACCCTGTGTATATATTTTTAGTGGCGGTGGCTTAGGCAACTTAGCCCATTACGAGCGTCTAAAATGTAGTTGTCAGAGCGTTAAAAAAATATTTTAAAACGGTTGAACTAGACATTCTTAAATGATTTTAACTGGTTCAGTGATAGTTATCTGCAGCTACTACAGGAAGCACTTTGTACACACATGCTAAGTAGGGCTAATGATACTACTAAATAAGAATTTAGCCAAAATTAAGGTGTCGGTATATGAGTCTGAAGCTTGGGCTACTCTAAGTATAAATCAGTATGAGCTTGGTCGCGGAGCTGTCCAGAATCAACCCTTGCCGTGCTTAAGGTATTCCTCATAAATTTTAGGGGTAAATATTGGAGGATCCCCTTCTGCCTCTAACCGAGTCAGTGTTATATTTATTGCCACGTTGCCGTCTTCTGTGACTGTAGTGTTGTCTATTTCTGCCTGCATTGACCATATGCTTTCGGTTTCTGATTTGCAGCAGCCGTTGTTGTTTTGATAGCTGTGGACATAGGCATGTTTTTCTGGACTTTGGAAGAAATACGTCGGGAAAGGCCTGGCCCTCTACTGATAAATTCTACAATGGGAAAACTATTTATGGATCCTCCGATTGATTCCTTTGAATTACTATACGTATTCAACTTGACTAATTATAACGACTTTGTGGCTGGAAAAGTACCTATTGTGCGTGAGCTTGGTCCTTATGTATACAGGTAAGATCACTGCGGTACCCACCTTTTTAGATGTATTTGATATGGAATGTGCATACAACAATACACATGAATACAGTAACCGTTTCACAGTATTGTTCATTCGTTTAAAGTAAACCTAAATACACCTATTTAAGTAGAGTGTGTGCGTAAGGTTGTCACTCGCTTAGCCGTCAAGACACTGCATATTGCTTAGCCAATTTAGGTTTGATAAGTTGTGCGTTCATATGTCAAACTGGTTACACTGGCGTTTTGACGCGTCCCACGTGAAACGAAGCTGAACTCTCTATAACACACTCTACTAAAAGGATATTTTCGATAACACGGTTGTAGTCATCTTCGTTTTCCTGGTTCCGACTCTTTACGGTTTAGGTACTTTTAATATTCTATTCTCCCGTTTAGTTAAATAGGAGCACATTCGATTAAGTGTGTCTTTGACATCGCACATGACGCAGATGCTTAAGCTCATCTTGAATATAACCGCATATATCTATATTCAAGTGTACCAATGAAGGCTTTTAATATGTTTAACATCAATCGTTTATAGCATGAAAGGCACAATATGATGGTGACAAATGTGTTTTTCTTTCATAATATATCAATATTAGAATATATTTCGACATTTTGTGCAATACATACAAAATATTAAAATATTTTAACGTGAATTTAAGTTTACTGATAAACTCTAAATAAAAGCTAACACGGAAATATATATATATATATATATATATATATATATATATATATATATATATATATATAAATACATATATGTTAACACATTAAAATAGCGATTAATAAGCTACCCAATTTAGTGGACAGTTTAACTCACCTCTGCGCGGCCTCGTTCATATCGTCAACACCTTTTTCAGTCTTTCTTAAAATAAGCGCTTTTTTTCTCTGTATTTAAGATGTGGTGTGACGCAGTTTAATCTATAACGATTTATATTGCGGATCGGGATTTATTTCGGTATTGGTTTTTCTAGGGTTAAACGCCACAAGCATTTAGCTAACTATGGAAATAATACTATTGGGTTTTACGACGAGCAAATGTACTTTTTTGAGCTAAGTATGTCGAACGGAAGCATACATGATCGAATTGTAACCGCGAACTACGCCGCCATGGCTTATTTTTTACCTGACGGCGGACGTCGCCTTAGGGACTTCCCTGTTGTCAAGAAGACACTTTTCGTAACTACCACTGTCGACGACTATTTTTTTAACGGGTAAGTTTCAGATTCTTTCATTTTTATGCGATAACAAGGCCCGTGTGGACGCTTACAATATGCCCGCAATAAATGTACTCTCGCTGTCGTCGCGTTGGACTTCCTGCAGCACGTAAACCCATGACAATGACTAACCAGATTCCAGATACCTGTTGCTGTACTCAATCAGAATTGCAAAAATTTTTTACGCCATGTAATGGGGTGAATTTGTAAATGTAGCTTGCCGCCAATTATTTTATAGCACTATGCCACGAGAGTACACTTGCAGAAGATGTGGTACTGAACAACTTACCCTTCAGTACACAAACCTTCGAAGCTTTCAGACTATTTAGAAAAAACTCAACGTGGCATTTGTAAAGGGGTTTTATCTAGTGCCGAATCAGGGCTTCGCGTGTAAATCCACTTGCTTTACACGTGAAGCTTTGTGCACAAAGACCTTTCACGTGATGTTTCGTATTGAACACTCACAAAAATTAAGCTAAGATTCACGTGCACTAGAACAATTCCAGAGGAGACTATGAATGTATAAAAAATTACTATTATAGAGGCGAGAGGAAAATAGACTTATCAGTGATAAAACTTGCTGACAATCACACTTTATTTTAACTAGCGAAGCCGTGCAAGACAGATCAGACGACTGTTTTTTTTTTGTAAACCTTAATGGAGTTTGATGTTAATGCACCATCTCTCTTTATTAAGACATCTGTGATCTCCGTTTTTTGATCATGGTCGATTTTTAATCCACTCCGGAATTCACCTTGTTTAAATTGAAAATGAAAAAAAAATCGAAGTGGCCGGTCTTGGCCTCGAACCCAGGCCTCTCGAATGCAAGACAAAGGCTTTTGGCCACTTAGCCATCTTGCTCGGATTTTTATCTATTTTGCATCAAACATCTTCTGAGCCATCGTCGACCTTTTTTTATTTTTTTATTTTTATTTCCCGTAAGGCAATTGCCCGTGTACGGATTTTTCATGTCATGGCTAAGTTTTCTCCATTCCGGCATTTACCTTGTCTAAATTGGAAACCATGCAAACCAATTTAAGAGTGGCCGGTCTGGGTCTCGAACCCAGTCCTCCCGAATGCAAGGCAAAGGCTTTGCCACTAAGCCACCTTGCTCGGTTATTACAAATGCTTAAATGGGAGGTATAAAAAATGTGGTTTGATAACACTATTGGTCGATGAGCAACAATTAATAATTAAACGTAAATTAGATTTGCCGGGATAATAGTGCGTGATCCTTTTTGTTTCATTGCTACAGATTTACCGATCAAGACGTGGCCGATAACCCCAATAGGGCTTTACCATATCATCATGGTAGGTTCGCATTTTTTACAGGATACAACGACACACCACTATACGACATTGTGCTGGTGTATGCCGATACAAAAAGAGTCAACCACGTTATAGAGCGCGCTGGTTTTAAGTAAGTAGCCCTGGTTTAATATCATAAGTAATATATCCTGAAAAAATGATCACTATCGGAACGCGTAGTTTAGCGTATTTAAAGACTTGTGAGGTCTCGCATAGTGCAAATGTGGCGGTTGAATTCCACTAGCTTAATCAGCTTTAAAGCTAAGCAAACAATAGTTGTTATATTCATCCGTTTTGAAATTTAATATATAGAACAGTTAAACTTGGTAAGTATAACTAAAGCATTGCTGATATAATTTATTTTTAAGGACTATTAAAGGATATGGAGAACATTGTAACAAAATGGATGGTACAGGTAAGCTATCTACGAGCACATAGTTACACACAAACGATAAGTTAACTAAACATTCTAACCATGGTTGACAGCGTAACAATTGCAAGTGTTAATCAATAGATTATAATCATATAAAAGCGACACTCAATAATTGTAAATTTGAATTACAATTAGTTTAGCCATCAATCTACATTGGACAGTCATGCATGCGCTAGTGGTACTACGTTCAGTACACGCAGCAGGAAAAGCACACTCATAATTTTTATAATGACTGTACACATTCGCAAACGAGTTTACATAAACCCTAAACGTTGCCTTATTATTGCAATTTTTTGCAGATGGTGATTTTTATCCAGCGTTTGAAACGCCACCGAGGAACATTAAGATATATCGTACTCAACTTTATAAGCCTTGGGCTCTGCATTTTGAAAAACGGTTCTTGCTCATGCATGAACCTATCGCTCGCTTCCGAGGAGGCAGCGACCTGTTTAATGAGACCGGAGACCCTGAAATCGATAAGTACGCTTTATATGCATCCGTGACGACTCTCTAACCAAATGCATAATGACAAACTCTATGTAGATTCGAGTGGGTGCCATTTTATATCGAGTGGGTCCCCTTAAAAGATGAAATTTCGAATCAATGACCACAAAGTGACTGCACCTGATTTCATTATAGGTGCCTTTGTCCGAATCCAACGCACGTTAAGGGGACATTCGACGCAAGTCTGCAGAATACGTACAGCACCAGTATAGGGCTACTAGTTACGGTTCCAGTTATATTGAGTCTGCCTCATTTCCTTAACGGAGATCCCTCTCTGCGTCATTCTGTCAGTGGATTACACCCCGATGCAAAAAAGCACACTTCCTATATTGACATCCATGCGGTGAGTTTAGCCATGCGTTTTTTTTATGATTAAGAGCAAACAATTCTTATGCAATTTGTACATTCTGCTTTTGTTTTCATTTGTTTATTTTTGATACGGACCAACTGTTTGTTGCTGGCGCAGGCACCAGCTGATAAACAAACTGAGAGTCACAGATATCCTCTGTGATTACCAGTTTTTTAAAAGATACACGCATGGACGTTTCAGTTTTCGTTATGTGCTACCATTGTTCCACAGTTGAAGCCATTTATTTGCAATGTATGTCGTTTTCTTACACCTCAAAACAGGTGAGGGAAAAAAACGATAAGTATTTTTTAATGACATTTTTGGGGTAAGTATATGCAAGTTGCACTCCACCATTTAGATCGGGTTCATCATCTTTTTATGGATCACGCCCGCGGTCTTCTCAGCAACTTTATTACTGCAAGTCCGACGTAAGTAGGTCCACGTTGACTACAGAAGGGGCTATAAGTACTGTTAAGGCATATATAAGGGAGCACGAATTGAGGGAGGAATGACGGCTGCTCAATAGAGCAAATTGAGAATCCTTAGCTTTTACCGTGCGACCGCGTGAGGCGGTGAAACACTCGGTTAGTACCGGACAGTAGCCTAACAGGTCTTCTACTCAACCTTGACACTGCGGCCTTGTCAATAAATTTGTATTAATACAAAATATATATTTATTACACAATCCGGTTAACCCTGGGAAACTACAACTGATACTCTCTGCAGTAAACTGATGACCTCTGCCGCTCTCTTTTTATAATTCTCAATTAAATGTTTCTCAATTTCTCTGACGAGTGTTGATATTGGGTCACATATAACCACGATGTTTCCACTGCAACTGGCTGTATTAAAGAAGTTGCCTTCAATTAATTTGTTTATCTGCTAAATTGGTGACCGCTTCTGCTGATCTTGAAGCTCGACTCACGAGCGCCTTTCCAGAGAAGATCATGGAGACTAACCAAGGTCATCCTCTGGCCTTACCAAGCCTACTACTTCAACTGGCTCTCTCCTGTAGAGCACATTGGCAAATATCGGTGCTTTTAAAATAATTTCCTTGAGAGCGGCGTGGCGCAAGTACATCCCGCAGCTTCTAAAATTGCTGATATCATGTTCCCCCGTCGACGGTACCGGTATGTTGAACACGAAGCATGAGATGCACATGGCCACCTCTAACCGCAGACCAGCAAAGGTGTGCGAGTGTTGTATTCTCCAGAATCATTCCCAGCTGCGGTAAGGTGATAACCTGGTTAAGCAGACACGCCACTCTGCAAGCACTACAAAGGAACAACGGAGGACACGCCGGAACACACAATATTGCTGTGCCCGGCGTGGGCTTCATTACGGACGGACTTAATCACAGCAAGTGACGGCAGTCTTAAAAAGCTGATACCCTTCTTATGAATTCACGTGATGACTGGGATCCTATAGCTTGTCCAATCAAACGTATTATGCACGCCAAAAAAGAGATGAGTCGTTTTTGCTTCACAAGGCCCCGTGTGGCACACCAAGCCAGCTATGATAAGGCCGCTATTATTCACCTTCCTTAATGTTTGAAGTATTGCTTGCGCAGTTCCCAGCTGAGTGTGGGGATGGGAACATGACTGGTTTTTAGTGGTTCGGAACCCGCACTATCGGCCCACATTTGCAGCTGAGTTTTCCTGTCGTGGTGTCCGTTTGTGCAAACCGCATTTTCCAGTTAGTTCCTTCAAAAAATAAAAAAAAGTGGTGGGCATGGATAACGCCCGACAGAACATTGAGTAAGATTTTTAGGATAGTTGCCAGATTGTGCAAGACTCATGAGGTCATACGTCAAACCTTCTGCATAAAATCCATGCTGCTCGCAAGGGATGAGTCTCTCGTGAAAAAGAGAAACTAACTCAGCGCCAAAGGACGGCAACAGAGTGTGTAATACCCCCAAGTCCACTATGTATTGTACACAGTTCTCTTCTCCTGACCCCCGTAAAAACGGTTGTAACCAGATATATTCACCCCTGCATACAAATAACTAGTTCTCCCGTTTTAAACGGGAGTTCAAACGTCGTACTAATAAACATTACAGTAGCAGACGAAAACACAGAACCTAATACGAGCATACGAATGGTTAGCACCACTACCGAACTAATTCTCGCAAGCTAAGTGCTTTCAAGATGATTAACTGGAAAATGCGGTTGCCACATGCCCATCACGGCGGGGAAGCTTCCTGCAAGCGTGGACTGGTAGTCTGGGGCTCCAACCCACTGAAAGCCAGTCATATGCCTGTCCCCCGGTCTGACTGGGAACTGCACATCTCATCAAACAGTCAGGGGGGGGGGGGGGGCAATCTGCTACTCCTGGCGGATGTGTTCCTTGGGGGCCGCGGGTAGGGCGGCGCCTTAGGAGATTGGTATCCATTTTTTTCTTGTACTATAAATTTAAAAATTTCGGTTACAATGTTCCACTACGAGTTGTTTCCGTCCGTTGTTTTGGCGGATGTCATGTCGGTTAAAAACAGGAGTCTTCATTAAAAGCCGTAGGGGTGCCTGCTGCTCCACCTATGCAGGGCACTTCAGAACAGTGCGCTCTAGGATGTCCTCTGGTCCATCGCCGCAGTAGACGCAATTAGCACTGGCAACCTTTACAGTCCTGAATAAGTTGGACTGAAATTCGATGTGACCTGTCAGATTCTAGGCCGAGTAGAAGGCGAGTTTACCCCCCTGCGCTTGGAGGGAGGTAGCTTTCTATTTATCATGTATGGGCGTTTCCAGGGGTCGTCTTCCAGATCGTCGAGGAAGGCTTCCCAGAAGCCTTCCTTGGTTTTGGAGAATTCCTTGCGCAGGAGGGCCCGCAGCCTCTTGTACTCCGCTCCGTGGTGTCGAGCAGCTTCTCCCTTAGGCGCGGATCTTCGGGCGCAGATGAAAAATTTCGCGCCCTCAGGCACTTCTGCCTCAGTTTTCCGAGCGTGGCACTCTATCAGTGCTCTTGCGTCCCGGACGTGCGCTACGACCCAGAGAGGTCTCGCAGGCCCCCCCCCCTAGTGGGTCTGCCGGACCTATAAGAGTCCTAAGGGACCTCCAAAGCCGTTCGGCTCTTTGGCGTCTGATGGGCCGATGCGGCGTGTTGTGGATTTGTCGTCATCGTGATGGTCACTTGGAATTCAATGGTAAGACGATCGCTAAGAAATTCTTCGTCCTGTAGCACCTTCCAGTTTAGTCAGGTTAATGAATGAGGTGCGTTCGGCCCTATGGAGGGCGGGCGCATCTCTGTTAAGAGCGGGTGTTCAGACACGGGCGATAGCCTTTTCTGCAAAACTACCTGAATAGTTATAATTGTTTGAATTTATGTAATAATGGAAATTTCAAGCTCAATAAAGAGTTATTGAACTAAAATAAATTTGCCGTCCGAGGAAGACGGTCCCATAAAAAAAAAGAACGATAAGGTCCTCGGCCGCCGTTCAGTCGAGGTCTGCTAGTCCCCTTCGCGGGATCGAAAGATCGAAAAAAGATCGAAAAATCGCCAGGTATAACTAGAAGTGGGACATAATTTTGGTTAACAGAGGAGGACAAGTCGTCCAAAAGCCTATTTAGGTCGCCAAGGAGATGACGTCATTGGGGCTGCAGTAGCAGGAGTAAAAACATCTATTTTTCGCTTCATTACCAGGTGAAACCGTGTCCGTTGCCTTGTCTGGAAATATGGAGCTAGCTGCGACGTTTCGCTACGATGCGGGGTCCGAGAGCCAGTTGTCCGCCCATTAAACGTTGAGTTGACTGAGCAGCAGGTCGGCCCCTGGCCTACTGCTGACCGCTTGGACCATCTTATGAGCACCTCTGCTGCGGTTGCAGTTGGGTTGCAATACTTTAAAAACTAGCGTTGGGAGTTTCTGGCGCGGGGTCAAGATCTACGGCTGTCCTCGTGGCGGGATGCGCGAGCGTTAGCCGGGTGTTAGGTCGGGTACCGTGGTGCCGGAGCTCTTTTGGTTGCTTCCTGTACTTCAGACAAGCAGCGACATTCGCCACGTGTCCTTCTTCACCGCAGTTGTAGCATACTGCGGTCGGTTCACATACCTTGAAGAGGTGCCTAAGTACCCCGCATCTATAGCAGCGCTTGCCTGCGACGACCCCGTTGGTGCACTAGCGCGCAGAGTGGCTCACCAGTTGGCAACACTGGTACGTGGGCACGGTGATCTAATTAAATTCACCGATAATTGAGCTTGGGAAGTACTCCAGGTAAATGCGTTTATAGTTCAAAACCCTGACGACATCAGGGGTCGGCTCAGACCAGGGACGTCTACCTGCCGGTGGCCTCTTTTTGTGGGGGGGGGGCGGGGGGAGGGCAACAGTCAGCGGTCCTTTTATAGGCAACGCCCTGCAGAGGGCCGCTTCGATGTCTTGTGAGGTAGTGCTCTACATGACGTCTCTAATCGGGAGCCGCCTTAGGGTCGACGCTGGCGTCCGTCTCCCCGGCTGATTGAAAGGTCTAGAAAAAGGAGTTGGCCTCTCCTTCGGCCGTCTCTGCCAGCACTAAGTGCACGTCTCCGCTGAACAGTTGCTGGACTCGATTTACCTACCCTGGAACCCAGCCCTTGAATCATATCTGGTATAGGTCGTGCCGTCTTTCTTTTTTAGTAGAAAAATTGCTATCGTGCTGATTAAGCTCTTGTTGCCGCTTTTTGCTCCCCCCTTGCGCGCCGTGGGGGTGCCAGCAAAGCGCAGGCACTTGAGGAGTTTGCCACCTCTTTGTTTGACAGTTTGACAACATTTGGCTTGTCATGTGGCAAGGCATTTGTATAAGGTATTTTGAATCTAGAGGAGCCTTGGCTCTTAGCAGCGTCTGATCCAGGAGATCCGTGTCTTGGAGGAGCCCTGCATACTTGGGGAGACTAATCGCCATTAGGGCCCTAGTAGTGGACTCGCCGCAATCCTCCGATTTGCCTATTTGGCTCAACATAACCACCCCTGTTCTCCAGCCGGCCTCGCCGATGCCCTGGGGTAGACAGGCAGGGCCAACTTTCCGGGCAACCAAGATCCAAAAGGGGCTCTCCTTAAGGATGCTGGCCCCAAGATGCGACATCTTTGTGCAGGCGGTTACTGGCTATTCTAAAAAGAGGCACCTGAGGTTCTCTTCAGTTTAGCAGTTTTCAATTATGGCGGTGATGTTTTCAGCCTGCCGCTTCTGGGCAAGGGTGTCACGAGTACACTGGCATTCCGAGTCCGCGGTCTCGTTGAGGGTCAATGTGCCGACTTTCTTCCTCCGTGCCTTACTCTTTTTTCTCCGCCAGACTCTTTACCATTGGGTCTGTATTTCTGCTGACCGCGTGGTTGGTGAGCTCCTGTGCATTGACAGCTATCTTGTCGAGCTAGTTCTTTGAAACCGCTTCTTCGGGGATGTCCCCATTAGGAGTAGTTTTGTCATCCTCCTGTACTGCTTTTGCCTGAAAGAATACGGTAGTGTTTGTTCTGGAGCTTAAAATAGTTCAGTAAACAAACATGAAAAGTAAAATACATTTGAATGAGAAAGAGTCAATAAATAAGCTAATAATATGTTAAGTAAATCAGAATACAATAAAAAATATATACATATATATATATATATATATATATATATATATATATATATATATATATTAAAAACGACCGGTCTTGCTTAGACCGATACAGTCGCCGTTGCCACCACAAACAATAGCGCATCAGCAGGCTTTCTATTACTGTTCATGACAGTTTGTTTATGTTGTTAAGTACAGTGTCAATAATGAGCACTTAACTTGTGAACGCTCGTTTGCACCTGTATACATTAGTTGTGTACACAGTAGACTATATACATGTACACAGTGGGACACGAAGTCCAGGCAGGCTGGACTATCGATCGGCTAGAACCACTGCCCACTCGGTAAGCAATGTTCAAGTTTGAACTTATGCAACTTCGAACAAAGGTCGTTTTTTTCTAAAGAGCTTATCACAGAACCTTTGCAGTGATTACTAATCCTACGTTTGTCTCCCTACCGCTAGGGCCATCGAATGAATTGGTCAGTTTAATGCAGATCTCAGGTTTCTGCACTTTTCGACCAAGTTTTACGGAGCAAAGCCAAACGCGACCGTACCCGACGACTGACAGAGATAGATCAAATGTCGTGGGACTTAAAACAGATAAACATTAGATAATGTAATAATATTCTAATTCATTTGAGATAAGTCCATTAATAACATCCTATTACCTCCGCGATTTGTCGTTCTAGAGATCCGGCATGACGATTGACAGGAGAATACGGGCCCAATTTAATCTGAAGCTGATACCTTTGGAAACAGAGAAGGTTCCGAAAATAATATTTCCCATATTTTGGATGGAAGTGGTGAGTGGTACCCAACATTATATGTATAAAAAATTGTGTTTTACGTTTATAATTTAAGTTTCATCATTCCATTATCTATACATAGTCTCGTACACATTTCTTGTATATGTTTATTTTACCAATATGTACATATAAACACATTTATCAGTATAAATTGGCGCTGTTATACCTCCTAATATTACAAGTTTCATAAAGTATTAGAGATGAGAAATTAATTATCATTGAAAACACGTTTTGCTGCTTGCCGTGTGAACGTAAGAAGAAAAGCCAAATTAACATAAGATAAGGAGGTTTCCGTACGAGGGAATAACAGGTCAATCGCACAGCTAGGCACGAAATTCTGGCGAGATGCGTTTTAGTATTTGCCGGCGCACGGTACTGCCAGATAGAACACACATTTGTATGTATTTATCTATTTGAACGCTGCCGTGAAAGAAACGTTATGAAATAGATATTTAATTGAAGATCAAGCACGTTTAGTAATATACGCATGTCTTCATTCTTCATATAAAGTTTAGTCGTAATAGACACACCGAATTACGAGCCCGGTGGTGTGGTGTATTCGCCTGTGCCTCGTAACAGGAGAAGACACATAGGTGCGCGGGTTCGAGCCCTACCGTTGCACATTTGTATTTATGGTGGTCTGTCTGTAAAGCAATGCAAAACGCAGTCATGTGGACGCAAAATCTTAGCAGGGGGTCAGGTCAAAAAGTATTTTTTTAAAATTTAAACCGAATTACGTTATTATATTATAATGACAAGTTTCAACAAACATTTATATATATATATATATATATATAGACCGCAAAGGAAAGATACTGCCACCCATTTTTGCTACATAACACATATTTATTTTATTCAATCATGTAAATACTACAGTTATACATGCTCATAAAGTAGCAGCAGAGACTTCCATTGACATTTGGGGTTTCGAATTATTTTGAAACACAGCTACACCGCGAAAGAATGATACGATCACTAGCAAGATGCATTTGATGCTTAACGAGTGAATTGAATAGAATAACGGCGTTTGGGCTCATTTCACGCCTCGACGGAAACAAAGGCAGACACATCGAGTACACCCAGCAACTAAACTTAATATTTAGTGAACTTCCCGTTAAGTCGGATGACCTCAAAATGCGGTTTGGTATAGTGTTAAACAAGTTTCGGATGACGTCCTGCGAGAGTTCGCCCCAAACCTTCACAATTGCTTCTTTTAGTGTTTCCTGGTTCGAGAAGTTTCCTGATATTAAGATCAGGTGAGTCTGCAGGCCAACGTAGGACCTCAATGTGACGTTGTTCGAACCAGCTTTTGATTAGCGTGGCGGTGTGGATCGGGGCGTCATCGTGTTGAAAAACGAAATTAGGCCTAAATCCATAATTAAGCATATATATATATATATATATATATATATATATATATATATATATATATATATGCTTAATTATGGATTTAGGGAATTGCAGAGTTCATTGAAGCAAATATTTTTGCTCATGGAACATGATCTCGGAGAAGCCTTGTTTCAAGTGAAATTGCCTTTCACTAGTCATGACTAACCGGGTCTAAGGAAATATATTTCACAAATTCTGAGAGAGGACTGCAAATGCCGTAGTCGTGGCGGTCGAATGTCTTCGGTAGCGCAGCTACACAAGTAATGCCTCAAGAACCTGGAATAATAATCATCTGGGGTTATATAACTAAGGTTTTCTCTAACCTCAGAGCCATGGAATGCATTAAAACCGGCTTCTTAAATAAAGTGTTAGTAATGTGATGCTGTCTGCTCCCTCCAGAATAGGGTATGCAAGCCAAGCAAGCTCGCTCTAAACGCCCACAAGTTGAAAGTCTCGATAATACGAAAAAATGGCCAGATTCCTTGTGCAACACTGTCAAATAACATTTCGAGTGATAAGTCTTGCCTTTTTGTCTTCACGCACGTTCCACAAGGCGCAGACAGCAATGATCCGTGAGACTTCCGTGTTCTGTTCTGGAGTGAAGGCATTTAGATGCCGAATCGGAAGATATTTTACAAATTGCCACTTAGTAAAATACTTTTTCTGTTTTTTTTTTTGACGTGGTTTATTCTTGGAACGGCGCTATATATTATGCGCTTAAGCTCGCGCAGTAAGCAATACGCTATCGCGCTAAATAAATACGCTGTAGTTGTCTGGGCAGGTGATACTAAAGTGGCTTTTTAAGTGATACCCCTTTTTAAGTGATATAACTTACTGCGCGCATATACGCAAAGCTACAGCTGCCGCAAACTTATTACATGCGCTTGGCTACGTCGAATTTGCGAGTCAGTTTTTGTCCACCAAGTGAATAGCAGCAACAGCGGAGGCGTTTTCACTATCAAACTCTGCGCTAACGTGAAGTTACGGGTTCTCTAACCCAGGATTAGCCCAGCTCGACAATGTGCCCCGAATAGATGCTGCGTTTCTTCGTTGAATGTCGAGCGACAGCCTGTGACGCAAAAATGCCGATGCTCTTGAGTCTCCCGTGGAAAGGTTGAAGCTTCCTCCCACGCGCTAAGTGAATTTCAGTGTAAGCGGGCCAGGTCTTCGCATTTTTTCGAAAGCCAACGGACACAATTGGTGCGGATAACCAACGCCAGAGTATTTTCTACATTTGTTAGCCTTTGCTTACCTAGACGCATGACCTGCCTAGTCCGCACCTGCACCGACCATTGAAGGGCCTAATAAGTCGGTTACGGTTACGTCCCAAACAAAATGCGACCAGGCTCAGAGGAGGTTAGAGTAAGACCGTTAGGCCTTTTTCCACCGTCTCTGTATAGACCCGGAGGTTCTTGTACACACGGAATGCCAGCAGACCTCAGTGTTCAATTGAAAGTATCATTTAGTGCCGAGTGGCGTGCTTTTCGGCCTGCACTTAAGGCGCACGACAAGCCATGATGCGCCAAAGCGTCTAAGAGGTAACCACAACGATATTGTAAGGAACAACTAGGTTAACACCAAGCCGCAGTCCTGTGCTAATGCGCGTCGTCTCGTCGCCCAAAAGAGTCCCTATTCGTGAACAGGGTAGGGCGTGTAACCAAGTCTGCAGCCTTTTGACTACTAACGGCTTGACGCCTGGTTTTAGTAGCCACGGTGGGGGCTCTATCAATCAGTCTTGCTAATCGCTTTTCTCGCAAAGGGGGGCAGTCCAACTGCTCTGTTTAACCCTTTCATCGGGAGGGGAGTCGAGTCAACAATCTGTCGGTCAGCTTTTGTAGTTCTACGTTATAAGCTTCCTACCCATCGTTATCCAATAATGCCCGCCCTAACCCTCTCCGTAGCCTGAGTCAATGATGACACGATCGCGGATCCTGCCATCATGACCGCGTCCGGCATACCTCCAAAGCCGCCTAGAGAGACCGGAAGCATTACCTAATTCCTTGCCACATCGGTAAGCTGAGGATATAGTATCTCCTCTAAAGTGTCTAAGCTAAGATCATTAAAAGGCTGTAAAAGTTTAGACGATAAGGATAAATTGCAGCATCTAACTAGATGTGTTGCCCTCGTGGCTGAAAAGCAAGATCTAAGGAGAAACAGGTTGCAGTGGGCCCCTAATTGGGGCTGTGGCTAAGTCCAGTCTATCTTTCCGGCCGGCTATTGCTTATCGCCCAGTACTGCCGGGAGGTCTGCCCAGAACGCCGTCATCCAGGCACCAGGCATTAAGGGGGGATCGCAGTGCATCTAAAGTATATTTGATACACAGACGGAAAAGGAGAGGACCCAGGGGACCGCCCTGCTGGAAATCTGTTTGGGAAGACGTTGGTAAGTTCCTTCGCAACAGTAGGCCTCACGGATTTTGGTAAAATGCGTAGCAGTTTGGCTTAGCGCATGTTTGTCTAAATGTCGACGAGTAGTGTCCATATCAATTTCTTCCATCAAAGTCCGATGTGAAGGACCCGTTGGCGGCGTCAGCATGCCTGGCTGATATAAGTCTGGCAAGAATCTCCTCGCGAAGACATCTTTGCAAACCGGGCATGTTGCCCTGTTGGGGTTATCCAAGAAAGGCCTCAATTCTACTTGGGTTAGTTAGTATTATCTGACATGATGATGTAAAGGCTTTAAGCTTCTTTGCAAGTGGAAGGAGAGCCAATGAAGATTTCAGGGCTGCCGCGATCGTTTTTAAAGTTGCTGCCAGATTAGGACTAATACTATCTAATATCCGAGCAACGTCTGCTCTGCTATGGCGCCCCCAGCATCTCTGCGAGACGCCTTGTTATGGGTGTTTCTCTTTGGTTGCGAGTTCAGCAGTATACCGCGGCCGAGCTTGATGACTCCTGTATGTGTTGGCTTACTTCCTTTTGGGCTTGGTAACCGTCACGTGTTAGGAAGAAGCAGCTGCGGTGAGAAGCTTTCTTGTGAGGTGGAAATTCCCCTAAGAACTGCAGCGTACGAAGCCTTATCTTTGATGGAACCACCGGGTTGCATCTCTTCCACGACAGTAGCTGTAGCATCAGCGCTCTCGGTGATCGATGCGGACGCATGCGACGCCTTAACTTGTTGTAGAACTCTCGCCTCCATGAGGATCCAGTTCCGGTCGCGGAGGTTCCAAACGCGGACAGGAAAGCGATCCGGCCACGTGGGGGCCACTACAGTTTACACACCTCGACTGTTTCCTGCAACTTCATATCCACATTCTCCATATTCACATTTTTGCAGGCCTTGCGATAAGTGCACCTGTCCGCTAGATGTCCCACTTATTGACAACTGCAGCATAACTTCGGTTGATCGGACTCGAAAACGACGGAATAAGTTTTGTATCCTAGAAAGACGGACACAGGCGGTTTACAGGCGGGTCAAAGGTCAAGATCACTTGCTGAGTGGGGTCTTGCCAGCGTGACCTGCCTGGAATAACCATCAAGCGTGCACCACAACGCTCCGAAGGAGGTGCTTTTGGGGCTGGGCACAGCCGGAGTCGCTTAACGGGTGTTTTGATTCGACGTTGTCTTAAAACGGGCGACCTGCGGCGGGACCTCTGTCGATCTTCCGCCTTTTCTGGTGGGGATATATATGGGAGCTGGTAGTAGCAGCTGCGGTGTAGTCGTTGTTTCTTGTTTATATCCAGAATCTGCTAGTTTTAGCCATATCTCGTCGTCTGTAAACGCAACATCGACGCCTTGAATTCACACCTTGAATAACGTTAGCAGCTAGACAGGTTGCCGTGGCGGGTGTCGATTCTATTGCAGAAACTGCGTCAGTTGTCCGTCCGCGTCCTCTGTGTTGACCCATATAAAAATGGCGGTCAGGGCAATTAGTATGAATAGCCTTACATAACTGCAGTTATGTGCCGTCAGCGAACTCGTTAGAAGCCGGATCCTCAGTAGTATTAGTTTGCTTGACTACTTTAAAGGCGTTGAATTGACCGCTAGACGTCTCCGTTCTCAGCTTGCCCAACTGACGCTGCTCACGGGATATAACCTTCTGTTCACCCTTGGACACCACCAGCGTAAACGATTCGTTTTGCTCATCGCACTTAAATGAGGAACCCTTCCTTCGCCCTTACACCCTGGTGTTATACTTCTGTCTAAGATATCCAAAGTTTCGGCACCTGTAGTTGGATCAACTTGTGATACACCAGGCGATGCGCTGCCTCTTCTTAGCCGGCTTCGAAACATCAGCTTGGATAGCGATTGGTGTATTTTTGGCTATTGTACTCCTAAGCCTGGAGATATTCAACTACTAGGCGGCTTACTGCCACTGGATTCGGTCCACATCGTCCTTGATGTCTAAATGCCTTGGCTGGCAATTTTATCATAAACGGTTTTGCTCGTGATATCTGACTGCTGGACAAATTCTGTAGCTTGTTTTCTGAAAGTCTGTGATTTACTTACGCTGATGGTTATTCATTAGCAATATGGTGGCCGAGCCATCGTACACAATTATAGGTTTCGTACAATTACGTTGCACCCACGAGTGTTCCATATTTGCTTGGGCGGGATGAAGCATGATTCCAGCTTCTTCTACCTTTGCTTTGATCTATCCTTTGGTGTGGGTACTCTCATCCCAAAAATATAACATATTTAGTTTGACCGTATGACAATTTAATTGTCATACGATGTATGCACTAATTGGTTAACGCAAAGTTAAGATTGTTAAATTCATGAACAATAACATAAACTTCCATTTAGTCGCGATTATTAATATTATATTACTGCGGTCTAAAATGCAGCTGTCATTGAACTAATAAAGTCACTTACAGCAATTTTCTATAAATACATTTTAGGCGTATTTACCTGCAGACAGAGATTATCTGTTAAATATGCTCAAGAAGCCGAACAGTGTCTTTTGGGCAGCACTGGCCACCGTTTTCTGTTCGCTCGCCACGTGTGCCCTTCTCGTGGGAACCCTTCTCTCATAAGCACGCGGATCTTCTGCAAAAAAAATGTCGACCCGGATTTCGTCTATTTACGGTAAGAACAAGATCATTAGTTACGCAACTTGCCACACACCTCTTTAGGAGACATCCACTCGTTACATTTACGATTATTTGAGCAAGCGGTCTTATCTAATATCAAATATTAATGAATATGCTTAAGAGCATTATTAAGAACAAGTAATGTTGGAATCGGATTTAGTTTCCGGGGCAAACTAATCAGCATGCCCTGTACCAGAACTATAGCCTGTTTTTTATTAATTTAAGATCTCTTAATTTTTTTTATATTGTAAACATTATTATAAAACGTTACAAACGACAGCGTAGAGAATGCAATTTAGTATTATATATTACAGAGATACAGCTTGATAAGATGATTCTCTAATGCAAGATAAGGTAATTGTTTCAAAATTATAGCGCTGATTAAAGTGAGGAAATAATAATAATAATAATAATAATAATAATAATATTTTTTTACCAAATTATTGCCAATCGTGAAATGTAAGACTGATCTCCTTAGATATTCATTAGTTTTTTACGCGTCTTCCCTAATATTAACAACCGATAAAATGTAATGCGATAACCGCCGAAGGAGAATCCATTACAGTAGCGATACGTAGATACGGAACTTTTGTTTATAACTAATTATAATTAATCTGATATTGTTTAAATGTATTTTGCAAAATGTTTTCCAATGATAGGACGAGTGGCGAGGAGAACATTCTGAGCATGTCATTGGGCTGAGCAAGATCACGCGATACAGTTTGAATGAGTAGACGGCGGCTCGGGAAATAGCTAAGCTGCTTGATATAAAACAGCCATGGCCTACTAGGGGACTGATAACAGATTAATTAGGCAGAGGTACGGGGCAGCCCCATTATGTAGCGTCTGTAGTACATTGACGGCATGATTGTAAGTTTATCCTAGGGTATGCTGCATAGCACAGGTAAGGCTTAAACTAGGGCGTTGTACACCATGATGAGGATGGTCAAAGTAACACTAATTCACCAGAACAGCGTAATTAGCTCGGATCACCCTCTTATAATAAACAAGACCAAGGCAGTTGA